>VKON01000224.1:379254-414144 GCA_009741485.1 Malurus cyaneus samueli | reverse complement strand
ACTCGTTTTTTTTTGAATGGGATTTGTAATATTTTATTCCCTGTCATGCCTATCCTTCGGTCTAATGACAGCTGAGTTCTTGCTTGGTATTAACTTACCATTTTAGTAACAGTTGAGTTTTCCTGAAGGAAATCCCTCTGGGCTGGCCATTACTGTGTCATTGTATAACACAGCAGAAAGATGGATTACCTGGATGGATCTCCTCCAGCGTGACTTCAACCAAGTGACAGGCTTCAGCTAATTTATCCCCGCTCCTGTTGCAATTGTTGGGATGGGGTTTATAGCTTCTAGGAAATATTTGCAGAGTCTCCGGGCGTGCAATTGTAAATACAACCACTGATTTGCCAGGTGGGACTGTTGGCAGCATCCTGTATCATTGTGAAGCCCCAGCTCCTGGAGTCAAGTTAACCCCTATGAGTTCTCCTTTAGCATTGGGATACAAAGTTTTTACTTTTTGTGGTTATTCAGAAAGGTTTTAAGACGTGCTTGAGTGTGTCTGGGTAGAGGCAAAAGAAGGAGGCAGAAAAAAGGTGCATTTATATGTGCGAGCGTGCTCAGGTATAAAATAAATCTCACGATTTCGAAGCCAATATAATATTTTGTTGAAAGATCCCTCAGCAATCGTGTGCTGGAGCAGGGATTGAAAGTCATGTAGAGGGGACACTGCCTGGCTGCGTGGCCTTGGGCCAGTCATTTATCTTCTGTGCTGCAGTGTCAGTGTCTCAGAGCATGGCTGCCCCTTTTCTGCTAGCCCTGTCTCAGTGCTGCACACTGTCCCTCTCCTCCTCACCGCAGCTGGCATGTGGCACCCTCTTACTTTTAGTGCACTGCATTGGGGCGGAGACCCTTGAGTGCAAAACATCCCCACCCCACTGCAGAATGCTTCCCTGCTAGGGCAGGAGCAATCGGTGCATCCCTCTGTGCTTTCAGTTTTTCAGAAGGAAATCAAATTTGTTCTGGGTAAAGCCATCCACCCTGCATGCCCCCGGTTTGTCATCCTTGCAGAATGTGGCATGCTGCTGCTGAAAATGATGAAGCTGTGGAACAAGAATAGCTCAGAGGGGTTTGTGTTTGCAGATGACACTGAGCTGAGTGCAGTTGACGTGCCTGAGTGATGGGATGGCAACCAGAGGGACCTGGACAAGCTCGAGAATGGGCCCGAGGGAACCTGGTGGAGCAGGGACATCTTCAGCTAGGCCAGGGTGCTCCCAGCCCAATGTCCAGCCTGGGCCTTGGACACTGCCAGGATCCAGGGGAGCCACAGCTGCTCTGGGCACCCTGTTGCCAGGGCCTCCCCACCCTCCCAGCAGCAATTCCTTCCCAATACCCGATCACCCTGCTTGGCACTGGCCAAGCCATTCCCTGTGTCCTGTCCCTGCAGCCCTTGCCCCATGCTCACCTGCAGCTCTCCTGGAGCCCCGGCCCCAAAAAGGGCTCTGAGCTCTCCCTGGAGCCTTCTCTTGTCCAGTGAGCACCCCCAGCTCTCCCAGCCTGGCTCCAGACAAGAGGGGCTCCAGCCCTGGCAGCATCTCCGTGCCCTCCTCTGGCCTGGCTGCAGCAGCTCCAGGTCCTTCCTGAGCTGAGGATTCCCAATTGACTCCAGGTGGGGTCTTGCTGGAGAGGAGCAGATGCAATTATTGTTCTGGTAAGGTCAGAGAGTGCCTAGACCAGGGCTTTCAAGTTTCCAGAATCAGGTGCCTGAAGCCAAATTTGACCATTTAAATCTTTGTGAAAGCCTTCCTGGCTTGCCCAGGGCATCCCTGCAGTCCCAGCCCCTGTCCCATTGCAGTGGCACATTCTCCTCAGCAGTGAGGACTTTCTGTTCTCTTCTCTTGCCACGCTCCAGAAGCTTATACAATTTTTTTGGCGCTTTTCCCCGATCATTATTCTGGGTAACATGGTTTGTTTGTTTATGCTTTTTGGTTTAATCTACTTCTTTTTTTTTTTTTATAATTTATTTATTGTGTCTTGAAAAGCTTCCAGGGCTTCCGTTTTCTATCCTTTCTACTCCCCCACTCCCAGATGGTCGCCTGTAAAAAAAGAAAAGGAAATATTAGAATAAAAAAGGAAATAGTTTGGTTCTGTAATGAATGAAGTTTGGTTTTTCCAGAGAGGATATGAGAGAGGAAAAGAAGGGTGGAGAAAGGTGTGTCAGGTGTGTTTGGAGGGAGAAGTGTGTCCTGCCCTGTATTTTCAGCTCTGCTGAGTCTGTGCCACTCATTTTACAGCACCCCTATGAAAAGGGATCTGGGTTTTGCTTTGCCTTTTATCACACCATGACCAGCTCAAAGAAACAACAATCACTCTTCTCATTAATGTGTTTCATTTATTTAATGAAACCTTATTTCTCCATTATTGTTGGGAGGAGGTGCCTTGACTTATTTACCTGGCTGATCTGAAAATCGCTGCATGGGTTTTTTTGGAGGAGCAGGAAGCAGGTGGGTGCTGAGTGGTGGTGGCTTCCTCTCCAGCAGCTCTGCAGGACCAAAGGGAGTTAAGAATTTAAAGGTGAGATGGTGCTGCATATCCAGGTGAGGAGGAGAACCAGGAGACAGCTCTGCTGTGGCTGCAGGCTGTGGTGCAATTCCTTGGAAACAGGACTGGAATACTGGCAAACCTTCACGGCTTGGAGGTGTGCCCAGTGTGGTGACATTTGTCAGGTGTGGCTCGGGGTGGCAGCAGTGTGGTGGCTGTCCCCTAAGGTGCTTCATGGGTGACCATCTGGCACGGGCAGAGGAGGTGACACCGTGCCTGGCGTGAGTTAGCCCCATCCCCAGAGGTGCTGGTGGACCACACCAGCCTGCTCCTGGACATCGTGTTGGCTTCATCAGGGACAGTGCAGGGCCACACTTTGCCAGATCTGAGCTGGGATTTTGCAGATCCAGCCATTCCTCTCCAGCAGCAGGGCAGCCTCAGGGTGCTTTTGGAGCAGAGGAGAGGTGTGGGCTGATAGCATCTCATCCTGCTGGTCCATACAAACCAGCACTGGGGCATCTGCTTACTGTTCCTGTAGGGAAGTGGGTCTCCAGGGCATCTGGGGAGGCTGTCACAGCTCAGACAAATCACAGGGACAAGATAGAATGGTCTCAAGTTGCACCAGGGCAGGTTTAGATTGGATATTGGTGAGAATTTCTTCATGGTAAGTAAGTGTTGGCTAAGGTTGTCACAGCTGCCCAGGGCAGTGGTGGAGTCCCCATCCCTGGGGGGATTTAAAACCCGTGTGTATGTGGCACCTGAGGACATGGCTCAGTGGTGGCCTGGGCAGGGCTGGGGGAATGGTTGGACTCAATTTTAGAGGGCTTTTCCAGCCTTAATAATTCTGTGGTTCACTGCTCTGGGACCCGCTTTGCATAGGCCTTGGGCTGCTGGCCTTCAGTTCTTTTTGTCATCGTAGTCCAGGTGTTTTGGTGGCACACACACCTGCGTTTGAAAGGTCTGTCTCACCCTCCATGTCATGCCAGAGATGTGCCTTCTGTGGTCCTCTTCTGGTTAAACACTTAGATGGGGGCTTTGTGCATCAGAGTTCTTGTTTTGCTTTGCAGATTCTCAATCCTTTGAGATTTGAGCACATCTTCAGGCTGTGTCCATTCCCCACCGACACCAGCTGAGGTGCTTCCTGTTCTCCTGTGTGATCTGTGGAGCTGCTCTGCCTCCTGCTGCTGCTGTCAGCCTGCATATTGATGGCACGGCCTCAGTTTGTGGCTGGCACCTGAATGAATTACAGCAATACAAATAAATAAGAGAAGAAATAGTATTTGCAAGAGCAATGGGTTGAAGATCTAACCATTTATGCAGCGCCATTCATCAGAAATGACACAAAAATGCTCTGTAAACTCTCACATGCACATAAAATGCTGCTCCCAGGCTTCAGGGTGGTGTCAGCTGTTTAATAACAAAGCTGCACCGTGGTTTAGGACCTGAAATGCAAAATTACTTCCACTTCCCCAGCACAGAAAATTTGGGTCCATAAATAGCATGAGCCCTATTGGAAACCATTGGACACCCCTATGAACATGGTGTGGACATTTTATTTATGTCTTTCAGTGGGTGAAACTGGCAGCTCTGTGGCTTATCTGAAAGCTGTTGCCTCTGTCAGCCAAGAGACATGGGCTCTTTTGGGTTGTGGGGTGCACTACACTCTAGAAAGTCATAGAATGGTTTGGGCTGGAAGAGACTTCATCTCCTTCCACCCTGCATGGCAGGGACACCTTCCACTGTCCCAGCTGCTCCCAGCCCCAATGTCCAACCTGCCTTGGACACTGCCAGGGAACCAGGGGCAGCCACAGCTTCTGAGCACCCTGTGCCAGGGCCTCCCACCCCTCCAGACAGCAATCCTTTCCAATATCCCATCCATCCCTGCCCTCTGGACTGCCAAGCCATTCCCTGTGTCCTGTCCCTGCAGCCTTGTCCGCAGTCCCTGTGCAGCTCTCCTGAGCCCTTTGGCCCCAAAAGGGGCTCTGACTCTCCCTGGAGCCTTCTCTTGTCCAGGTGAGCACCCCAGCTCCCAGCCTGGCTCCAGAGCAGAGGGCTCCAGCCCTGGCAGCATCTCCTGCCCTCCTTGGCCTGGCTGCAGCAGCTCCAGGTCCTGTGCTGTTGTGCCCAGGGCTGGGGCAGCTCTGCAGGTGAAGCTTTACCTGAGCAGAGCAGGAGGGGCAGAATTTTCTCCCTTCAGCTGCTGTTGAAGTCCTAAATGGCTTTATGAGTTACTGATTTACTGAGAAGTGTACAACCTCCCACCCTTCTGCTGCTGCTTCTGCTTCTTGCACCCCTTGTGTCTGGTGGGGACAACATCTATGGGACTGCAAGGTGGCCTTTGCCCTGAGGGACCTCTTGGTCTCTATTCTTGGTGACAGGAGCCTTTCCAGTGCTGTGGGAGCCCTCTCCTTGCATCATGTTTGAGAACACACATCAGAGGAGGAGGTGGGCAGGGAGGGGAAAAGTTTAATTCTTGCCTTTTTTCTTTTTTCTTCTTTCTTTTTCTTTTTTTTTTTTTTTTTTACCCTTTTTGGTTTTGATTTTAATTTGTTATTTTTTTTGGTTAGGTTTTTTTTGTTTTGTTTTTTGTTTGGGTTTTGATTTTTTTTTTTTTTTTTTTATTTATTTAATAAAGGAATCCCATTTTTATGTATTTGTCTGCATGGCTCCTCCTTTCTCCAGGCTGTGCTCTAGTTTAAACTGAAGATTTGCATGCTGGATCAAGTCTGATAGCAGCAACCAAATGAGCATTAGCAAATGCAGGGACCTCGAGCTAACAGGCAGGAGATGAGCTCCCTGGCTGCCACAAAGATGAGCCCTTGTGTGGAGCCCGTTGTGCCTTGGCACAGGGGCACGAGTAGGAAGCCATTGGCAAGTTTGGAATATAAATCCCTTTGGGGCTTTTGTTTTTGGGTTGCCTTGCTCTGCGGTGAGCATGCGATCAAAGTGAAGCCGAGAAAAGGGTGGGCAGGAGCATGGTGACCTCGACCAGCTCAGCAGGGAGCTGGAGGCTGAAGTCCAGAAGATGTGAAAGAATGTGTTTGGGGTGTTCATTGTCTCTTTAAAGCACCTTGATTATGTATTGAACAGGAGAAGAGAAAGGAAACCTGACTTGACAGTCACTGAGGCTGCTCAGTGGCGTTTGTGGGCAGCACCTTCACTGGTCAGCCTGGCCTTTGTGAACTGTCTGTTTTTTGTTGTTTCCTTCATAAAATTTCTTTTGGGGGCTGGAATTTCATGTTGGCAACCTTGGTCTTCTCTCCAAGCCAAAGGTACCAGGTATTTGTGATTTTTTGGGCTGTGCTGCATGGATGATCCCTGTGAGTCTTCCATGACTGGTGCCGAGCTGGGGCTGGCTGGTGCACTGGATTAATTAAATTAATGTCTGATATGCAGTTATTTGTTTTCCCCACAAGAAAATAAAACACTTCTTGGTCAGCCCGTTGAGAAGCACAGCCTTGCCACGTGAATTGTGAGCAGGACACAATCAGCAGGGTTTGTTTTAACTGTTTCAAACTATAAGGCTGTAAAATGAGTCCTTTCATGACTTGTGGTTAATAAGACGATGCATTAATTAGTGGGGGTTTTAAGGGTAAAGTGACCCAGGGTAGATGGGCTTCACTAAAGGAACATCAGTGTGTAAGTTAATAGTGTCAGGTTAGAAACAACCCATTATAGGATTACTCTTCCAAATATGAAAAAGAGAGTGTTAACTTGATTTTTTGTCATGTTGGTGCAACTTGAGTATCCCATTTAAGCAGATTTGTCTCAACATGTACATAGAGACTTCTGCAGCATGGTCTGTGTTATATTTTGAGGCCTTTTTTAATGTTTTTAATAGAATGGTTTGGGTTAGAAGGGTTCTTAAAGCTCATCCAGGACACCTTGCACTATCCCAGGTTGCTCCAAGCCCCGTCCAACTTGGCTTTGGACATTTCCAGGGATGGGACAGCCACAGCTTCTCTGAGAAACCTGTGCCAGGGCCTCACCATCCTCACAGGAAGGATTTCTTTGTGACATCTAATCTAAATTTACCTCAGTTTGAAACATTTCTCTCTTGTCCTATCCCTACATCCCATGTAGAAAGTCCCTTTCCATCTTTTTTATAAGCTCTCTTTAAATACTGAAAGGAACATATCTGTGGGTCTTCAGGAGGAACAGAGGAGCAGATCATTTTACCTCCTCTAAAATAATCTAAAAATGGGGTGCTCTATGTAGCACAGCTCTAAGTTGTGATTTTTTTTTTGGGTCACCTCGATTGATAGCGTGATATGCCTGAAAACGATAAAATAAAACGTGCTCCAAGTTTTCCACAGCTGCAAATCCCCCGTGTTCTTTTCACATGTTGCAACAATTTGTACTTTAAAGGCACCATTTTAGCAAAGCTTAATATTGCCTCTCCTGCGTTTTAGACTTGCATAGTTGTGCAAGAGATAATTGCCTGTTTGGGAGACAAAAAAGCTAATTTTGCCTCAGGCCCTGTACTTTTTCTCCACAAAGTTGGTCCTTGTTGGGAAGCAGCTTGCAAGTGGTGAGCGTGTGGATGAGTCTGGAGGGGCACGGATGGGTGGATGATGTGCAGGTGTGGTTTATAAAAAAAATACCCAACCCACAAACCATTTTTCTGCCGTTCTGGATGCTGCTGGACACCTTTCCTCACACCCTCTGCCTTGTTTCATGCTCCACCACGAGCTCCTGGGGATGGGAACATCTTTGGAGGTTTTGGCAGCTGCTCTGGTGGGTTCAGCGTGGGCTTTGCACCCCCAGTGTATTTGCAGTTGTTCCTCTTTTGCTCTTACTCTATTTTTATTGGTATTAGGGGGTGTTTTTATGTGGTTTCCGCGATGCAGACGTTCAGACAGTGCACCCTGAGGCTGGTGACTCCTCTCAGTGCTTCCCCAGGGCTGCCCACACCGCGCTGGCCCCGGGGCTGCAGGTGCCTGGGGTGGCTGGGCTGACTAAGGAGTGTCTGGTGACTCATGGCCTGGGGACACCGGGTGATTGAGGTGACCCAGAGGGGTAAATCTTCCTTCTGTTTGCGGTGCTCGGCGCTCGGGGTTGTCCTCTCCTGCTCTCCCATCTCGGGTGTCTCCACTGCTTTGTCCTTGTGCTGTGGGTGTTTGAGAGTCCATCTCCAGGATGATCCTTTCCCCACCTTCCTCCTCTGTCCCCAGAGCTCTTTGTCCAGCCCTGTCCAGGTCAGCTCCTTCATCAGCTGAGCAAGAGGAGGCCCTGCTGCAGGCACGGCGGGTCAGCTGGCCAGCTGCACCTATAGGTTATCAATAATAATTAATTAGGAATGTAAAGAGGTCGTGTATCTGCATGGAGCAGCTTTTCCCCAGGGTGAGGGCCGGGTGGTGATGAGGGGGTTGTGGTCAGTGGCTCTGCCCTTGGGAAGGGGCTGTGCTGGACACTGCGTTCTGGAGGGACAGCACTCAGGTTTTGCTCTTTCTCAGGGCTGGAGGTGCTTGAGATAAGAGTTCATAGAGGACAAAAGGAGAAGGGAATCCTCCTCAATCCAGCCTGAGCACTGCAGAGCCCCATGAGGCATATTTGCAGTGCATTTTGTATGAGATTGGATCCATGGAGAAATGGCAGATCTTCAGTCTTTACTCAGGGTCTACCTCATCAAGGTGTGCTCATGCCATGATGTCAGCTGAGACACCTGCACCACTGATGACCCTCTTTTGCCTCTGGTTTTGTTTGCAAAAGGGCTGTAGCTCAGACCTGACAAGGCACCAAAATCCCCAAGCCACGTGTTTGCCCCCTGCCCATCCTCCTCTGTGCCGGTGGGGCTGGGGGCAGTGGTGGGATTGCACCTTAACCCTACAAAAACGAATGTAATGGGAAAAAGCCACACCGTTTTCATCACCCAACTTTGCAAGGCCCTCTCTCCTGCAGTTCATATTAAACTAAAGATGGAGGTGCAGAGCTGGTTTGGTTTTGATTATTTTGACTTTAAAGCTTGGAAATGGTTATTTGAAAGAGGAGTAAAAGGGGAAACACTGTATTTTCCTTAAAGAGGAAAAAGCTTTGATGTGCAGGAAAAGAAAAGCATGACCTGGATGTGTCTGCTGCAGTTGGTAATTTTGGGGTTTTTTGTTTTCAGCTTCTAGCACTGGGCATCCCAGCCAGCTGTGGGGTGGACAGAGGGTTTAATAGCTCATGTGATTAAAGGACCCCTGGTGTCTGTAAGGTGAGAATTGGGCTGGAGGGATGCTGTGATGGTTGGTACCAGCTGAAGGTGGAGGGAACCTCACGGGCAGGGACACCTTCTCCTGTCCCAGGCTGCTCCAAGTCCCATCCAGCCTGGCCTGGGACACTTCCAGGGATGGGGCAGCCACAGCTGCTTAGCTGCTTAGCTGTTCCTAGAAATGCTAGGAATTTCTTTCTAGTATTGACCTTTTGAAGTGCTCGTATGATACAGGAGGAGAACTTGTGTCTGTGGACAGTTGTTTAGTTGGGGTTCCTCTGGGCTTTTGTTTTTAATGAGATACACCATCAGTATGGGCATGTACAACAGAGATTTGGCTCCTTTCAGGATGTATTTCGTATCTTAATTGATATGAAAATGGCATTTGAGCCTTGGCTGGTTTTCGTTATGCTTGAATTGAGGAGTGAGAGATGGTCCCGTTACAGAGAGCAATTTGGCTGAGGAATAAAGTGTCAGTTCTGGTTCTTCTACGAGGGAAGACACAACAGGTGAGGTATGGAAACACCAGGAAAAAGAGATGTAAAAAAAACATGTCATATGGTGGCGTGGTTGGGCCTTGGGGAGATGGTTCATGAGCTGCAGGTGAAGGATTTGACCCTCAGACAAGCCTCAATTGTGGGGAGGGAAGAGACAAGCTCTTGGGATGGGATTATCCAGTGATGGACTCGGGGGATGTCCCACAGCCTGCATCTGCTGTGAAGGAAGGACCACTGCTGGGGGAGCAGCAGAGAGTGGGGCTGGAAAACACACACATTTTGAGCTTGGCTTTAGAAAAGCGAGGGCGGAAAGTTTTTAAGTAATCATTTTTCCAGAGAGTGCAGCCAGGACCCGTGAGTCACAACCCTTTGGAATGGGTTTGGGGAGGCCACCAGTGTGGGTGTGCACATGAGCAAGGCTGGGGGACACTGCCTGTCCCCCTGAGCATGGCATTTCCCTGGCAGCAGCGGGTGGCCCTGTGGCCATGATTCCTAATTAAAAAGCAGGGAGAAACCTGAGGAGCAGAGCAGTATAAGCGCGATGCTAAAGCGAACCAGATGCTGCTGAGATGACGATGCCCCACGGTCCACTGGAGCGAGGATGCGGAGGCAGTCACCTGTGGCCTGCCTGGAGGTGGTGGGGAGGTGAGGGGAGGGAGAACACAGGGTGGAATAATCCCTTTTCGGTTTTTATTTTTCCTCCAGAGCGTTTTGGTCTCGCCCCTGGACAAAAGCAGGATAGTGTGGTGTGTCATTTCCTCCCCGGCAGCCATTCAGCCTGGCACCGTGTGGGCTCTGCCACCCCCTCCCCTGCCCCGGGCACAGATTGCTCCTTGTTCCAGTTGTCTGTACCACCCAGGGCTTCCTTTCCAAGTTTTCTCACACCCTTTTATAGCTGTGCAGAAGAAAGCTCTAAAGCCACACAAAGGAGGCACCGAGCAGGCAGGAGGGATATCTTTAAAAACCAGGCGTGTTCCTCTGCAGAGCCTCGGCGTGGATGAGGGCTGGGCGAGCTGCGGCCGTGCCCTGCGCCAAGAGCGGGCTCAGCCCTTGTCTCACAGCCAGGAGGGCAGCTGGCCGTGTGTGCTGTGTCCCTGAGTCTCTGAATGTGAAATCAGCCGTGTTTGCAGATCCCATTGCGGGCAGGGACGGGCTGGGAGGAGCGGCCCCTGAGCGTGGTGGATCTGAGCTGGGGAGCGCTGCGTGACCACGCTGAGCACCTGCTTGGTGAAAGCATCGGCCACAGTTGTGTCTCGTACATTTTGGGGATGAGGGAGCAGTCCTGCTGGCTGCTCTGGACACTATCCTGCTTTTTGTTTTCTCTTGCTCCCCTTGATCAGCAGCTCACTCCACTGAGGACTTGTCCAGCAGGCAGGACCTTTCGCCCTCGCCGGTTTGCTTAGGTGGCAATCAAACAAATGACCTCGAGGCAAGCAGCAATTCATTACAGCCCTCATTTAGCATGCAATAAAATGTGCCGTATACCTTGTCTTCTGATCGATAAGCTGTATATTATACACGAGTCGATGTGTTTACATCACAAGGAGGCTTCTGGCTGGCTTGTTTCTGCCTTGGCCTGGGATGATGGATCGGCGCTGGGATGATGGGGAGGGATATTGTTAAACAGTAATTGGTTACTGAATTATTTAGCTGCACAATCCCTGTAGCAGCAACACCGCCATTCAGAGCTTAACTTGCCACTGTCTCAGCTGAGGAACAGATACAGGGCCTTGCAAGCTCAATGGGAAAATAATTCTGTGAGGCTGTGCTTTAAAAAAGAAGTTTACGGTTATTTTGATGGTGATAGCCTTATGCGCTGGGAGGTGTATGCTAATCACTTACAGGCTGCAGCCTTTTAATTTGTCAACTGAATTCTGCTGCTTTCATAAGGAAAAAGTGATGTTGATCCATTGGAAGTTCCCCAAATTAAGGGTGAGCATCTCCCAGTGCCTTCTGACTCCAGCAGTGCTTGCTACAGGTGCAGCTGAGCTGTATCCTGTGGGTTCCTGGCCTGGGTCCCTGCAGGAGATAGACCAATTCACTGAGAAACCTGACTTGGCAGGCAGAAAACCCAATCCAGAGCAGGTGTTACTCCCCCCCAAAGCTTTGTTGTGGTGTCTTGCAGCTGGTTGAAGACCACCAGCCATTCCTGGAGATGGGTGATGCTCTCCTTGCACTAACTGCAGCAGAATCTCACCACACACGAGTCTCTCCTGAATTTTCAGGTTGGCAGTTGCTGAAAGCCCTCTACCTTTGAGGTGCACTGAGAAAACCGTTCAGATTATGCTCCAGCACAAAACCTGCTCTCCGTTTCTGTTTCTCTGTGTGTTGCAGGCGGCAGAGCCAGGAAGGAGGCACTGCACGCTGGTGCAAACTCCAGGAGCAGTTTAGGGAGCATTTTCAGATTATTCCAGAATAAGTCTTGAGGATCAATCCAGTCCTTGGTCTAGTAATTCCATATCTCCTTTCTACTGGTAAGTTCCAGCCCTGGATCCAGCACTTCATGTGTGTCTCACCAGTGCTGAGCAGAGAGAAAGGATCCCAGCTCTTGCGCTAATCTGCAGCAGAACCTCACCACACATGAGTCTCTCCTGGATTTTCAGGTTGGCAGTTGCTGTAAGTCCTCTAAATTTGAGGTGCACTGAGAAAACTGCTCAGCAGATTATGCCCCAGCACAAAACCTGCTCTCGGTTTGTGTTTCCCTGCATGTTGCAGGCAGCAGAGCCAGGAAGGAGGCACTGCACACCGGTGTCTCTTTGTACCAGCTCCCCTGTGAGTGCAGCTCTTCACCTGAAGCTGTTCCAGCTCTTCCCTTGACAGGCAGTTCCTTTTGTCCCTTTGTTGTCTATGTGTGGGAGTCTCTTAGGACTATCTGGTGGCTCTTCAGGCCTTGCTTTGAACTGTCCTGAGACCTGGTGACATAAACTTATTTCTCCTCGTAGGTGCTGCCTGTGTTCTCAGTGTGGATGGCAAGACCCTCATTTGAGGCTCTTCTCTTTTAACTAAAAGCCCCAATCTTTCATTTTGGTGCAGTGGGTGGATGGCAGGCTTGAGGGCTGGGGGAAGGAGATACAGGCTGTTTGCAGCGGGGTGCTCACAGGCTCTTTGTCCCTGCAGCACCTGGCTTTTGCTGTGGGATGGGCTATCCCCTCCCTAATTTGTCATTTTGGGGAATTTGGTCCTGAGGAATAAGAGGTTCCTTCCTTCCTTTAGGGGTGAGGGCTGTCATCCATGGCACACCCCAGCACTGCAGAGCGTCTCCATGAACATCACCAGGGACCAGGAGCTAAAACTTTCCCGTCCATCACGTAGGCAAAGCCTCTGGTTGATGTTCTGGTGACTTTCCCAATCGCAATTTGTTTATTGCTATTAATTTTATTGACTTGCCCCAGTGCCTGACAGATCCAGCACTGGGGCAGGGCTCCGTTCTGCTGCACAGGGCATAAATATTCTGCTCAAAAGTCCCAAATGTCCCTGTCCAGCCCCACAGCAGGAGGTTTGGCTCACCAGTCCAGCCCAGCTTTGTTTTTCCTCTGCTTCTTGCAATTCTTGTAATGCCGTGAAACCAAGAGCAGGATCCAGCCCTCTGATTCAGACCTTCCCAAAGACACATCTTGGGGAAGATGAATCTGCCTAATGGAAGCTGGGCTGGTGACAGCTGTGGCTTTCAAATCCTGGTCCCAAATAAATCACGGAGATCTGGGAGGCTCGTAACTTTCTGAGCAAGTGATGGATAAAGCTAAATAGTTATAATTAACTTCAAAGCATGAAACAGTCAAGGAAAAACAGTTCAAGTAAAAAAAATCCAATCTTCCCTAGGCTTGTGTTAAAAATTGGTTGGTTTTTCTGTCACGTAAGCTGTACCTTTAATATAAAAAAGATTTTTTTAAAATTCTGAATTGTAATGGGCAACTGATAATCGAGTTCTCCCTTTCCTTGGAGTGGGGTGGTTCTGTCACTGGAGGGAGCTGCCTGAAGCTGGTATGTTTAGAAACAGGGTTACTGCTATGTAAATCAGCGTGAGGTCACTTAATTGAACACAGCCAGGGCTTTGTGGGTGTCTGAAGGCAGCAGTGGGGTAGTGGGGCTGGCACAGGGGATGGGGACAGAGCCTTTTGCACAGTCCCTGTGTACCTGTACATGATCTGCCTTGTGGCTGATGGGATGGAGCGTGGATGGATGGATGGATGGATGGATGGATGGATGGATGGATGGATGGATGGATTTTCAGATGGAAATCTCTGGATTTAGGGTGGATAGATTCCTAGATAGGAATTTCTGATGCAGGATGAATGGATGGATGGATGGATGGTGGATGGATGGATGGATGGATGATTGGAGTAGGATGGATGGATGGGTGGATGGATGGATGGATGGAGATGGATGGATGGATGGATGGATGGATGGTGATTGGATGGATGGATGGATGGATGGTGTGGATGGAGGTGGATGGTGATGGATGGGGTGGATGGAGTGGATGGATGGTGGGATGGATGGTGATGATGAGATGGATGATGGATGGATGGAAGGATGGATGATGGATGGATGGATGATGGATGGGATGGATGGGTGGATGGATGTGGATGGATGGATGGTGATGGATGGATGTGATGGATGGATGGATGGATGGATGATGGGTGGATGGATGGAGAAGGATGATGTGGATGATGGATGGATGGATGGAATTTAAGGATGGATGGATGGAGGAGTGGATGGATGGATGGACAGGGATGGACTGATGAAGGGATGGATGGACTGATGGATGGAGAACAGGGGAAGAACATAGGGAGATTTAGGCTTTTCCCACCTACCTCCCCATATGGATTTTTTGGGGTGCTGCATGGACCCTGCGTGTGCCCCCAGATCTGACGGGTTTGGCTGGTGCTCTCCAGGCACCATCCAGAGGCTCTGGCTGTGCAGCCCTGCTGTCTGCTTCCTGCGCGGAAATTCCGGGTGAGTTTCTTCCGAAACAAACTCTGCGTTGGCAAGGCAGCCCCGTCTGTTTCGTGTGTCCTTGCTTTCAGCGTGGGGCTGGAGCCTGCATCCCGAGAAAATAATACAGACCCAGGAGGCCAAGACAAACAGTGCCTGCTTGCTTTTTTTATGACCTCTTGTCGCCCCTCCCAGCCCTGCCAGTATTCCCTGAGTAAGGGACTTTTTGATCTCCAGAGGGAACTTCCCCACTTCTCAGGGTTACAACCAAGGTGGCTGGCAAAAGGAAAGTCTGGAGAAACAGGGGACTCCTGCTTCTGCAGTCCTTTGCATGGTAATGTTTTGATTTATAACCTTGTTCTGGTTCAGAACTGGGGATGATGATCAGGTTTTTAACTGCCAGAGGGCAAGGTTAGATGGAATATTGGGCAGGAATTCCTGTCTGTGAGGGTGGTGAGTCCCTGGCACAGGTTTCCCAGGGAAGCTGTGACTGCCCCATCCCTGGAAGTGTTCCAGGCTAGGCTGGACGGGGCTTGGAGGAACCTGGGACAGTGGGAGGTGTTCCTGCCCATGGTCAAGGTGATCTGTAAGGTCCTTCCAGCCCAAACTGTGGCTGTGTGGAAAGAACTGTTAGGCTTTAATGGAAAATGCAGACAGTGCGTTTTGATGAGAGGTGAGATGTTCCAGAGCCAGCCACCTCCCCCAGGACTAACCCAGCAGCAAGTTTCATCCTGGTGACTTCAAACTCAGATGGTGGCCCCAAAACCCCCAGGGCCCTGTGAAAACCCTACCAGGAACATGGGGGATGCAAATAATTCAGCCCGAATCTTGGGACAACAGCATCAACAATCCACTTGAAGCCCCAACCCCTTGTATCAGTTGCTGGCATGGGCTGTCCACTTTGGTCAGTGGACTGAAGGGGAGAGCAGGATGCACTTTTCACCTTCATGGTTTGGAGAAGAAGCTCAGAATCTTGTCTGCCATTCAGACTTAGAGGCAAAGAAGTAATTTGTTTAAGCCATGGGAATATTTTTCGTTTGGAAACTGCCAGGGGGGTTTTGAACCTCCAGGGCTTGCAGTTCCAAGTGTGACAATTAAAAGTTTGGGGTATTTAGTGAGCTCTGCATAGCTGTTTTTCCTCTTTCATAGCTCCATCATACCTTCTAATTAATTCCCTTTAATTGCTTTTAATTTCCTTTCCTCCTTATTTCTCCTTCCGTATAACTAGCGCTGTCATCCTTTTAGCTTGCCTTTCATGTTGGAGACTCTCCATTTGATTTCGTTTCATCCATGTTGTGTCTTGCAGCTATTTCATTCCTGGAAAGCTCCGGCTCCAGAGATAAAATCTAAGTGGATTCAGAGAACCTGAAAGGATCTCATGCTTCATGGCTTTCCCTTCAGTGTGGGAGACAAACAGGAGGCAATAAAGGATCCCTGCCCCTTGGAAAAGGGCCATTTCCCGTCACTTGTGTTTTTGTGGTACCAGGGATGCTCTTAGTCACTGGTGATGAGATAGAGAGCGCGCTGGTCCCTGGAGCTGGCGGGTGTCTGGGGCTGGAAGGGGCCCCTGCGATGACACACTGTCTCGCTGCGTTTTGATTTACCTCTGCTGCTCTGCCCGGCAGCGTTCTGCTCTTGGGACAGCCAGCACATGGCCTGGCAGCCTGCGGGCAACCCTGGTCCCTGCCTGGATGGTGGGGACACGGGGAGGCTGGCAGTGTGTGCTGCTTTTGGCTGGGTAAGGTCAAATTATTAAAATCTTGACATTTGTCTCCAGTAGCTTTTGGTTTTAAAGTGCACTGTGTGTTTTGACTGAGGTACTTTCCAGCCCAGTCAAAAATAAAAGATAAAAGCAAGCAAAACCTCTGGAGGGTCTTAGGGGTTGGCTGTATGGGTGACTGTTAGCTGAGAGTTGGGATCATGGATTAAAGTTTTGTACACCTTCCCTTCTTGAATGAAAATCAGATTGCTCTGTCGAACCTGGCATTTTTTTCTGCTGCTTCTCCATTCATAATAATATTTTAACACTGCTTTACTCTGATGTTTTTCACCCAACAGAGCTGAGTGGGGACTTCCTCTCTTTTCCTAGGAAAAAATGACTTTGTTCATCTTGGTCTAGCTGGGATTGGCCCAGTTGCCTGCTTTGTGTTAGAATGCTGGTAAAACCCTGGAGGAGTAAACACTGGGATCACGAGAAATGTGGCTGGAAGTCAGCTGGGGACTTTGGTGATGAGGAAAGTTCCAGAACTCTTGCTGGGGAATAGAAGGTGTCATGGAACAGCATGGGCTGTCCCAGCTCCTTTGAGCTGGGGGTGTGCACCTCTGCTAGGGTCAGGTTGTGGAGCAGTTCTTCAGAGTCTGGTGAAGAAACTTCGGGCTGATCTGGCTGCTGGAAGGAAGGAAACAGCCGAATTTGCGTGGAAATCGATAGTGGAGGAAGCCGTGGGAGGAACATGATCCCAGGAGTTCAAGGTGCCAAGAGGAGCAGTGCTACAAACACATCTCTGGCACCAAAAAGACTGCCTCATGCTGCACTGGAGGTTTGTTATGGATCATTGGTGTTCCTCTGCTGGCAGTGTGAGTGGTGGTGGTCGTGGTTGAGCCTTACAGGGTCCCCAGGAGCTCCCCCTGGGTCAGCAGCACATTTTGAGCTGGTGACAGCAGAACAGAGGGAGATGTTTGGGACTGGCCCATGAGCTGTAGGCTCTGGTTTTGCAGATCCTGGCAGCCTGAAATCCCCTTTAGGGGGACACAGCACTAACTGTGAGGGCTTAGTGAAGTGCCCTTTTCTGACAGGGGAGAAGTCCCAGAGCTCTCTGCTCTGTCCAGGAGGGACCAAGCTGTGGGCAGAGCTGGTGGCCTCCAGGTGAGCCCTGGGGCTGTCCCCGCTGTCTGGGAGCCCAGGACTCGAGTGGCTCTGGGGCAGGCAGTCACCAAGATGCACTATTTTGCAATAAACTGATCTGAGCACTTTGTGCCTTTGCATTTGAGGGTGAATCATCCTGGTGAGAGCTGAGAGTGAGCAATCTCTGGAGATGGCAGTGGGGCAGGTTGGTGGCAGCCCCAGGCTGGTGGCA
Source organism: Malurus cyaneus samueli (assembly GCA_009741485.1). Classification (NCBI taxonomy): domain Eukaryota; kingdom Metazoa; phylum Chordata; class Aves; order Passeriformes; family Maluridae; genus Malurus; species Malurus cyaneus. Next base: position 396,970 of record VKON01000224.1, on the reverse strand, counting down.
GTGATGGGGGAGCCTCCTTGTCCCCATCCTGTCTGAGAATGTCCCTGTGGCTGAATCTGGGGTTGAGGGACAGCAGCTGGCTGCAGACTTGACTCCTGGTCCTGAGAGCAGCGTGTTCTTCTCAGATCTTTGGGGGAGTTAGGGAATCATACAATAGTTTGGGATGGAAGATCATCTGCTCCAACCCCCTGCAGTGAGGAGGGACATCTTGACCTGGACCGGGTTGCTCAGAGCCCCACCCAGCCTGACCTTGAACAGTTCCAGGGTTGGGGCAGTCACAGTTCTGGGCAAATCTGTGCCAGGACCTCCCCACCCTCAGTGTAGAAACTCAGTCTTCCTGCCAAGTCTAAACCGACCCTGTCTAATTTTAAAATCATCACTGCAATAACCCTGCTAAAAAGTTCGTCCCCATCTTTCTTAGAAGCCTCTTTTAGGTATTGGAAGGAGGTCTGAGCTCTCCCTGGAGCCTTCTCTTGTCCAGGTGAGCACCCCCAGCTCTCCCAGCCTGGCTCCAGAGCAGAGGGGCTCCAGCCCTGGCAGCATCTCTGAGCCTTCATCCAGCAGGTCCAAGCAGCGTGAGCTGGAGCTCCTTCTCCAGGCTGTGATGGGGAGATCCCTGTCTCCTCTTCGGCATAAAAAGCAGCCAGAAGGAAGTTTTGGGGAGCCAGCCTTGGGCTACTGCCCCACCCTGGGCGCTTGGCAGACCCTGCATCCCCCCGAGCGAGGCAGGGCACTTTATTTCCACGGCAGCCGGGCTCTCGGCCGAGCATCCCTCGGCACTGCGCTCCCGACTCTTCCCGCTCCCATCTTAATAACTGCAAAGATCGGGGTTGCCAAGGTCTTCCCGTTGCTATAGTGAGATTAGATAGGGCAGAGCACTGCATTCCCTCTGCTGAGGGGAGAAATCGCTCCCGTCCCTTCCCTGGGCTTCACCAGCCGGGTTTTTTTCTCATCCACCAGCAGCAGCTGCTAATTGCACCTGAAAGACACGCCACATATTTCGCTGCAATTAATATTTCATAGCCGTTGAAAAAGAAAAAAAATTAAAAAAAAAATAAAAAATTTAATTATCGAGGCATTTTCTCCTGGAACCAACTTAAAGAGACTCCCCGGCTGGAACGAGTTTACAGCGCTAAACTGTGAAGTTAAAATATTTATCTTCATAAACACGTCACTCGAGCCGTGCTATTCCTCGCAGGGTCATTAGCAAGAGGCACGTTAGTCCAATCAGGAGGTGCCTGGGAGACAGAGATTTGCCTTTTGCTTCTGGGCGGGGTTAGGAGATGATTTATTAAACGAATTTGAGAGCTGTGAGTCTGACCAGACCTCTGAGTCAAACGGCTGTAGGGAAAAAAAATAAAAATCCCACCAGCCGGAGCTTTTGCGGGCAGAAAATGGGGTGCAGTCATTTCGGTACGGTTGGTTATTTGCTGATGTGGAGGTGTCCTCCCCAAAAACTCCCGAGGACTTGCGGCAACTGATCCAGGGAGCCGTCACATTGCAGGAGGTAGCTCGCGTTTTAATTTTCTTAGGTTTAATTCTGTTTTTCTCAGGTTTTATTTTTCACTTTCTCAGTTTTTGATTTAATTTTCTTGGCGCACCTGCGGGGCTTGGGTGAGTTTGTGTAAGAATTCAGGTGAGATTTCCCTGAGTATAGGAGTGTGCAGCTTGGGGCATGGTGTGCTGTCACGCCCCCTCCGCTCCTCTTTCGGGTTTAAAATGTTGATTTTGAGGCCATCAAGTTTAACTCCCTGTAACCCAGTAACCAGTTATGTCCTGGAGAGTGATGCCTGCGATCTGCTCAGTGTGTGCGAGGGGATGGAGGGTTTAGGTAAGAGTGTGTTGCGGTGGTATTTTGTGCATGTTGCCTGGTGGCATCCCAGGAGATGGAGAAGGGTGTAGGATGTGGGGTTTTGCTGCATGGTGCACTTTCCAAAACTCATCTCTTTTCTGGGGAGCCAGAAGTGGTTGTGTCTGTGAACCCCTCTGCCTGTGGGAGTGGGGAGGAACCTGCAAGGGAAGAGCTTGTGGTGGCCCCATGTCCTGGGAGAAGGTCCTTGCCTGGTGGCAGTGACAGCCTGGTGATGATTACTCAAACTGCAGATCTGTTCCTGGGTTTTTCCCCTCTGAAATCCCCTTCTGATGCTTGGGTCCCCCTCAATTTATTTATGCAAACCACACAATGGTTGCAATTTCACAGGGGCTGACCAAGATTGTCCCAGGGTGTTGTGCCCCAGCTGATGCGTGGGGCTCACCCCTTGCTGCAGCCTGGCTATCTGGGAGTGGAGAAGGGTGTGAGTCTGCCAGGCTGCACAGGTTCAGAACAGAGAAAGGCAGAGAGCAGGGGATGCTGTTGTTGGTGTGGGACTCTTGTTTCTCATCTCTGAGCAGGCAGATGTAGCCTGAGCAAGAGCTGGGATATGTCACTCTTCCTGCCCTACAGCAAACCTCGACTTGGAGTGAAATTTTTGAAAACAGATCTGAGCAGCAATTGGAGCTGTGCATGCCGAGCGGACTGTGGTCAGAGATCCCGTTTTCTGTAGGAAAGTTCTTGCAGAGGTTTTCCAGCAGGTCCCAGCTGCCCTTGTCTCTCCCACTCGCTATGTGCCCCCTTTCTCTGGATGTGCTGAGTCTCACAGCCCCAGGGTTTTATCAGCTGGGCTTCCCCTTCCTCTGCTGGCAGATTTGCAGTAGCAAACATTCCTCGATGCTGTCTAGTCTGTTCTGCATCACAAACCCCATATCTTGATGCTTTTCTTGCTCCCATGGCTGGTTTTGTCTCGAGGTCGCACTGGGATGCCCCCAGTGCTCTCCAGGTGCTCTGTTTGCGTGTTTTTTTGGTGTCTGTCACAATTCCACCTGTTCCTTTCCCAGCAGTGGTGGCACAGGTTGTGCTCAGGGCTGATGCTTACGTGATCGTGGAGAGCGCTCCTCCCAGAGAAACCCAGAACTTTGGGGTGCAGCAGCACCTAACCACCATTTCTGGGAAGTTTTCTCGGCTGCCCTTTTCCAGCAGAAGGTTCTTGCTGCTGGAGCTTGGGCTGCAGCTGCCACAGAGAGCATCCTTGGTTTGCAGGAACCTTCTGAAGGAGCTTCTGCCTCAGCATGGCATGGTGGCTGGCGTCCTGGATAGGGGATGACCTGGATGGCTCCAGGTCTCAGTTCTGTGCATTTTTGATAAAAAAACAGAGCAGGAAATTCCTCTCAGTTTGGGTTCTGTGCCAGTGGAGGTGTGACCATGCACGTGGAAGGGACCTGGTAGAACCTTGGCCCTGGAGTGAAATCCACTGAGGGTGTTCAGGTGAGGAAATCTCTTTCTGGAAAGCCACATGAGCCAAAGGGTTGCTCATGGTAGAGGGAGTTTATTATAGTTTAAGGGAGAAGAGTGTTTTGGGATTATGTAAAACTTGCTGTAAAATGCTCTCGGGACTTTCCAGAGATGTTTAAAACTCACTGGGATTTTTAGGGAAGGACCAAGAGCGGAGGAAAAGAGGGATCAGGGTGGTCTGGGGAAGAATACATGAGGGAAAACAAAGGGAAAAACAGAGTAAAACCAGCTTCCTTTCATGTGGGGATGAGGAGGGGGGTCACAGCTGGGATGAGGGCTGAATCTTGGTGTCTGGGGTGTGTACTGGAGGCTGCATGGGTCAGTGATTTATAGGGAGTGGGAATGGGAAGGAAAGGAGCAGCAACAGGCTGCAAGGGAGAAAGTCCGTGGAGCACTGTGAAACTACCGCAGGATTTGGAGTGTGGGGTGTGTCATACCTGGAAAAGTGAGTGGTGCTTAGAGCTGACAATTCTGTCAACTATTCAACTGGCTTTTCCCCTGCTCTGTGAGAGCAGGGGGAATGCTCAGCCCTCGTCCAGGCTGAGGAGCAGCAGGTACCCACGGGTACCACAATGAAACCATCCCTGTGTTACTGCTGCAGTGGGGAATCTGGGGAATAAGCTTCTGTGGTGATTGGGGTGTCTGGTTGTCCAGCGCTGTGGCCGGCACTGCCCGCTGTGGCGCTCCTCTCCCGCTCCCCCAGCCGTGCCACAGGATATGCATTATGCATGGCCACTAAAACTCTCACCCTGTTGCTTCTGATTACAGGGAAATTACGGGTTACTGGGCCAGACTGTGCAGCCGGTGATGTCTGCGGGGCTTTGATGCCCCGGGCAGAATTCGGTCAATGATGCATTGCTAAGGTGCAGGTGCTCGGCAGCAGCCTGACCTCAGCCCTGTAGCTCTTCGTTATCCCAAGCCTGGATCTCACAGGGAATTTGCAAGCCCTGAAACTTGCCTCAAATCGTTTGTATAATTTTTATTTTTTTTTCCCAGTCTTTTCAGCTAAGCTTTGGCAAGGAGTCTGCGCTGGGTGCTGTTTCCCGTGACTCAGAGGGTAAATAACAGTTGCTGTGCTCACCTGGTTTTCATGCTAAAAATGAATGGGAAGCAGTTCAGGGGCTTGTTTCCTGGTTGTTTCCTTCTATTTCAGGCGAGTTCATCTCTGATTATGGGCTGTCAAACATCGGAAATTCCTAGCCGCCTGTCCACTCTCTAATTTTTTACTTTATTTTAAAAGGAGCAGAAAAGGAACATAGCCCTCTTTGAGTGGGAAGCCATGAACACTGCTAGGAGCAGGTGGATTTAGCAGGGCTCAGATGAGGATGCCTGCCTGGGTAGAGATGCAGGCATGGGGAGCCAGCCCCGTTTTTTGGCAGTGGACAGTAAGCACCGTGAACCTTTATCATGTGCACATCAAAATATTTACATCCAGCTCCCCAGATTTCCCTTGGGCCTTTTGCTGTGCCATGTTACACTGGGAACGTCACGAAGAGCAGGGCTGTGTTTCTCTGCTGCATTTCAGACCCACCAATCTATAATTACAGTCATTATTTTGAGGCTGTTTCCCGTTTTGTGGTGCCCGAGTGGGCAGGCAGAAGGACAGAGCCGAGGGTGATGGCGTTGGTGTGGGTTTGTGTTCTGGCAGGGCTGTGGGGTGCTGCAGGAGGTGGGGAGGTGCTGGTGTGGGTCTGGGAGGAGATGGGTGCCCAAAAGGCACAAAGGCACGCACAAGGATAGTTGCACACGCTTTTATTTGTGCTGCCCCAGCGCACAGCTGTGATGTGTCCCTCTGCCACGTCCTGGAGCTTGCTGAGGACACTTTGGTTTGCAGGGACTGGGCTGAGATGAAGCATCTCTGCCATGGGAAAGGGTTGGGGGAGCTGGGAGTGTGTCCAGCCTCTCTCCAGGGACAGCTCAGAGCCCCTTGCAGTGCCTGGAGGGTCTGCAGGAGGTCAGACCACAACACAGGGGCAGAGTCCTTAGCAGGACAAGGGATAACAGTTTTAAACTAAAAGTGGGTCTGTTTAAACGAGACATGAGGGTGAAGGTTTTTACAGTGAGGCTGGTGAAACACAGGTTACCCAGAGGGGTAATGCATTCTCCATCTCTGGGAACATTCAAGGCCAGGCTGGGCTCTGAGCAGCAAGATGTAGCTGGAGATGTCCCTGTTCATGGCAGGGGGTTGAGTTAGATGACCTTCCAACTCTAACCAATTTATGATCCAGGCGTCAGTCAGCCCTCACCTGCAGCTGGGAGTGCTGCTGGTCTCCACACTTGCTGAGAACAGGGAGCTGCAGACAGGGCAGCTTGTGGTGCGAAGTAGGGTGAGGTCAAGTAGCAAAATGCTGATGTTGAGGGTGGTAATTCATCCCAGGAGGTGAGAGTTCCCTAAAGAGAACGCGGTGTTCCCCTCCTTTGGCCACCACCTGGCTCTGTGACCACAACTGGTCACTCCAGGTTTTGTGTTTCCACTGCCTGTGGAGCATCTCTCTGCTTTTCCAGGGACAGGGACTGTTTGTGATGTTGCAAATAAAGCAGCAGTCGCTGGCCTAGCATGATAATGTGCACTCTTGACAAAATCTATGGACCTGTCTGTAATATAGGAGGGAATTGTAAGGATACAGCATTCAGCCAATGCCCAAAGGCAGTGGTTGAATTTCTTCTGATGTCTCTGTCCTTACGGAGGTGGAAGATGTTAAGGTTTGAAGTGGAATAATCCTGACTTGCACTAACTATCCAGACTTTTGGATTCTTCCCTCATAAAACTTGCACACAATACAAAATTCAAAACAACTAATGTCTTGGATTTCCCTCTTTCTCCTCGAATACAAGGAACCCCAAAGTTTGTTACTTTGATCCTTGAAAACTTGGAGGCAGTGATGGGTTAGCATAGGTGGGACAATCACCGGAAGGTAGGAGGTAAATGAAGGAGATTTTGAGCAGAGAAAAGGAGATGAGGAGCCTCAGGCTGCTCCTTATCTGCTTAATCTAATCTTATTTTATCCTACAGCCAAGGAGTATCCATCTTCATGGGAAGGGTTGTTAAACACTGCCAGGGGCTGCCCAGGGAGGTTTGGAGTCCCCATCCCTGGAGGTGTCCGGGGAATGCCTGGACATGGCACTCAGTGCTGTGGGCTGGGGACAAGGTTGGACTCCATGGTCCTGAAGTTCTTTTGCAGCCCGAATAATTCCAGGATTCTGTGATCCCGCTGGGATGTGGTGCCATCCCCATGTATGGCACACCTGGTGGGGTGTGGGAATGGCTCCAGAGAGGGTTTGGGGTGTGGGATTGGCAGCGAGGCAGGAGCACAGAGCTCAGTTCTTTCTGCCGGGAGGCTGGAGCTCAGTGTTGAGCTGGAGCTCATTTCTGCTAACGAGCAGAGGGCAAGGCTTGAGGTCCAGCTGCTCCATGGGTGGGTTGGTGCTTCAGGCAGGAGCAGGCTTGGATTAATGCAAAGTGATTCAGTTCTGGGAAGTCGAGTGCTTTTATTCTCTCTTTGGAAACTTCTTTGGGTTCTTCACAATTAATTTCTGCTTGGACTCCACGCACTCAGCCACTCTAGACTGAGGTACATGAAATTGATTTTGGTGGATACTGGAATCTCTTGTTTACCTGGTCCTCAGCTGTGAAGCCTGTGAGTTAATTCCACGTGGGAGACTCAAGCACATAGACTTGAGCATTCTTTTGTACTAATTGAATTCCTCAGCTCCTTCTTTCAACTCGGGAAGCAGAGACAATACTTTTCTCCCAAGCTTGGGGAGGTTTACGAAGCACCTGGAAATAGGGGAGCTTTTCAGAAAAATAGAGGGGAATTGGCCAAGATATTCCTTGTGATCGTGATTGGTAAAGCCAGCTGATCACAGACTGGCGAGGGTGAATCTTTCAGGTCTCTGCTGCTTCTGCTCTTTGCTCGTCTGTGGGTGGAGGTGGCTGGAATTTCAGGCTACAAATCCCCGGGAGACCATCTGAGCCAGTTTATTTTGCTGTAATTTCTTGCTTCTAGTCAAGGGGCCTCCTCCCTTCCCCTTCAAACCCTTCCCCTGCTCTGTGTTTCCTCCTCTGAAATCCTGTTTCCTTCTTCCCGCCAGGATTCCCTCCCTCCCAAGAAAATCCAAGCTGCGTATTTTAATGTTTGAGGTAGATATAAAATGCGATTGAGCATCTGGGCACCTCCATTTCAGAATGCCTGCAGTGCCTGTTTGGTTTTTCCAAGCAGCTGCTGCCTGCAGTTACCAGCTGGGAGGAGGCTGGCATCTTGGAGAAGGGTCTTTTGAAGGAGGTGGCTGTGTGCTGGGGTTTGAGAGTGATGAAATTTGTGCTGGTGATTCCTCTCTGAGAGTTTTCTGAGTGTGGAAGAGTTCCAGCCCCCGGCTCTCCCCGTTTTGCCCTTGTTTAGAGGGTGCAGCTCCGATGGGAGCTGCTGAGAGCCCTGCCCCGGCATGGTAACGGGGGAGCAGTCATGGTTTTTAATCACTTCTTCCAAGTGTAATTCCCAGGCTGTTCTGAGTCACGTCCAGAACTGCAGAACGAGGCGTCTCACCGTGCATCCCTCGCGCTGGCAGACGATGGCTTTGGTGAGGAGGAGCACTCGCAGCCCTGCCCGCCCTGTCCTGGCTCTGCACACACAGCCTGGCAAGAACGAGGGCCCTGCCTGGTAGGAAAAAGAGATGGAAGGGGTGACAGGGGAGCCAGAGGGCGATTGGCCACACTGACAGCGAGTGTGGCTCTTACAGACCATCGGGGGTTGTGCTGCGGGTCTGTGGGGTGGTGCAGAGCACACCAGCACAACAGGACCGGTGCTCAGGGGACGTGGTGGTGCCCCTCAGGAGAAGGCTGTGGGCTGGAGGTGCTTCCTGGGCAGGGCAGAGATGTGGAGGAGGAAGAGGATGCCGTGGTGCCTCTGATGTGTCTTGGAGAGGTGGTGGATGCCCCATCACTGAAAATGTTCAGGACTGGTTCAGGCTGGACTCCAAGCCTGATGTAGTCTAAGATGTCCCTGCCGTGGGCTAGATATTGGACTAGATGACCTTTAAAGGTCCCTTCCAAGCCCAAATTCTGTGATTCTGTGATTCCCAGCAGCTCTGTGTTTCCCATAAAGCTGCTTTGGGTTCCCAGACATGCTCAGTGGGGAGAAGCAGCCTCCTAGGATAAGGATGAAGTTTTTGGGAAGAAAACATCCCATCTCCCTCAACCCAGCAGGCTGGGGGAGATTTGGCTAACATCATTCCAGTTGCACTCAGGAGATGAGGCAGTTTTTACAATTTTTTGTTATTAAAGATATCCTTTAAAGAAGTGTCAGCCCAAAGACCTCACTTTTATAGTTAAAAAATTGTAGTTGCTTGCCTGGGGTATATTTGGGAACAGCAAGGAAGAAACTGTATTGGATTAATAACTGAAGGTTTAATTAATTTTCATTATTTGCATAATAGTGTCCTCTAATTAATAGGTAATGGACAGCCTCTGAATTAATGCATGAGTGGGGTCTTCAGTGATGCCATTAGAGAAGGGTTTTATGGCTGGGAAATGCAGTTTTGCTTCATCTTTTTAGTAAATTTAGTACTGTAAATTTAGTAAATTTGGTGACTGTGAGAGCCAGAGGGTGTCTGTGACAGTGTGTGCTGTGCCTGGGGTGGCAGGGTCTTTTAGGGACAGGACACATCTTCCCTAAATGCATCAGACCTAGATTGCAACCAGGGTTTTGTTCAAGTCTGCTGCTGGCCTACTGCAGGCGTGGAAGAAGCTGTTCTTGTGTTTTGTTCTGTCTTCAGCAGTTTGGAAAGTAGTTGATTGTTTCGTGGCTGTGGTTCTCCCCTCCTTTTTGTCCTTAAAAATCCCCCCCTCTTTTTTGTCCTTAAAAATCCCTCATGCTGTCATTTTGGGGTCCCTTCTTCAGCTGGTGGGTTCCTCTCAGCTGGCCTAGAGGGATGTGAATGGCTCCTGTCACAGATTCACCCTGGAGGGGATCTCTCTCTCTCCCCATCTCTATTTCTCCATTCTTTTCTGTGCCTTGGTTATGGCAGTGTTTGTGTTAAGTGGAGTGGGATGACATGGAATGACTTAAGATGCAAGGAATGACTTAAAAGCTTGGTGTAAAGCAAAGCCTGGTGTCCAGTTTTGGGATGGAAGGGAGACATGAGGCCAGCCTCTGTGCTGCAGGTAGGTCCTGGCAGGGCAGGAGGTGGGACTGAAGGCTGAGGGAACTCAGGGTGCAATCAGAATCCTGAAGAGTTCACGGTGTGAGAGAAGATGGGCAGAGGGATCCAGCTGTGGAGCACTGGGAAAGCAGTGGGTCATAGATCCAGGTAAATATTCCTTCTTTTTCCATTCAAACCACCCTCCACCTGTCCTACATAAAAATATTTTAAAGTATGTTTTGCCCTTGTCAGTCAAATTGAAGTATTCCCTGCCTCCTGACATGCAGTCAGACACTGGCATGGGTCACCTAGAGCAGCTGTGGCTGCCCCTGGATCCCTGGCAGTGTCCAAGGCCAGGCTGGACATTGGGGCTGGGAGCAGCCTGGGACAGTGGAAGGTGTCCCTGACCATGGCACGAGTCAGAACTTGATTAATTTAAGGTCCCTTCCAACCCAAACCTTCCTGTGGTGTTATTTCCTGCAGTGATAATCCTGCTGCCTTCAGGGAGAGGGGTGTGGATGTGGCTTTGGCTCTGTGTTGAATTTGCACCTGCTTGTACCACCAGAGAGCTGAGACCTTAGAGTTTATTTAATTTTCTCTCATTTAATCCACTCCCCATCTCAAACGAAAATTCCTGTTGTGTGCCCACGGAGTTTCTCCTCTCGTTTTCCGCTGAACTCTTGTGGGATGCCATGATCTTTGAGTGATGGTTATAGGTTCTGTCAGAGGAGAAGGTTCATTCTGACAGACAGCAGGTATTTTGGGAGAAAAACGAGAAAAGGAAAAAAGAAAAAAGGACTAGGTTGTGGAAGAAAAAAATGTATATTTTTGTTGCTTCTGTGGTTGTGAACAATCTCTCCTGACCAAAGGCAGCTCTTCCAAAGAGGAAGCACAATTTGGCTAAAATTGCTTGAATGAGGTCATAAAATTATACCCCATGAGTGGTGGCGTTATTGACAAAGCACAGTTGTTTGGTTGGAAATTGCTGAAGATCTTCCACTGATACAGTGGGGAAAGGAGAGAGGTTCAGTGAGCCTTCCCCAGTTTATTGAGGGGATTAATACTGGTGTGACAGCCAAATAAATACCCAATGTTCCTAATATTCAATGTTAGAGACCAACTGTACTGTGCTGTACTCCAGGGTTGGAATTAAGAGAAAGCCTGTAGTGACGGACAGAAACCCTGCCTTGTGTGTGAGCTCATGGTTAGTTAAGCAGAGCTGTGGACACTGCCTAACCAGAGATGTAATTAAACAAGAAAATTCGTAAGCAGCAGCCCTGCAAAGCAAGCAGCCAATGGGTGCTTAACCTGAAAAACCTAAAGTATAAAATGCACCACTATTGGAAAATAAAAAAAAAATTGTTAAGCCAACTAAAAAATCATCCGTATCCTCTATTCCCACCATTATCACAAATAGCCACCCCATGTTAAAACATACCAAACAAAAAAAAACAAACCCAAACTAACCTTGTCACACTCCAGGGGCTGCTGCTCCTTGGACTGATCTTGAGCAGGGTTCATCAGGTACTGCCTGTGTACTTTAAGTGTCAAAAGGTGTATCCAGGGCCCTCTGTTCCCTTGCCATTGCTCCTTTGGGTGAGTCACTGCCCGTGTGTAGGGTGTTCTGGGTGTGGGATTGGCAGGAGAAATCCCTTCGTGCAGGAGGAGGATGCAGGGGATGCTGGAATGACATAGAACTCACCTGGAATGACAGAGAACTTCTAATGGCGAAATAGTTACTGAAATTATCTCCTGTGCCAATCAACAAGGCCAGGGTTTGTCGATGCAGAAAAAGAGTCGAGGGATCTGTAATGCACCTTGTGTGTGCATCGAGTCTTGAGTGCACCACCTTAGCACGTTGGGCCAGTTCCAACACAGCTGGGGTGCTCTGGAGGGTTTCCTTTATGGCCTTGGTTTTCAGCTGGAGGACTGGAGTTGATGAAAAACGCAGATCTGCCTTCATACCGACTGGTTTTTGGTTTAGGAGTCCAGAGAAAATGAGCAGCCATGGTCTTAGGAATATTAAACTGACAGAAGGCAGGTTCCGATTAGTTATTGGGCAGGAATTGCTTTCTGGGAGGGTGGGGAGGCCCTGGCACAGGGTGCCCAGAGCAGCTGTGGCTGCCCCTGGATCCCTGGCAGTGTCCAAGGCCAGGCTGGACATTGGGGCTGGGAGCAGCCTGGGACAGTGGAAGGTGTCCCTGCCCATGGCAGAGAATGGAACTGGATGAGCTTTAAGGTCCTTTTCAACACAAATCATTTTAGGATTCCCAGAAGCCCTGTATTTCTCATAAGATTGCTTTTTAATTTTTTTTGTAGTTCAGCTGATGAAGAGCCAACTTCATTTAATAAGGGATGTGGCTGAGCTCAGGGCATGGATTAAATTACAGCAGTGTGGGGGGAATGGAGAAGGCTGAATGCGAAGAGGCTGGTTCTTCTGTCCCTAACCTCAAAAAAAGCAGGAGGTAAAGGGATCCGGAAAAGGACAACAGAGAAAAAGCAAATATAGATCTTTCTCTTTCTTTTCTTTCCCCTTTTTTTTTTTTTTTTTTTTTTTTTTTTTTTTTGTATTGCATAGCTCTTTTTTCTGCAGGTGTCTTACAAGCAGTGTTTTGTGGTGTTCTGTTATTCATAGCTCCTGTGTCCGTGCCAGATACCTGCTTTTAGGGGTGGACAATGGGAGGGGCGGCTGGCGCAGAGCTGCAGACCGAGCTGTTCTCCACCTCATGTGGATTTGAGTTGAGATAAATAGTTTGACTCACTCGAGGAGTGAATCAGAAGAAGGAACTCGAGCCTCTAGCCTACAAGCACCGTGCTGTGCGAGCAAGGTGTATAAACATGTGAGCTTTTCTTTAGTGTGCAGTTCTGTGGGGAGCTCGTGCTGGAGCAGAGTCGGCCTCTCAGACCCACCTTAGCCCTGCTCAAGAGAGTGCAAGGATATTTTGGTTTGGACCTGATATTATAGACATCCAGGGGAATGGATGTTTGTTGTCTGTCTTGTTCTCAGGTCTGTCTTTGGTGCTGAGTGCTTTCAGTGTGAGTAAACTGCGGTGTTAAAAAGTAAAAACAGGGAAAGCAACCTCCTGGAGCCTGCACTCGAAATGGGGATAAAGTGCTGATCCTGTGTTCAGTTTTCTTGCTGTTGGAAGAAGTTTGTGCCCTGGTAGTGATGGCTGGGGGTAGTTCCTCCTGGTCTGGAATGACTCTGGTCCCTCCATCACCCAGCAGGTCATGACAGGATGGGGGTGGATTTAAAGCTAATGGTGCAAGTTTTTCCTTAGTCACTGTGTGTCCAGGCTGGATTGGAACCACTGAGAGTGACTGGGGGGAATGGTTTGAACCAAAAGAGCAGAGATTTAGAATAGATATTGAGAAGGAATTCCTGGCTGTGAGGGTGGGAAGCCCCTGGCACAGGGTGCCTGCAGAAACTGTGGCTGCCCCATCCCTGCAAGTGTCCAAGGCCAGGTTGGATGAGTTCTTGAACAACTTGGGCTAGTGAGTAGCAGTCCCATGGTGGTCGGGGTTGGAACAAGATGATCTTCAAGGTCCCTTCCAACCTGAACCATCCTGTGATTCTGTGTGACATCTATAAACACGGCTGTGGGACAGCTCTGCCAGGTGGGACAGCCCAAACCGCTCCTGCTGAGCTTTTCAGCTGTTCTGGGCTCTCTGCTGAGCAGCCTCTTGGAAAGCAACAAGGGCTGTGACCACTCTGGTGTCCCCAGAAGTCTTCGCCAAGGCCTCAGGCTGATGGATGAGCTTATCTGCATGAGCATAACTCATCTGAGGAGGGCTTGTGAGGCGATACCCTTGGTTGTCATTGCTGCCTGGTTTTGTCGTGCCTCCTGAGCCTTGCAAATCACTCACGGTGTGACATGGTCGCTTGTGTAGGAGAGGTGAGATCTACTCAGAAATTGTTTTTATTATGTGTTAGTGATAGCAGATAAATAATGTTCCCCCTGGCTCCTGCATGGGGAGATGGTTTTCTCCCGTGCCTTCAAATCAGATGATTAATAACAGCCATTAATCCCCATGAGTGACAGCAGTGTATTAGGAGCAAAACACATGTTAAAATAATTTGAGAGGCTGTTGTTGGGTCATAGGCTAATGCATTCTCTTAATATATAATATTTTCATAAGGTGTAAATATTTCTAGGCTTGAGATGTTGGCTGGAGATCAAGTTTTGGATGTCGGCATCACTGTCTAGACCAAACTGAACTGAACTTCCAGTGTAAGTCCCCACTGCAAGCAGCTCCTCTTGCTCATAACGGGTGACACAGAGACCAAAAATAATCTTTCTGTGGCAGTGGCAAGCTTTGGATGGGGTCTAGAAGCGATTTGGGTGGCCGATGGTGGTAAAAGTATCCCTGCTCTGCATGGTGGCTGTTCTTGTCTTTAGATGCTATGGCCCTGATCCCGAAAACAGGGCTGAGCTGTCACCCTTGAAATGTTTTGTGCAGGTCCCTGCTGCCCCAGGGTTTGCAGCTCATGGCTGAGATCCATGGGAAAGATGGAGAGTCTAGAAAGACACTTAGGGTGGAATGGATGAAAACATTAACTTAAAGCTCATCACATGCCACCCCTGCCATGGTCAGGGACACTCCCACTGTCCCAAGCGCTCCGCAGCCCCAATGTCCAGCCTGCCTCTATGCATGAGAATCCAGGGGCAGCCACAGCTGCTCTGGGCACCGCTGTCCAGGGCCTCCCCACCCTCAGATCCCAATTCCTTACCCAAGTTCCACATCCCCTACCCATTGCCTTGCAACTGCCAAGCCATTCCCTGTGTCCTGTCCCTGCACTTGTCCCCAGTCCCGTGTCTGCGGAGGCTCCTCCTTATATAAAAGGGGCTCTGAGCTCTCCCTGGGCCTCTCTTGTCCAGGTGAGCACCCCCAGCTCTCACGCGCCAGAGAGAAGGGCTCCAGCCTGATGGTTTTGTGCCTCCCTCCATTCCAGATGGTCTTCCTGTGCTGAGACCCCCAGAGCTGTACAGGACTAAATGGGCTCATGCACAGCAAGAGGGACAGAGTCCTTCCTTGCCTGCTGGCAATAGCTCCAAGTATCATCTGTGCACTGGGTTGACCTTGGCTGGATCCTGGCACCCACCAAAGCAGCTCTCACTGCCCACCAGCTGGACAGGGAGAGAAAATACAGCAAAATGGTCATGAGTTATAGGACCATGAGAGATTCCCTCCACCAAATACCATGGAAAAGACTAATTGGAGATATTAACTGAATTGCTAACAACACAAACAGAGGTAGAAAGTAAATCCAAAATCACTTCCCTCACTCCTCCCTCCTTTCCAGCTCTACCTCCCTCCAGCGGCACAGGGAGTGGGAATGAGAGCGATGGTCAGCAGTCACAGATTCTGCCACTGCTCAGGGAGAGAGTCAGAGTCCTTCTGCAGAGTTCCTCCCCACAAGAAGTTTCACAAAATTCTCCACTGTGAGTCCCATCCAGGGCAACACTCTCCACAAACTGCTGCACTGTGGCTCTCTCTTCCATGGGGTACATCCTTCAAGCACAGGCTGCTCCAGCGTGGCTCCTCCCCCACAGGCTTCCTCTGGAAAGCTCCTCTCAGCATCCCCCGCTCCAGGCTGGGCTCCTCCAGGGCTGCAGGCATCTCGCATCCGGTGCCTCCATGGGCTGAGGGCTCAGCTGCTCACCACTGGGCTGCCCTCAGGGCTGCAGGGCAATCTCAGCTCTGGCCCCTGGAGCAGCTCTGGCCCTCCTCCTGCCCTGACCGTGGTGTCTGCAGAGTTGTTCCTCTCACATGTTCTCACTCTGCTCTCCTCTGGCAATTACAACTGGGCAACCATTTCATTTTCTTCCTAAATCTGTTATCACAGAGATGTTACCATCATTCCTGACGGGCTCGGCCTTGGGGTCTGTCCTGGAGCCGGCTGGCGTTGGCTCTGCCGGACATGGGGGAGGCTTCTGGCAGCTTCTCACAGAAGGCAGCCCCTGCCACTACCAAAACCTGGCCTCACAACCAGAGCACAAAGGAGCAGTTTCCACCACACACACCCACAACCCATGATCCCCATGGACATTGGGATCGAGTTGGTGTCTTCAGGGTGGTCAGGGCTTGCTCCTGCAACCTGTGCTGTGGTTGTCTTTCTCCAAACCAGCGGACTGTCCACAGGACACAGCTGGTCTTGGCTGGAAAAAAAAAAACAAACCCAAAACAACCACCCTGAGTTCTATTAGGGTGCTTGTGATTTTTTTTTTCTTTATCGTGTAGAATGGGGAGTGCCTGTGTGCAACACAAAGCACGGAGAAAATGCTGCTAAGTGCTGATTATTTCTTCATGTGGGCACAGCAAGGGTTCACTCAGAGGTCTGGGAGAGTGGTGTTTTGTGATTTGTAAATGGCTGCACTCAAAGGCGGTAATTTGAATTTCCCTCTTCCCTAATATATATACTTTATGTATCTTTTTATACACATATATATTTATTAGCCTGGGCAGAGCAGCAGTGAGGCTTTGGCTCACCTACCCCCACCCCTTATAGCAGGATGCTTGCTTTTATCTTTTGAGATGAAAGGTGCCCCAGAATGTAAACCACCGACAAACTGCGCTCGCTTCTAATGTAAACGCAACAATAAATCTGTCCTGCTGTTCCCCGGCCCTGCCGTCAAAAGCACTCCATAAATGACTCCAGCCCTTGCTTCCAGCTGTTGCGCCCCGAAGGCACAGCCGTGGTGGGAATAAAAGAAATGCTGCCTTTGGGGTCGCTGCTGCTGCTGCCCACGGGTTAACCAAGCGGTTTGTGTTTCCCTGCACTCCCCACTAATGCAGGCTCTGCTCCACCTTCAGCCTGCAGCAGTTTATTGCTTATCTCGTTGGAATCCCAGTGCCAGCTGGCAGCGGGGCTGTCTGGCATCCCTCTGGCCTGGGCAGAGTTGGTGACCCCATCTCTGCTCGCTGCATACCTGGTGTCACCTGTCCTGGAAACGGGACAGGGTGGTGTTTTTGGCAGCCTTGCTTTGCTGGCTTTTCCCGTGGATTTAAAACTGCCACCTGGTGGGATGTGATAGTCTGGTGGGTTTTGTTTGGCAAGTACTGTTCTCCCCCTGGGTTTGGGTCTCTGCTCGTGAAGGAGAGTCTGAGCCATCCCTAAATTGTGTTTTCCTCCTGTCAGCCTCACCTCCTTCCCATCCAGCATCCACTCAGAGGCTGAGCGTTCTGGAAGGAGGGATGAGTGTGCCTGAGCTCTGCAATGTCTCCACAGGGAGCTCCTGGCTCCTCAGAACACCCTTGAGCTCCCTGATTGTCCTCCCTTCCTCATCCTTGTGCTTTTGGCCCAGCAGACAGCATCAGCCAGTAATTCAGATGCTGTCCGGCCCACATACAATGGCTGAAATTCCCCGAGTGAAATTAAGTTTTTACATTTTGTTAGACATCCAAAACTCTTTCCTAGTCCTGAACCATCTGTATTTTGGAGTCATAAAATGGTTTGGTTTGTGAAGGCCACCTAGTCCACTTGTAGGGCTCACTACAAGAGTACCTTTCCATAGACCAGGATGCTCAGAGCCCTGTCCAGCCTGGCCTTGAATGTTTCCAGGGATGGGGCAGCCACATTTTTTGGGTTCTTTTCTGTCCTCCAGATGTGGAAGGATATAGATTTAGCTGATGTTCAGCTGCAAACTGCCTGCCACACTCATTTGCTGGGGCTCAGGTGTGTCCAAATCACCCAAATTCAGACCGAGCTTCCGTGCTCTGGCCGCAGTCCTGGGGACAGTGACCTCTGTCACAAAGGTCCCATCCAGCAGCCTGGGTTATTTTAAAGCAGGTGAGTGGGAGAGCCCACTGAGATAAACGCTCAGGTATCACACAGTGATCACATGAACCACCTTAGTCATCAAGCATTTGAAATCATTTGATGTCTGGCAGGGAGGCAGACACGTCGGGTCCCTTCGGCACTCATTAGCATTCAGGTGGCAGCACTCTGCCAAAGCTGCTTTTTCTGGGAAAGCCATTGAAAAAAAAATTAAAGAAGGGAAAAGAAAATTAAAATCGGGCATTAACCAAAATTCCCTCTTAAGGGTAACAACAGCCCCAGTCAACAGTCTGGAATGGGGTGGCTGATGGGTTTTCAAGACGGGGAAACAGAGTGCACACCACAGAATGAAAGAGATGATCAGATAAGAAAGCAAATGAGGCTCCCCCCTCGTTTCAACAAAGGCAGGAGCGGGGCCGGTGGTGGAGTGGTTTACTGAGCAGTTTAGAAATTGGGGGTCAAAGCCTGAC
>VKON01000224.1:288218-351179 GCA_009741485.1 Malurus cyaneus samueli | reverse complement strand
CTGAGAATCACCTCATGGATCATCCCAACTAACACTCACAGCAGCATTTCCACTGGGACACGACCAAATGCAGACAATTCACACCCCTCACCTTGCATTTTTTAAAGTAACAGGGTACAATAAAGCAGCCTGCCCAGATTCCAGCCTAATCTAAAAACAACTTTATGGCTTCTAATTTTAGCACTAATCTTCCTTTGCTATGGTTGTGTGATTTCTAATTATTTTATCCCCAAGCCCTGCTTTGATGGATAGTTGTACCTTTTCCAATGCCAAATGACTTGTAAAGTGCCTTTAAAAAATAAGCTGATCACATGTCAGGCTTTCAAGCTTCCAAGTTTCCTACACAATATAATATTCTCTTAATATGGCCTTAACAGAGGAAATATTAGTTAATATATTTTATTAATTTATTAATCAAAAAATATAGTGAAAAGCAGTGGTACAAATAGTAGGAGAAAGGAGTCGCTCAATATCCATAGAGATGATCGGCCAATATATTACGTACTAGCAGATACCGTATTTCCCATCTTAAAACGCTGATAAGACTAGAAAAAATTCCGTTATCCACGATTACAAATCTCTAACAACTCCACAGTGCCTATGGGCTTGGCACTGGTCCCAGAACATCTTTGGGCGCTTTATTCTTATCCCACATATATTTCAGGTTACAACTCCTGGAAGAGCAATTGGCCACACTGAAACCTTCTGGGGGACTTAGCGAGGGGTGATGTGAAGCCATGCAAGAGACACAGAATCGCAAATCGCAGAATCACAAGAACACAGAATCACAGAACACAGAATTCCATCAGGGTTGGAAGAGACCTCCAGATCTGTCCACAACCCATGCCACTGACACACCGAGTCCAACTAAACCACAACACACAACGTAAACCACATTTGATCCTTTCCTAACAGATCCAGGGATGGCAATTCCACCGCCTCCCCAGTCGGAGACCATTCCAACTGCTTTATAATCACTCTATAGCAAAGAAACTTTTCAACAATATTAACCTATACTCCCTTGGGCACAGCTTAAGACTGTGGTCACTCAGTCATTCTGACCACTCTCGCTGCCCTGTGGATTTCACAACAGAGCGCGGAGCGAAGATCACCTTTGCCTGGATGTTCCCAGGCAGCATTGCCCACCCAAACCCACTGGATTTCGAGCAGCAAACATCAGCTTTCAGCTTCAGATGTGCTGCAGGGGCTTGGGGTGAGCCTCCAGCCCAGGTTCCTCACAGGCAGGTGTTTTCTCTCCTACCTGGAGCAACCTCTCAACCCTCCCAATTGCTGACCTAATCAGGGTCTGATTCTGTCAAATTTGCATAAAAATTGACCAGGGAAGTCATGCTGCCAGAGGGATGTTTGGGGATGCTGAGGCAGCTGCCTGCCAGTGGCATCCCAGCAGGACCTGCCACCAGCAGCCAGCACCGGAGCAGGGGACACAGGCACAGGGCTGGTGGATGTTTGTTGGGTTATTTCCTTCCCCAGGATTTATACTGAGCTCCGGTCAATTGGAAAACATCCACTTGACCTGCGACCTTTTTGTTTTAGTTATTCTCCGAGCTTTGACAGCAGCAGTTTAAACACAAAGCACATGAGTTTTGGCACCGAGGGAGCACCCCATTCCCACAAATTCTGAGTGGATGAGGAAAAACATCACATCGCAGCCCTGACAGTGAACATATTTCTTCTTTCTCATTCTTCATTCTCCTCTCTTATCACTTTCTTAGCCTGTTTCACAACCATCCGTGTCTTCTCCTCCATCCAACTGGAAACATGAGCTTAAGCTCCATGATGCAATATTCACGGGGAGAAGGCACGGCTGTGGTTGTTTAATTCCCTGCACAATGCGGCACGTTACAGAGGATTCGAAACTGGAGATTGTCAAAACGGAAACAACCCCAGTCAAGCATTCCTCCTGCCATCTTGGGTCCTGACGAAATGTCACCCATACAGGGTGCCGGGGGATGGAGAAACGTCCCTCTGTTCCTGCACAAACAGCAGAGATTGGCCAGCGCAGACCATCTGCCCTCACTGGCCACCCTGGTCCATGCGTGGAGAGCTTGGACTTTAACCTCTGCCTGAAATCGATGATGGAGCTAGTCTTTCGTTATCGACTTAGAGAAAACTCAGCAAAGTCCACGTTATAAAAGGATAACCCTGCTCAGTGACTGGTACTCTTTACACAGCAGCAGAGAATTTTTACGTGGAAGCCGTCATCTCACTCAGGAAGTCAATCCTACAGGAAATCCTTCATCCTCAGTGCTGTGGAGTAACATCCCCAGCATCCTGCTGGCTTCCTTCTTACCCCTCTTAAAACCCACCCCTGAGATCCTCACCCCTCGAGCTCATGCTCTGTTTTTGAGCTACCCTTGCTGGGATAAAAGCACGAATCTTGGGTCTAATCCTGCCCACACACCCCAGGCAAGGAACCAGGCTGACACCACAGCTCCATGAGGGTGGTGGAGCAAGGACAGTCTGCCAGGACCGCCAGGCTCTTTGATTTCCATCTATCCACCTTGAAGCAAAGATTTAAAGTTCCTCAAAGGCATAACAGTGAAGCCATGTCTGGAGCAGAGAATGCAGCTACTGTAAAACCAGATAAAACACAGGCTGGACTTAATTTTTTAAAAGCAGACTCCTGCAGCTGCACGGTTCGAGCAAATTCTTAGAAAGCCTGGACCCGAAACAAGCCATCCTAGCCAAACAAATATTGGTATGGTATATAAGCCTTGAATGGGAGATGAAAACCTTTTTATGATATTGTTGCTTGTTTTTACAGCTCTCTGTAAGTTAGCTCCAGGAGAACTCCCAAGCCACGAGAGCTGGTGACCATGTACCAGAACGGTGATCAGCAATTCTGTGCTGCCTGGAGAGGTGGCTGGCATACCCCACCCCTGGAATAATCAAGCACAGTTTGGTTATGGGACTCTGGTAACCTGCATGTGTGCTCCTAATCAGAGCTGGAAATATGTCTGACTCGTGGCACACGGGTCGGACTGTCTTGTCCAACACAAATCATTCATAATGTTCCCTCTGGAAGCAAATCAGGTAATTTATTTTTATGTTTGAGGGAACAGTGGTTTTCTAGCCGTGTCCAAGCCACATGATCCTAAAGATGAAAGCTATTCAGTAGGAGGGAAAAAAATCCACAGTTATGGGATAAACAAACTAAAAATATGATATTCAGATGGTCTGTATAGCCCAGAACACCAAATTTCCCCCATCATCCAAGCAGAGAATTAAAATAATTACCTAGAGCGTGATCCTGAAAGGTGCTGAGTGCAGTCAAGTGGTCTCCACTCATAGAGTTCAGTATCTCAGTGGCTCTCAGCAGAGTCAGTCTTGGAGCCTGGGCAAAACAAGATACTTTGGTCTTAGTCCAGTTATTTGTAAATAAACCTATGCAACCTGTAATTTAAACAAATAAACCCAAATCCATTCCAGCTCCATGTGCCAGCCAAGTTTTCCCGAATGGGGAATTAACTCAAGGGGCTGAGGAGATGCTCTCCAGCCCACAACAACTTCTCTGCAGAGCAGGATGGATGCCTGCAGCGCACAGGAGAGAAATGAAACTGGGATGTATCCCCAGACCCTCCGTCCCCATGCAGGAGCACCAAAATGACATTTGTCAGGAGCACTGCGCTGTCCAAGCCAGAGCACCCAGACAATTCATGCTGCCACCCCATAGCAGGGCTCACACAGCTGCCTGGCAGGACATAAAGCCCAGCAGGGCTGCCTTGCCGAGCCTGCAGGCAGCAACAAACCCGGAGATAAGAGGAGCCAGCCGGGTTTCCAGGGAGGAAGGCAGGACGCATGCTGCTCCGCCAACACACCCTAGCCGCGGGCGTCGGTCCAGGCCGGTGCCAAGGGCGCAGGTGAGGACAGGGAAGGGGATGACAGGGACAGGATGACAGTGTCCTCCTCCAAGCAGCCCTTTGTTTGGGGAGCTCCCCTGGGATGCCCAGCTCAGGGAGGCCAAGTCCTCCTTCTTCCCCTACAAGGGGAACAGATGAGGGGAGGAAAACAATGCTCTCGTCCTCAGCTGCCTAAGGAAGAACAAGACAGGTGACCTTTCCAAAAATTGCTCTTTTGAGGGAACAGAACCAAAAGCCTGGAAGGCCCAGCATATTGTGCTTTATTTATTTCTGGATGAACTTCCCCGCCTGGCAAGCCTCTTTCTGCCCTTCCTCTGGGCGCTGCAGGATCCACCCAAAGCCACTGGGGTCGTGCAGGGCTTGCACAGACCTCAAACCCCATCAGAGATTCAACATCCAGTACATGGTAGAGGTCCCAAAACCAAAGGTGAGGTTCCTTCACCAGACCCCACCACAAACACACCTCAGGGTGGAAGGGGCATGGCCAGGCTGGAACAGCCCAATAAGGTAGAAGGTGTCCCTGTCCAGGCAGGAGTGGAGTGGATGGTTTTGGGCTCCTTTTTCAGCCCAACCCATTCTGGAAGTCTAAGTGACAGCCGTTTTCACAAGGATATCATTGAGCAAGAGAAGAGGTCTGCCCCAGCCTCGCTGCGACCCCCAAAAATTGGACCCCAAAGGACCCAGCAAATCAGAGTAAAAAACACCTCTGATGCCAGCAGAGGTCGGCTGCGAAGGGAGGCATAAGCTAAAGGGATTTCTCTGCTGTGCTGACTGCTCATGGGGAAAGTCCCTGACTGGCCCGCAACCGTGAAAACGGAAAATAGAACTTTAATACCAAGTTGGTGGCAGGCTGTCTATTTTTCTCTCCTGTGACTAGTTACCATGGATAGATTTCTGAGGTCGACCACACAATTGTTCACTGCACCGCTCCTATTAAACAGAGGATGAGCAAATCATCCCATTTGTACCGTACTTTAATTTCCAGAAATTCTTTGTTCGTTTGTTTGCTTAAATTATTTCTCTCATTTGAAGAAACAATGCAGCCTTACGAAGCGAGGGCCCAAATCTCCCGAGTCACCCTGCTGTGGTTCATTACTTCCACACTAGTAAACAAGGCCAGTAATTTCCCTAAGGTTTAATAGAAAATCCTGTTTCCAGAATGCAGAGAGACAGGACATTTTAACAAACTCACTGAACCCCAGTTATGTCATAGGTGAGGAATATCCTAGGCAAAAAGCAGGTAGCCTAAAAGGAGCTTTTTTCACCCCAAATTACACCTTCAGCTGGGGACAGGGAGCTGGGGGTGTCATGTTCATCACTCAGAGGATTAACTCCAACTTGGCAATGGTTCCTGAGGCATCTCAGTCCTCACCCCAAAATAGAGAGTGGTTGAGATAGATGGTACTGGAGGGGCAGATCCAAGATGTACCTGGGTGGGCATGGGGGAAGAGGTGGGCCTACAGCCCATTTCATTAACAATGAGGATAGCAAAGCACACAGAATATCTGCCAATCACCTGCCCATAAACTGCCCTTCTCACTGCTTTTGCCAACCTACTTGCATGACCAGACCAGAAGAAAAAAATTAAAAACTGAAATAAAAATTAGATGCCAACTTACTTTCATGAGCAAATCAGAATAAAAAATTAAAAGCTGAAATAAAGACAAGAGAAGAGCTCGTGAAAAGCAGGAAAATACATAAAACATGTATACACATACAGTGGAATCGCAGAATAATTTGGGTTGGAGGGGACTAAAAAGCTAAACTGAAATATTTCATATATAAATATGTAAAACAGCCCAGTAAATCTCTATTGAGATGCACATGCAGGTGAAGAGCAGGCAATGCTGCCTTCAGTCACGGGGGTATTTACTCCACAGCAACCTCTGCAGCTCCTTAATATTATTTATACAAACAGGATTTGTCAAGCAACAACTACAGATGTTTGCAGCGAGTCTTCTTGCTTATCCACTGATAATACCGTGTGCCTGGGACAGCCGAGCAAATCCTGCCACGTAAATAATAAATACACGTCTGGGCTAATCAGAAAGAGGCGGTGAGGAATCTGGAGATTCCCACAGACTCCCTGCTGCGGGGAAGGAAATAAGGAAAATGCCCTGACCTAAGCAGGGGTGAGTCTGGCGTACCCACAGATCCCAGGAAGATCACAGGAGCTGTTTGCAGATCACTTACTGAGCATGAATAATTCAGGCAGAAGCTGCTGGGAGCATGAGAACAGATAGATGGGAGCTCGCTGCCGCTGCTTTGGCAGGTTTTATTTTATCCAGCCAGGCAAGGAAACCACGAGCCCCAGCAAGAAAATCCTCTTCCTAGTGCTGCTGCCAGAGTCGTGACTCCACTGGCTGTCTCGTGATACACGGTGTTCCACACATCCCCAGCTCACGGTGAATGCCACCTCTCCTTCTCCTTGAGGCATTTTTCTGATTATTTGGTCGGACGGGTACGGCAAAACAATGTGTGGTTTAAAAAAAAAAGCCTTTAGTACTCATCTGCACTTCACTGATTACAGCATGATTACACAACTCAGAGAATCCCTGAACACTGTGGTTGGAAGGGAGCTCAAAAACCAACTCATTCCACCCCTGCCATGGGAGGGACAACCTCCCACTGTCCCCAGGCTGCTCCCAGCCCCAATGTTCAGCCTGGCCTGACACCTGCCAGGGATCCAGGGGCAGCCACAAGCTGCTCTGAGCACCCTTTGCCAGGGCCTCCCCACCCCTCCCAAGACAGCAATTCCTTCCCAATATCCCACCATCCCTGCCTCCATGGCACTGCCAAGCCTTTCCCTGTGTCCTGTCCCTGCAGCCCTTGTCCTCAGTCCCTGTGCAGCTCTCCTGGAGCCCCTTTAGGCCCCAAAAGGGGCTCTGAGCTCTCCTGGAGCCCCTTTAGGCCCTGGAAGGGGTTTTGAGCTCTCCCTGGATCCTTTCCCAGCTCTCCCAGCCTGGTGCAGAGCGGCTCCAGCCCTGCAGCATCTCCATGCCCTCCTATGGCCTGGCTGCAGCAGCTCCAGGTCTTTCCTGTGCTGAGAATTCCAGAGCTGCATGCAGACCATGAAACATCCACCAAATGAAGAGAAAAATTTAAAGAGTGTTAAGGTCATCTCCAGTCCTCCAAGGGGAGGGAAAAGACTCGATCACCCAGAAGACAATTCAAGAGCCTTCGAGGCTCCTCTGGCCGCTAAAAATTGTGAATCAGTGAATCCAAGCTCGTAGGACAAAGATGGGAAAAGAAAAAACCAAAAAGGTGGGAAAAAAACAGAGGAAGGGAAAGGGGAGTATTCCTCTAACCTTGCTCCGAAAGAAAAAAATACAGAAAAAAAAGGGGTTGCTCCTGTGGACACATTAAAACATCCCAATGCTGAAAACATTACCCAAAGCGACGGAAGCCAGGAAACCAAATTGGAAAAAAAAAAAAAATCAAATCGCATAAGGAAAGGCAGAAATAGTAAAGACAGATGGTGGAAGTTAAACATGCCTTTGGTACAACCTGCAGAAACCCAAAACTTTCTCCTGCAAGGACTGGGAGAAAGAAAAATAATGCATTTTGTTTCTGAGACTTGTGGAAGGTGGAGGGGCAGCTCTCCCACATGGGGTCAGAAACAGAACCCAGGTGAGCCTGGTGACAGCTCAGCTCTAGAGAAGCAGAGGTGCCAAGGAGGGATTTGGCAGGGAGGCATCTAATGTTACTAGTTTACTTATATTTGCAATTCACTATATAAGTCACATTGCCAAAGTAAAAATATTTGGGCAATGTTGAAATTAAACATATCAAAATCACAGAGTAAGAAATATCTCAATTGGTGTAAATTAAATTTTTTCCTATAAATTTTCTCTGGAAAAGAGTTTTTTTTTGTTAAAAAAGGGAAAAGAAAAAGCTTTCAAACTACTGACATCCTTTAGCACAGTGCTTTGTTTCATTTCACAATAAAAAGGATTGACTAAGTCCCTAACC
The DNA here is from genome assembly GCA_009741485.1 of Malurus cyaneus samueli. NCBI lineage: Eukaryota > Metazoa > Chordata > Aves > Passeriformes > Maluridae > Malurus > Malurus cyaneus. The sequence continues at coordinate 343,326 of VKON01000224.1, read as the reverse complement.
CTTTTAAATATTTTCTGTACCCTTTTTTTGTCCCTTGTACCCTTAGCCTACATGCTTGTAATTCCTGTAGCCTGATATTCTAGCTTAGTTTTGAGGTTCTGCTAGACAGAGAGACCAGACACCTTCAGTAAGGGGTCAGCGTGCCCTGTGCTATCTGAAACTCTGGACTCCAACCTTGGTTGAAGACTTTTCTCTGGAACATGTTGTGTAAACTGGGCTCTGGCCTCCTCCCAGGGGAGGATTCTTTAGAATAGGGGGACATTGCTTCATTTGTTAAGTTTCTTACAGGGGAATCCTAGATAGATATGCTAATTTGTGAAGTCTATAAAACTTGTATCCATGCCATACACGGTGTGCATTTTTCGGTATTTTCCACTCTGTCGAGCTGTGCACCTGGGATCCCATTAAAATAGCGAGGTAAAACCTTTTTAATCCCCTTACCCGTGTCTGTCTCATAATTTAAAACTGGCCATCAACACAACAGTTTTTCTGGTGACCCGAGACGGTACAAGAAGGAGACCTGAGACCTAGTTCTGGGATCGAAAGCAACATCCTGCTGCACCCCCACCCCCACCTCCCCTTTTGCCGGCACTCGAAGAGAGAGCAGCAGTCCCAGAGCTTCGAGACTGGGAGCTCCAAAGAAATCCAACACAAGGCACAGAGAGGAGGTGAGATAAAAGGGATACCATATTTTTTGCTAGCAAAAGGGGGGTTGGGTGGGTTTGTGGCCAAGGGGACCCCATAAAAGGGAGGTTTTCCCTTTCCCACAGGGAGGGTGTGGAGAGAAGGGGACGCCCTTGGCTATATTTTACACAGAACCTGAAAGCCGCCACAGAGCACAGCATAGCTGATGGCTCAGAGGCTCGAGGTGCTGGGTTTCTCTGCCGAAGGGCAGCAATTCCAGACCCAGTGAGGGCAGGTTTCTTGCACGCATGAACTTCTGCTTTCTTGTAGTCTGCTTTTGCAGTGTTAGGGCAGGCTGTAACTTGTAGAATCTCAGGTTCGATTCTTGCTTCCAACTCTAGCTGCTTTTTCATTTATAAACAGAGCATGGGGGGTGCGTTTTCCACCAAGAGCCCACAGATACTCCGTGATTCACCATTAAAGTCAATATTAAAACATTGGCGGGTTCTAACAGGGAAAAGAACTTTGAACACAGGAGAGTTAATATGAATGTCTACTAGGATATGGCCAATTTTAAAACTGAAAAATGGAAGGAGGTGGCCTTGTTTTGGCAGTTTAGAGAATGAATTAATCACTGAATTACTAGTAGAACTCAGAGTCCAGGGTACATATGAAGAGTTGAGGTATGTGGAGTTGTTTGCTATATTCCTGAATGGGGGGAAGCATTCAAATAACCAAAGAAGAGCTGCTTTGATATGATATGGGTTTTACAAAGGAGAAGAGAGCAGGGGGGAGAATCACCCCCTGTTCCACCACCGGTGCTGCCCATACTGGTCAAGATGGGGGGAGGTGTGTCACCTCCTTCCCCACCATCTTTGCCCCTCCCCCCAGTCCATCGGGGGCTGGGAGCAGGGGATGACTGGCCACTACCCCCACCGCTCCCAACAGTCCTGAGGACGGGGGCAGAACAGGGCCGGGTCCACCTCTGCCCCCCTGGTCCCTTTGGAGGCACAGATGGGGGTGGAGATGGCGTCATGGTTTTACTTGGTCTGATTTTTGATCGGTGGGGGGATGTTTAGACCCAGACCAAAGATGGCTCCTGTGAGGAAGTTCTAGAAGCTTTTCCTTCTTTCCTCCAGCAAAAGGGCCTGCCCCCTGTGTTTTTAGGCCAATCCATTATGGCTCTGAGGTTGATGGACAGGCTGCGGTCATCGGCCTGGGCCAATTGCACAGGATATGGTTACACCTCTGTGCTGACGTATTGTCTTGTCTTAAGAAGAATTCAGAACAAGTAGGTGCGGCACTGTAGTTTTAGTTTGTATGCTTTTAGTTCCCACCTGAAACAGGAGGACAAGGAGAGGAGGGGAGGAGAGTAAGAAAAAAAGTGTGGACCCAGCATCACAGTAAGCAATGTATGGATACAGGATGCTGGGCTTGCTTTTTGTTGCTGTGGTTCGTCGAAATGGAGAAACTAAGCTGTTCTCAAAAGAGACTATTTCATCAATGAGAGAACTGTATAGAAAAGAGAGAGACTCTAAGAAAAAAAAAAAAACCTGGCCTTTGAGGACTGGACTGAACTTATCAGGAGCAAAAAAAAGGGGAAGAGGCTTTGCCCCCCCCCCAAGTCTTGAAGCGAGTTGATGCTAAGAGGAAATTGTGTTCTGCGGGGAAGAGGGTGCCCCGCCCTACAGTCTGAACTAAGTGGATGCTTCAGAGAAGCTGTGTGTTCTGCCAGGAGATTTGAGATAGTGGCTATCTTAGTGACCGAAAAACGCAGTTTGGCTTGGACGGACATTTTTCCTTTCTCCTACGAGGTAAGGAAGAAAATATCCCATCCCACCAGTCAGTTTACACTGACTGTTTCTTGGAAAAGAACTCCACATCCTTGGAGCTGGATAAGATACTGCTTCTCCTATGGTGCTGGACGATAACTGTAATGAGTGAGTTTGGTCTATTTAGACTTTCATCTCCTGTCCCCCTTGTGAGCAGGAAAGCATGGGGGGGGGAGGGGCAGGACCTGGGAAAGACACGGGTTTCCTGGAAAATAACAGGTGGTTTAAAGATGTTGTTTTTATTTTTTCTCTCCTTTAAATTTTTCCGCTATCTTGTTCCCCTCCCCGTGGTGCGTGTTTCTTAGTAGTTTTAGTAATAAATCTATTTTGCAACTTAAGTTTTTCAGCCTGTCTGACCATTTCTTGGAGCACATACATATTCTTTTCAATTATTTTACGTTATCTAGAAAGCCATAGATTTTACTGTTTATTGGCGCTTTGCTCTCCATTCTGCCTCTCCAGGTGGGGGAAGGGAGAGAATGTCGTTGGGGAGTGCTTTGTTCTTTTCAGTCAAGTCAAACACGACGGTCCATTTTTGGTCGCCTGACTCGGCTATATACCTGGAATCTAGTTTCCGCCTTCTGCATGATGGGGAGTCACACTGGCCACCTCCAGTCTCCTTGGAAGCTGGGGGGTGGAGTGAGGGGGGGGGGGGGGATGTCAGTGTCAGAACAAAGGGAGAAATACCCCACTTAAAGGCGAACCTGATGACTCCAATACAAATAGCTTCTCTGAAGAGAAGACCAACCTTCTAAGTACACTCCCTAGTGGTCTAGTGGTTAGGATCCGACTCTCACTGCTGTTACCCAGAGGTTTTGATTCCCGGTCAGGGAGCTAAACTACACTGACAATTAATCAAGGGATAGATCGAACAGATTTTAGGTCTCACAATATGTCATTTAACTTATATCCCTAAGTGAACACAAATGCCAAAACATCTGCTTTCTGAAGTGGAGTAGAAATTCAGAAGGACAGGGAAGAAGACAGATCCACCTGTATATTCAGAAGCAGCTGCAAAAGAACTAGAGGTCTGGAGGATAACTGATAAGAATCATGTATGGGGACCCTTAGAAGTAAGCCAAAAAAAGAACCATCATTGGACAGACGGTGCAAAGGCTGCATTCATAACCGCTGAAACATTCCTTATGTACAGCCCTCAGCTCTGGGGCTGCCAGACTTGAGTAAGCTCTTTTGAACTTTTTGGCATTAGTGAGTGACTGAATTTGTTCTGGGTGTACTGAGCAGCAGGCGACCCTAGAGACCAACGAAAGAGCCTGTGGCTATTTTTCAAAAACAGACTAAGACAAGTGTAGCAAGGGTGGCCTGGGATGTTTGAAGGCTGATGGCGGCTCAACTGTCAATCCTGATACGGAGCCCAATAAAGTTCACCCTTGGGCAACACATTGTATGTATGTACACCATGCAGATTGGTGATCCTAGCTGACAAAGGGGGACCCTGAATATCCCCTAGCAGAATGATTAAACTACCAATCTTGTAGTTATTAGGAACAGGATTATGTTACAACATAAAAATAACTCTATTGTAAACACCTTAGCAACTGTTTTTTCATTCATATTACTGATAACCGCCTGAGATGACTTGATTTATTCCATATATTTCGCTGGCAAAAGCAGAGGTACATACACTGCTTAGTTTATTTCATCTTAGCAGGGGCAAAGAGCCCCCAGGCCTGAGCACTGTGTTACATATCAAAGGACCTGGAGCATGAGCAATCCTTCATCAGACTGTTTTACAATCTCTGAACCCTCTTATGTCCCTTCTCCCCCCTTACAAAAAGGCCCAAGTCTATGGGAAAGGCTTTTAAGTCTTTAACAACATCCTGTTATCTTCTGTGAGAAAATTCCATCTGATTTTAGTAGACAGACAACAACCCAGAATAAACACAGATACATTAATTTTCTACATACCGGTATTTTTAAATTCTCCCGAGGTGCACAGGTGTGGTCTTGGCTCAGAAAACAATTTATAAAACCAACTTGTTTTTCTCTCTTTTTACCAATCTTCCATTTTTTCAACCCTTTCCTCCCCACACTAAAAAATAGTGCTGTGTGGAGATACCAGAAATTAGGTGCAGATATTCAGAAAACAGACCCAGAGTTAAATTTTTTGAAGTGTTTAAATCACCTGGGAGTCATCTCTACAGATAAACAGATTAAGACCTTAGCTCAGCAACAACAGCCATTAATGCTACCAGGGTGTAAGGATCGATCATGAACAGATTGAAGAATAACATACACGACACCACAATGCAATTATATAAATCAAGCGTACACTTTCACCTAGAGGGCTGTGTTCAGTTCACATCATTCCATTCACAGAGGTGATAGAAATGGTAAAAAACTCAGGGACAACTTCACAGACAAGGTTTAAAGGTCTTGAAAAGCTCTCATACCGTGAGGTGTGGAAAAGACCAGGAGCAGTTATGTATGTGTTTTGCCCTGCAAGGAAGATCCCAAGGTTAAGAGGATGCTGAACTCTGTCCCCTGAGTGAGCCAGGGCACTGAGGCGAGTGCAAACATGAACCCATGTGAAAAACATGCGTCGGTCCAGTCTTGGGAAATGGTTTCACTTGATCTTCTCAGTGCAAGTTGATCCTGCATGCAGAGCACAAAAGAGAAAGGGACACGATTAAAGTATGTACTATGCTCGGTTTTGCATGGCTCTGTTTGGTTTTTGGTAGCAGGGGGGCACAGAGATGGCTCTGTGAGAAGATCTGGAAGTTCCACCATGTCTGGCAGAAGCAATACCTGAGGTTAATTAAACAAAAACAAAGTGCCTGCCAGACACAAGATAAATATGTAATTAACTATAGGATATTTAAATTCCGAAAACGCATGCCCCACTCCCCTCCAGATTCGGCTAGTGGATTGGAGAAAGATGGCGTGGGTCTTATGCCAGGGGAGGGGGAAAAAACAAAGGAAAACAAAAAGAACAGTCCACATGGTGCCGCATGCGCTCGGGCAACAGTGGTAACCTGGTGGCAGTCCTCTCCTCACTGTGTGATAACAGAGGGCTCGGTGTGCTTTCTCTTCCGGCTTGGCTTCTCTGGAAGTCCGGAGAGAGAGACGGGAGCAGTGCCTACAGTTTTTTCCCGCCGGCCCCCGGCTGATTGGCGCTTGCCTCCTGGTTCTCAATGAAACCCCGCCGAACCACTCCAGAAAAAAATCACAGGGCCACGAAGGGGTGGCAGTCCAGGGAGAGTTGTTTGCCCAAGCTAACAAACACCGAGCTAGCTAACGGCAACAATCATAACTCCTGCAGGCAGCGAGGTGAGTTCTCGCAGCACGCAGCCTGAGCTTCCCCAGCCCCAGCACATGCAGTCCGGGCTTTTCACTGCCTGTGCTGCCTTCACAAGCCGTCCATGCTCCTTCTTCTGGGTTGGATTTAAAGGCACGTATACATTTTGGGCATTAAAGCAAATGAAATATAGGAATACAGAGTTATCATAAAATCAACCCAAGACAAGAACCACATAGAAAATCTTATTCTGTGTTTATCTCCCATTCCTTGGTACCAGACATGAAACAGAATGGGTCACATCTGTACATTATGTAGGGTTTATTTTGATATACATATTTCATTGTACACATATTCAAAATTGAAGTAACACTAAAATGTTCATGGCAGTATGTAGATGCAGTCTCTTTCCTGAGCCAGCAATATTTATGGATGAATGAACATGTCATGGTTTAACCCCAATAGAGAAGCTAAGCACACCAGGTCACTCACTTCCCTCCTCACCCCGGTGGGATGGGGGAGAATGAGTAAAAGTTGAGAAAACTCATGGGTTGAGAAGACACTTTAAAAAGGAAAGCAAAAGCCACGTACATAAGAAAGCTCTCTGGTAGGGCGTATGAGAGCACAAAGGCCTTGTCTCTGTGTAAGCCTGCTCAGCAATAACAAAATCTCTATATTATCAACCCTGTTTTCAGTACAAATCCCAAATATAGCCCAATACCGCCACTGTGAAGGAAATTAACTCTATTCCAGCCAAAACCAGACAATTGGAGGGGTCTGTTGAAAAGAATTCATTACCAGGGGTCTGCCATGACACGTTTTGTGCTGAGAAGCAACGTGGGATAGAAGAAATCAAATATTTACAATAAATCACTCACAAAAATTTGCTAATGCTCAGTTTTCATAAAATTTCCCTCCATTGTTACCTTTATTCTGTGGTTCCAACCAACCTTTTTTATATAGCAGAACAATGATAAAGAAAATGTTTTCCTGGAGCCCAGGGCTTTTCCCTTCTGCCACTGCCCTTGGAATCGATTTCTTTACCTGACCTTGGTATCCATTTTCCTCACATTCAACTGAGTTCTAAAATCTTTAACTTCTTTAGACCTTCCCCCATCTCTCAGATACCCAGTACAAGGAAACTGGAAACTGAAAGGCTCTTACAAAGAAAAATTGTAACTAGATAAACAGGCCTGAATGCACTCAATCTAACATGTGGTCATTTACACAAAAACACGATCTAGCCCAATGCTGTTTACTAAGAGTACAGCAGAGGCACATGCTTGCATGTCTGAAGAGGTTCTTTAAATAGTACTGTGTGTCTTCAGACATGCAAGAACTATTTCCATAATATATAAAGAAAAAATGTTATGTTTTATCCATCACCAGTGAGTTCATGGAGCATAAGAATTGGATTTCTTTTTTACATCTTACATCATGCCTGCATTAATTAAGCCTGGGATTGAAGTGAAAATGAAGTGCCAATACATGCATACAAACTGAGAAGACAAACAACCATAAAAAAGAAAAAAATTTACCAGATGAAATTAAAACACTTAAAATGAATAATCTGATTGCAGAAGTTTTATCTGTCTCTCTCCATACCCTACAAGCCCTGGGGAAGCCATGGTGAGGAGCAGCCTACTACATTGGTCCTTGCCAAAGGGGAGAGAGGAAGCCTGGGCAGGGGCCGGGTGGGCTGTTAAGAGATGCATGCAAACACACAGTGGCCAGCAAGCAGCTGCATCCATGACCAAAGACACCACAGGCCTTTGCAAGAGGGTTTCTTCCTGCATGGTTTCCAAACAGCTCTGAATGCTGGGAGCAAACAAAATAAGGAAAAAAACATCAGTCATGGAAAAAAAAAAAAACTAAGACAGGTCTGGTCATCCTTTGCCAGCTCTTCTGTGGTACCACAGACATCCTGGACGCTCAATGTAGCAGCAATGACTCAAGCAGTCCAGTGCAAACAGAAACTATCCAAGAAAGGCTGTAAGACCATGTTCAGGGCATTTGTTGGTTTATAGAGGATGCAGCATGGTGTACCAGCATTAAACTCATTGGGCTTTAGTTAATGACTGATAAATTTTGCAGAGGATGGTTTCACTTCCAAGCTGTGCTTACCTATTCTTCGACCCTGAATCTGGAGGGGATGCGCCATGTCCTGGGGATGAGGCTTGCTTTCCTCTGGGGGCTGGTGGTCTTTAGGAGCTAGGGTCCATCTCTGCAGACTGCAATCACCTTGGGACTGCCAGGCCTCGGTTCACCTCTCATGGCTGCCCATGTCCCATTGTCACCTCTGCCCTCATCTGAAGAGTGAATTAACAACCAGGAAATGAGACAGAAAACTGGGGTTCAGAGGGGTCTTGGCTTTTGAATGTCACCATGAGCATACATAATGGGAAAGTAAAGGTTTCTTTCCGTCTCTATGTTTACTGTTGTTTGTGAATTGACTTGTTTGCTGATACATGAGCCATGACTTGAAAGGAATTCAGACTCCAACAAATTTTGCATCACACTTCAATGTGGCCTCTGGGATTGAATAAGGGCAAATCTATTATACTGTTGCCATGGTGACCCTGGCAGAGCCCCAGTGAGAAGCATTTATGCCAGCAGTCCCTGTGCTTGGCTGTAGCATACAGGCAGTACAGATGTATGTAGGGCTGCTCCGAGGGGTGCAGCACCTTGTGCACCCCACTTCACCCATGCTGGGTGAGGCTGTCCATTGGACATATCTGCCAGATAGACAGGCGCAGCAGAAGACACTGAGTCCTCTCCCGAGTTCTGCCAAAATTAGTCTTGAATTTATTTGGGGGGCAATCATGCTCCTGCAGTAAAAGCGAGAAGGGTGTCCTTTGCCTCAGTTGGTACAGGCAGTAAGAATCCCAGTGTCTAGCTAATTAGGAACCAGTGGTGAGCCTGTAAGGATAGCCTGTGCTAACTAAGGAGGGTGATCACAATGATGGATTTTAATAATTAAAATTATTTTATAACAATGAAAAAAGGGAGTTGATCTTTTTCTTTTTTTTTTGGAGCAATATTAGCTTTGTGGATATCGATTCTTCTTTCTTGGATGGACTTTATTTTCTATCATGGACATGAAATTTAATTTTGATAAATTCTATTTTAGCCTTTTTTGCCTTCATCTTTTTTCCTTTAGTAGGCGTGATGGAATTAATATTTCCCTTTTTTGCTCAAGGTGACATACAGTTGTCATGAGCTGCAATATGACAATGTTTGATTCAAAAATTTCAGCTTCAGCATACAGTAACTAAGCCAGGAGAGAAAAGCACTAACAATGGGAGACTAAAGCCTGCCTCTGACACTTGATAAGATTCTTATTATAAGTGCAAAAAAGTATTTGCTTTCTTTTCTGTTGCTTTGCCAACTTATACGATTCCTTCATAGTTAGTTTGTCAATTTAGAAGTTACCACATTATGTTAATGAAGGATGCTTCAAAACACAAACATATGCACAAAGGGCTTGAATATTTGAAGGTTTTTAGTACTATAGGGAAATTATTTTGTTGTCAAGCTGTGGCAGAAATAGAAGTGCTAGGGGATACCTGACCATTTCATCAGGACAATGTCAATGATGGCCTATGAACACCAAGGGGAGATATATCTTTTATCACTACTGTGTAGCATGCAGGTCCAGATGGAGGATAAAACATGCATGAGTTGCCTGCAGCTCTGAAAATATTATACTCATTTGCCAGAAATGTAGAAAGTGCATCCAAGAAAGATGACAAGCACCCAGGGGAAGGCACCTTGTTCAGTTCTGGGGCCTTTAGGTTGGAGAACGGTGGATTTCTGGGAGAGTAACCTGAGCTTTGTGGGATGTGCTGCCTAAACATGGGCACACTTAGGTGAAGCCCTTCCCCTGGTCCCAGCAGAGGTGCCAAATGAGCGGGTCTCAGCTCCCCTGCGGCTGGGAAGCACCAGCCCGGTGTGACCACCCACAGCATCGTGCCTGCACGTGCATCTCCCGAAACCTGCGGGGGAAAAGTGAGTTGAGCAGACTGCCTGCTCCCCCCAGCACGTTCCCTGCTGTGCTTCCAGCTCAGTGAAAGCAGGACAACTCCTCACCGACTCTTTGTAGCCCGAGAACAGAGCCTTGGAAAAGTCCGGCAGCGGGAACTTTACTAATTCCAGCTAATGACTCCGGAATACTGACTGAGGGGAACAATTCCGCGTCGTCAAAAGTCGCAGACAAAAGAAATGCTCTGCATTGTAATAGCAAACGAAGCTGGGTTTGATCTGATGGAGCACCTTTCATATTGCGAGCGTTTCAAAGCCCTTGGCAGAGTAATGAGCTGCGTGCTGACAGCGGGGCCGCTGGACTGGGCTTTGTGTGACCGACAATAGCCAGCACAGCTGTTGGCACAGGACCTGCTCGTGATGGGAGAGGGGATGTATGGTGGCTAGGATGTTTGGGTTATTCTGTGCTTTCCAGGATTTTTTAGTGCTGTTGGATCTCTGGCTGCCGTTTGGATGGGCCCTGGAGGTGATCAGGCAAGCTCTGTTGATCTTCCTTGAAGGGGGAAGAGAAAGAACATACAGACAGAGGTTGTAGTAGGGCCTGCAGTGATAGGGCAAGGGTTGAGGGTTTTAAATTAAAAGCAGAGAGATTCAAACTAGATATGATGAAGAAGGTCTTCATGATGATGCTGGGGAGGCCCTGGCACAGATTTCCCAGAGCAGCTATGGCTGCCCCATCCTTGGCAGTGTTCAAGGCCAGGCTGGACATTGAGGCTGGGAGCAGCCTGGGACAGTGGAAGGTGTCCCTGCCCATGGCAAGGGGTGGAATTAGAAGATTTATAGGGTCTCTCCCAACTCAAATCATTTCAGGGTTCTGTTAAACAGGGGTGGAGGAACATGCTCGGACACACACAAGGATCCCTTGGCACAGCCGAGGATGGACCCGAGAGGATCCCGAGAATAGACCTCGACCTCCCAGGTCACCAACTCGCCCTCTAATCTTGTGGTCCCCGGGACAGTTCCATGAAGGCCCACATACAACTCCAGCTCTTTAATTTTAGCTAAGCCTCAGAATAGGCCACTGCGAGTGCAGGGCACTGGTGGAACAGATATCTTCGTCCTGAAACTATTTCTGTGGCAGGGAGGTTTCTTGCCCTCTGCGAGGAGAGGAAAAGGTTAATTGCGTACTTTTCTTTTTCTTTTTTCTTTCCTTTTTTTCAAAAGAGGAAACAAATGTACCTACCCCACCCTGAGGGGACAGCACAAATCTGTCAGCCCGTGTCGGGTGGGGGCGAGCTGGGCTTGTTTAAGGAAGTCACCCGGGGAGGGAAGGGTTCGGGGTGTGGGTGGGGCCATGGCTGCGTGCCCAGGGCTGCAGGCAGAGAGGCTGCACTCCTGCAGGGACCAGGCTCCAGTGCTGGCTGCAGAGCCTGAAATCACAGAAGTTTGTGTTGAGAGGACCTTGAAGCTCATCCCACTCACCCCTGCCATGGCAGGGACACCTTCCACTGTCCCAGGCTGCTCCCAGCCCCAAGTCCAGCCTGGCCTTGGACACTGCCAGGGATCCAGGGGCAGCCACAGCTGCTCTGGCACCCTGTGCCAGGGCCCTCCCACCCTCCCAGACAGCAATTCCTTCCAATATCCCATCCATCCCTGCCCTCTGCCACCGAAGCCATTCCCTGTGTCCTTCCCTGCAGCCCTTGTCCCCAGTCCCTGTGCAGCTCTCTGGACCCCTTTTAGGCCCCAAAAGGGTCCTGAGCCTCTCCCTGGAGCCACGGGACTTGTGATGAGTTAATCTCACCCCGGCTGTAACAGAAGATCTGTAAATGAGCCTGGTTTGGAGTTGGAGGATGTGCTGAGGGCGCAGGGGGTGTCAGACCTTGTCCTGTGTGACCCGGCTCCCTCACGGACTCCTCCTTCCTTCATCTCCCTGCTGCCCGGCAGCTTCCCGCCCTTCCTGCGGGAGCAACTCTGGACGGGTTTGTCATCATCCCATCCCAACAGGTAGGGGAGGGGGCAGCCGGGATCGATTGCTCTGTTTGCAGCATTATCTGCCCAGCAGGTAGGGAAGGGTGGGATCTGATCCGCCGGAGCAGCCGTGATCCTGCTCGCCCCGTCTGTGTTTCCTCACGCTGCAGCCGGGCCGGGCCGGTGCCATGGGCAGAGCCGCTCCTGCCGACAGCAATCTGGTGTGTTCTTGTCCTTCAGCGGGGCTGGATGCTGTGCAGATGGGTTTGCTTCCCATTTCCCTTTGTGCTGAGGCTGACCAGCCCTGCTTCCCAAGCAGGAATATCTCAAGGGCTCGGATTCTCATCTCTGTGGTGACCCAGCCTTGTGTAGGTGTTTTGTTTCTGCTTTTGAATCAAATGCTCTAAGGAATATATAGAGAACCAATGTTTTAAGTTTCTTTGGGAGCTGGTTGCAATGAAAGATACACAGAGCCTTTCCAGATCTTCCTTCTTGTGGCGTTTCATCAGCAGGGCTGGTGTGAGCAACCTGTGCTCATCATCTTCTGAGACTCATAGGAGGCAAATCGGCTCAGGGGGCTTGGGGACACTGTGCTCAGAGGAGGAGCAGGGGAAGGTGGGGTTGATGTTGGTCCTGATGGTGTCTTTTAGGTGGATTTACATCTTTACACTTCACCAGGTCACTGTCTCTGCCTTCAGTGATCAGCCCATGGCTGGTGGAACCTTGGATTGAAACAAGCCCTCAGTTTTGTAATCCACTAAGTAAGACCTCACAGATAATTTAACTTATAAACATCCTTTACTCCATTTTTAAAAATTCTTTTTTTTTAAACTAACTTGTCTTCTGGTTTACATCAGTTGAAAGTAGTTGAAACTATTCATAAACCAATATTTATGAACCAATATTTATAATGATTTATTTTTGCAAAACACCATTAAATCTTCCTGAAAGTCTAGTTTGCCGGTTTTCTCCCATTACTACTTTCTACCCCCCCCCAAAAAGCCATAGCCATTAATATACATGTTCTTTTCTCACTGGTAGTTTTGATATATCTTTGGGGAATTACTGTTCTAGCTGTGATCAGGAGTTGGGGCACAGAATTCACTTTAAGCCTCTCAAAGCAGTGCTCTGCCCATGGTTCCCGTTTCAGCTGTGGTAGGCACAGGAGGGAAGACATTAGGAAGGTGAGTGTTTTAATTCCAAGCTGGCACTGTCAGGTCCAGGAGAGCCCTAGTGGAGCCTGAGTGCTGTTTTGCAGAGGAGGGGTGGATCTGCTGAGCTGGGATTCACCGTGTGTCTGAGCGTTTAATATCACTTCATCCTCCCTCCCTACATCCCATGCCCCTGTCCCAGATGTGTTTGTTTAAGTGGCTTTAATTAACTCGCATTTTCCTGTGCGTGACAGCTCCTCGAGGTTTTGCTGGCTGTTTTCTGTCCTTCCACGGTTGTCACTGACATGTAGCACTTTCCCTGCGCACCAGCCTCCAAGCCTACCGCGTTTTTCCCCGGCTCTGTGGATTATTTTAGCGTGATGAAGGAAATGGTTTCCATGTGAGCCTAGTTGCACACGCTCAATTGATTATTAGGTGTGATTTCCCTGATCCCTGCTGGTGTCTACGAGGATTCTGAGCAAGGAAGCCAGAGTGGCGTAGGATGATGGCTTAGGTCAGATAGATTTATCTTCACGAGTGACAAGACTGATAACTCTGGAGTGGCATGGCTACAGGTGTTATCATTTGGGTGTCTCCTCAAGAGTGAAGGTTAATGTCTTGCCACTACTGATCCATCACAGTGTTATCTGCAGGATTTACAGGTCTTCTCAAGCCTTTCCTGCAGCAGCAGCTCCAGTTTTCTGGAGCTTGACGCTCTACCTGCTCCCTGCTTGCGGATTGTGTCAGCAAGCCCTTGTTCTGGTGGATTTGTTTAAACTCAGGGATTATTTCTGCTTGTTACTGCATAATTTTATGCTTCCCTAGTGGAGGGAGATGGGATGGATTGGGACAAGCCCAAGGGACTGAGTGCTCTGCTGAGGGAAGGCATCACAAGAAGGTTTGGGTTGGAGGGGTCCTCAAAGCTCATCTCGTTCCACATCCCTTCCACCATCCCAGTTTGCTCAAAAGCGTCAGGCAGATGAAGGCAAGACAAGTCTTGATCCTGCTTTCTCATGGATCACCCAACAAATCTGACCAGGACAATAGAAAGGAGCAAGGAGGGACTCAGATGTGAAGTAAAATCTCTTGGTGGGGGAGGAAAAAAAAAAAGGAAGAAAGAGCAATAAATCCAGCAAATTAAAATGAAAAGGCAGCTAACATGAGTGACAATTGTACAGCATCAGATAACGCTGCATCCTGAATTCCAGTGGGATAGGAAATATGAAGCAAAAATCACTCAGGTGCTTCTAGATAGCGATAAGGAAAGCAATTCCCATTTACCGGTAGAAATAAAATAAGAGGTTGTGATAAACCCTCCATGACTAGACTGGATTAGGGCTCTGGCTGTGAAAATTCATTACAGGCATGCAAAAGAATGCGTATCGTGCCAGCTAAACTGACTACAAACACCATTTATTTGGGGAAGAGACGATTCACTCAGAATAAATAGATTTCTTTCAAAGGGAAGGGAGGGTGATCTGACACAAATATATATTCCTGCCTTGTCATTTATTATGCAAATGAGTCTCACACCTTTCTAAGCTGTGAGGGATGAGTTTATGCTGGAGTTTTATGTTGGGAGAATGATCCTAAGCTGCTGCAGGGACTCTAGGGCCAGGCTGGGGTTTCTTACACACAGTGGCAGGAGATGCTGATTTCACGGGGGGTTCTGATGGCAATGGGGGTCATGTAGCTTGGTCAGATATTTTCAGATTCCCCAGATTTCCCAAATGCATTGCTTCACATTTTTTTTCCTGCTATTTGTGATGTTTTACTTAGGATAATTTTATTTTATTTAGATTTATTTTGCTCTATTCTGTTCTATTCTATTCTATTCTATTCTATTCTATTCTATTCTATTCTAGTCATAGAATCACAGAATTATTTGGATTTGGAGAGGTATTAAAGACCCTCTAATTCCACCCCCTGCCATGGACAGGGACACCTTCCACTATCCCAGGTTGCTCCAAGCCCCATCCAACCTGGCTTTCCACGATGGGGAAGCCACAGATGCTCTGGAAAATAAGTTTACCTGTATTTTCTTGTATTTTCTAGTGTTTTATTTAATTTTATTTGCTCATTCTGTGTAGGAATGACCATATAAGGGGGTGATGTGCTGAAGGGAGCCTGTGGTGTGTTATCTACCCTTGTCTGCAGTTCTCTTCTTGCTGGCATCAGCACCCATTCAAGCTGCATGGTTCTGCTGGGCCCAGTGGAGCAGGACACGTTTGAGGTTCAGACCATGAGGTGGTTTTAGGTGGCTGCAGAAGCACTTAGCCTGATGTGCAGGGACCGAAATGTGACCTAACACCTCCTGTTCTAGCAATTACATCTCTCAGGATGCTAATTTTAGAAAGAGGATTGAGCTGGCAGGAGCCACAAATAGTGGATGAAACCCTGATGTTCTGTTTGGTGGAGAGAGGGCTGAGCCAGTGCTAAAAGAATTAAAAGCAGCAGCAGCAACAACAAAAATTAAACAGAAAAGCATTTCTATGAGGTCTTTACCTGACAAGGAGGTTGTAATTTTTGTGGTTGTATTTTGGAAAGACTCCTGATGAATCGTGTGGTCCTGAATTATGTAAGTGTGAACAAAGCTCCGGGGGTGGAATCCTGATCCGCAAATCCACAAAGCTCCCAGCTCTGAGACGGGCTCTGGGCATGGCTCAGGAGAAGTGGGTCTTCTCTTTGAGCAGCATGGAAGTCAGGGTGATGCTTGGGGAATAGAGGGATCCAGGTGGGACATGGAACAGTTGTAGGACATGGTGAGAGTCCGGGTTACAGCAAAAACACACTCAAAGTGACTTTCCTACATGCAAGATCCCAGATCCTTCTCCATCGCAGTCAGGCAAGGTATTCGCACAGATTTTCTGTTTCTGGTGATCTTAGGAGATCATAGCATATGACAGGAGTAAAGAGACAGGGAACAGGTCTTAGGATGGGCAGAAGGACTGACCACCCAGCCTGTGCTGCAGCCGAGGGGGAAGGCAGTGCACGCTGCTCTCATCCTTCCCCAGGGCTATTTTACACTTGTGTTTCACCCTCAGCATTTCTGTGGTGCTGGGCTGGCCGGGCTCTTGCAGCGCTCTGGAGAGATTCTGCTAATGGGATCTGACCTGATGGCTTTGCATGTTTTAAGTAAATTAAACACAGCTGCTAGGAAAATCCAGTAACCTTAACAGCACCACGGCTCCGTTGTCTGCATTGTAATTACAGCGGCAACCGCCGGGAAGTTCTACTTTCTGGTTTATTTTTAAATAACTTCTGAGCCACCCTTTGATCAACTACTTCATCCCCAAGTCCTGCCTGTCCTCTCCCAAGGTTTAACCCTTGCTGTATCTTCAAGCATCCATCTCGTTGCACTTTCAGGCATTCACAAAGGCAAGAAGCCGATTGCAAAAATTACTTTTCTCTCCAAATGTATCCTGTAATTTTGAGCTGAGACAGAGTTTTAAGCCAGTGCTTACAGGGTGCGTGCAGACTGCAGACATTGAATGGTGCTTTATGGCTCCTGGGGAAGTGCTACTTGAAATATGCATCTTTTTGTTATGCTTTACCCAAAATCCTTTGTAGCCCTGCAGAGAAATGGGCTTTCTGTGACAGTGACAACAGCGAAAGGACTTAAGATTTATGCAGGAAGCAAAATTAGGAGCCTAATTAGCTTTTCCCTTGCCAGCCCTTAAGTGGAGCCCATGCCTGCAAGAGCACATGGTCAGCTCATGGCATGGGCATCACTCATGCTCCTTCTCTGCATTAAAAACTCACACCGTCTTCTCTGTCAGAGTTTTGTGGGGTTAAATTTCCAAAGGACAACCAGCATTAAGGAGATGACTCGGGGATTTTCATCAGGGCCTGCAAAAGGACTTGAAACAGCTTCGTTGTGAGCGTGTCCCAGTGCAGGGAGGTTGGCTCTGCATCGTGGCATGGTGGTGCCACCTCAGTGGCTGCGTGTTTGGGGCACCAGAGCTGCCACCCCTGAGGTCACATTGTGTTTGATTACAAAATCCCAGAAAGGTTTGGGTTGAAAGGGACTTTTAAAGGCCATCTTATCCCACTCCCTGCCATGGGCAGGGACACCTCCCACTGTCCCAGGCTGCTCCCAGCCCCAATGTCCAGCCTGGCCTTGGACACTGCCAGGGATCCTTGGACACTTCCAACCACAGCTGCTCTGGGCACCCTGTGCCAGGGCCTCCCCACCTTCACCATAAATCATGGTTCTGGCAACACTTCATCCTGCTGGACATGGGACGAGCTGTCTCACAGAGATCTGAGGGTACATTTTCCAGCTCTTTTCCTATCTGTCTCCTCCTTTTTTCAGCCAGGCTTAGGCTGTGGTGCTCTGGTCTACTCTCTCATCTCCTCTGAGCAGCACGTTGTTGTGTACCCACCTCAGAGAGCAAAGCGGATGCCTGTGCATTTGATTTGGGTGAAAGCACTAGCTGTGTGATTGAGGTTGTAAAGTTTATGAGATTCTGCATTTTATGGTAAATTTTAAATTGACACTGCAATCAGGAGCATTAGGGTTTGTGGAGGAAAGTCGCTGTGATGTGTCGCAGAACACAAGGTGGCAATTTCCTCTCTCATATTGATCCTATCAACAGGGTAGAATGAAGCAGCTGTTTCTTGCAGGATTGTTTTTTTAATGCATTCATTTAATGTAATTTATGGAGTATTTATTATTTGGGGTTTTTCCCTGTTTGCTGCCTTTTCCTCTTCCCCCACGTCTATAAGAGTGCAGCCCTGTCTTTCCTAACACTTCTCACCTGTGGGTTTCACAGCCCTTTCCAACCACAGCTGATGCTGTTGTTCCCATTTTCACACAGAAGGGGGAAAACTGAGCATTGGAGGTTGGAAAGGATGTCAGCCCAAAGAGGCAGCCAGGGCACTCCTCTTTCTGAGCACGATCCTCACACTCAGTTCTTTCCGAGATGGGGAAGGATGATCTCTAGGGTTGTTTTTTTTTTTCTTTTTATTTTTTTATTTTCTTTTTTTTTTTTTTTTTTTTTGCTGGAGAACAGCCTAGCAATAAAAAATAAAAAAAAAAAAACCAAAAAAAAAACCACCAAGAAAAACAAGCCAGTAAGATCCCAAACACTCTCCTAAGCAGTGAAATGTCCACGTGTGCCAGGGCATGGTAGAAGTGCCCTTTCAGGGTATGTTTTCCATGTAGGATTTTCTGCCAGGACATGGGTGATTTGATTCCTGTGACTCCAGAGGGCACCTCTGGGGCACTGCCCTGTTTGAGGTAACACAGGCTCTCAGCGAACCTCAGAAAGAGACTCAAAGATTCTTCAGACCATGTGAAGGAAATGGGCAGGAAGAATTTTGGGGTTACCTGGGCATGGATGGAGGTGTGAGATGAGCTCTTCCCCCTTAGACTGATTTGCTACAGCTGAATCACAGCAAAGGGGTTTTTTTATGATGGTTGGTTTTCAGATATGCCAAGAAGATTTAAAAACAACTGATTGAAGAAGTCCTGGGCATTTTAAAGCCATATTTGATGGGGATTTATTGAAGATGCTGTAATACAGCCTACTGTAGCAGCATCTGCTTCTCAGATTATCGTAGGGTTTGCAAACAGCACATGGGAAGCAACCTCCAAGATCATTTCAAAACTGCAGAACAGATTTGGTGAATGATTTAAAACATTTGCATATCAGTTGTCCTTTCTCCTTTCTTTGTCAAATTTGTTTGTTTCAATCCTATTATGCGGGAGGCACATGAGCCCTGGAACCATCCTGGAGATGTGGATGTGCCAGAATTGAGCCGCTCATCACAGCGGGGCGTGAGAGTGCAGAGCTGCAGGGCATCCCCATCCCATGAAAATGGTTTTTTTTTTGGAGCTGTTGAAACTTAGACCAGGACCTGGAGGTGGGCTGCAATGGAAGATAAAAATATTAACTTGGTGCCCATTCTCCTTTTAGAGTCAGCAGAGTCTGGAGGATGTTTCATACCCCAAAATAGATACTGAAGTTTAGGTAACAAAATGTATCACCAAGCAGCCAAAATCATGCCAACTGCATTCCTGTGAGCTGCAGAAAGAGCTGGGGCAGCCACCACATGTGTGGGTCACAGTTCAGCTGCTGGACAGAGGTGTCCACTTTTACCCTTGGACATACTGCTGAGTCCCCACCTGTCGGTCAGGAGGGACGCAGGTCCAGGGTTTTGTCTGGCCAAGCCAGGCATGGGTCTGGGATAGCTTGGGGAGCCCAGCGTGGCAATGAGAACCTGTTTGAAGGCAACTAAAGCCAGGAGCTGCATGGGGGCAGCCCAGCTGAGATGCTTTAATTGCAGCTGAATCCCACCCGGTGTGCCCGGGACTGGCGCAGGTTTATCAGGCTGTCCCTGGGGTCACCCCCTGGTGACAGGGAGGAGACTCCCATGGCCCATGCTGCTGGCTGTCAGTCCAGGGCAGTCCTGTGCTTTGGGTGAGCTGAATTCCAGCTGCTGGCTGGTTAGGGCTAGGGCATGGACGGCAGCCTTGGGAATCCATTGGAAATGTGTGAGTGCCTGCTCTGTCGAGTGCAGGGCAGTTCCCAGTGTGGACACCCTGGAGGGAGCCCTGGTGGTCCTCAGCATGGACATGGACCTGCTGGAGAGAGTCCAGGGATGCTGCCAGGGCTGGAGCCCATCTGCTCTGGAGCCAGGCTGGGAGAGCTGGGGGTGCTCACCTGGACAAGAGAAGGCTCCAGGGAGAGCTCAGAGCCCCTTTTGGGGCCTAAAGGACGACAGGGAGAAACTTCTTAACATGGTGTGTTGCAATAGGACAAGGGGTGGTGTTTTTAAACTGAAGGAGGATCAGTTTAGATCAGCTGTTAGGACCAAGTTGTTTTACAGTGAGTGTGGTGAAATGCTGGCACAGATTGCCCAGAAAAGCTGTGGATGCGCTGAAACATTCAAGGAAACACTGAGTGCCCCAAAACATGCCTGGAAACATTCATAGTCAGGCTGGGCAGGGTTCTGAGCCACCCGGTCTGGTTGATGATGTCCCTGCTCATGGCAGGGAAGTTGAAATAGACAGACAACCCGAACTATTCTGTGATACAGGCTGTTTCTGCATGTGGGCTTGACCTCAAGGGCAGGACAGGCATTTCCCATGACCAATTTATTTGGGAATCATCTTTCCCAGCCCAGCAGCTCAGCCCAGCCTGGCCATGGGGAGGTCTGTGCTGAATCTCCACTGCTGGAGACACGTGGTGAGAGGGGCAGCCCAGCCAAGCAAGCTGATGTGGCACATCAGCGATGTGTTCAGGGAGGGTAATTAGAAACCTGAGTGTCATCTGCAGGAGGGTGTGTTCCATTCATTCTTCCAACCACCCCAAGGAGCTAAAAGGGACCTTGTGGCTGAGGGGAAGCCACAGGCAGGCCTGGTTGGTTTGTAGCTTCTCATCGCACGTGTGTTTTGGGAGCGGGAGAATGAAGCCTGGGCTGCTCTCAGCAATGCCCATCCTATTTTAGAAACTGCTGCGAGGGCACCAGGGCATCTTCTGGTTCAGATGGCGGATCAGGAGCGTGTTTGTTCACAGCCACTCTTCTTGGAAGGTTAATGAAAATGTGATTGAGGTGCAGCCTTTCCTTAACCCAGAAATTCCCTGTTATTGCCCCATGAGAATTCTTATGTGCCTCAAACAGTGATTGGAATGGGTTTTAGGTGGAATCGTAGAATCACAAAATTATTTAGGTTGGAAAAACCCTCTAAGACTTAAATCCAGTCATGCCCCCAGTTCTGCCAAGGCCACCACTGACCCATATACCCAAACACCACATCCACATGGCTTTAAAATCCCATGGGAATGGAGTCTGGGCCACTGCCCTGGGCAGCTGTGCCAGGGCTGGACAATTCATTCTGTGAAGAAGTCTCTCCTCATGTCCAGTCTAAACTTGCCCCAACTCAACTTGAGGCCATTCCCTCTTTTCCTATCACTTGTGAGGAGACACCAACCCCACCTGTGTGCAACAAGGTGCTGCAGTACAAGCTGAGCTCCCCTTGCTCTGGGGAGCAGCTGCAGGGAAGGACTTGTGGGGGGAAGGAGACTTCAGCTGGAGGTTTGAGATGAAGCCCAGCACTGCTCAAGAGAAGCGTGGTGCCAGCCCCTGATGCCAGGAGGAGGTTGTGCATCAACCCAGGCAGAGCTGGTGAGCTCTGCCACAGAGCCAGGATTCATTGCAGCATTTTTGCAACTTCCCCTGTGAACTTTGCCCCAAAGATGATGGTGCTGGCCCAATGTGGGCACGTTGACAGTGGCCTGCATGAAGCTCTTCACCCTCTTGCTGGTCACTTCTGGCTGCTGAGTGGCAAACGAGCCATCAGTCCTTGGCAGTGGGTTAATGGTCTGAACAGGGACTGACTAAGGGAGGAGGTCGTGCTGGAGGGCACCAGGTCACAGCAGCTGGATGCTCTTGAAGCACATGGGCTCATGAGCTGCAGGAGTGTCCAGTTCTTGGGGCTGACCATGGCTCTGGGCTGCGGCCACTCTGAGCTCCACCACTCACATGCGCTACACGTATCACCTGCTGCCTGAATGTCCTCAACTCCCTCAATGTCCTCAGACTGCCCAAATATCCTCAGGATGGTGGTTGAAGCATGAGAAGGAGAACTGGAGGCCATCAGGTGGTTCTTCGTGGTTTTGCTCTGTTCCTTGAGTGCACATGCACAGCAGTTATTTTCCAGTTTAATCAATCAGGTAGGGTGTTCAGAATCCCATGGTTTCTCTGTCCTGGGACAGTCACCCAGTTGTCAGCCTGACTTGGAAAATGCTGTTGATGTTTTGCCATGAAAATAATGAGAATGAGAATCCCATAAAGGCTGAATCAAGATCAGTGTGGCTCTGTCTAAAATCTGGGAGAGGGATCCCAATTGCTTCCCTGTGTCAATGCTAAATAGTGCTGGTGGACCCTGCACTAGTAAACCTATTCAAGAGCTGCCTGGAGAAGAAGAGGAGATGCTTGGTTGATTGATTCAGTCAGGAACCTTGTGGGGAACCTGGGAAGAGAAGGCAGAGTCTCCATCTCCAGCTACCCTGTGATAACGAGTGTCTCCTTGCCTTGCTTTCAGCCTTCTCCTGTAAAATGGAGAGACTGCACACAATAAGTGTCTGTTCCTTGCTTTGCACACCACGGAGCCTTGGCAAAGGGGCCTCTTTCCCTTGCAGCTTCCAAGAGTAGGAGGGAACCTCTTGATCCTAACTGGGGTTAAGGAACTAATCCAGGCTCAAGGACAGGTGCCATTTTAGGGAAAACACCCAAAATCATGGCTTCTTTGATGTCCAGGTACTGCGTTTCCATCTGACTGCTGAGCCCCAGGAGCCATTTCCAGCCGAGCAGTCTCATATCGTGTGTGCCTAGTCTTGTAATAGACACAGTGGTCCTTCTGTCCTTACCCAGGAGAGGGCCTGGGCCACCTCCCCAAGCTGTATTGAGGGGACTCAGGACCCTGTAGGGTTTTCCATCTGCAAACTGACAAATCCTTGCATTGTTGGAGTTTCCTTATCAGCTCAGAGGATTTTTAGGGTGACTTGTCAGCTGCCCTCCACTCACATGGAGGGCACAAACCGTGTGTGTCCTGATGGTATTTTAATAAGGATGCCTAGGAGGGCTCCTAAAAAGCCTCCTAGCCAGGTTGGTAGTGTGAGAGCTGGCTGTAAAATGATGTAAATGATGTAAGCTGTATGTAAAGCGATGGCTGCCTGCTGGTGGGGGTATCACTCACACCTTGAGGTGGTTCTGAAGTGGAGTAAAGTGCCCCAAAAGATCCTCCTGCTGATCTCCTTCATCAGCCCTGCATCCTGCCCACCTCCAGCCAAGCTGCTGGGCCTCCCACATGGAGGTGTCAGCTTATGGAAATGCAATCTCGCTGCCTCCATCGTCTACAAGTGCAGGTGGTGGCCAGCAGCTTCAGTAGAGCTCCGTTTCTCCAAAAGGTTTTGCCAAGCTCAGAGGGGCAGGAGACTTTTATGGGCAGAGCTGGGGGGATTCTGGTCACACACCTCCCCTCTCTGCACCCCAGCACTTGTGGAATTTGGGATTTGTCACAGGTACCACTGCAGGTACCGCTGAGCTACCCCTGGCAACTGAGCTGTGGGTGTAGGAAGCCCAGGGAAGCTGATACTCCCGAGGGGACCAAGTGTAATGTTCAGCTGTGGGGTGGGATGGGGGAAGCAGCCCGAAGCTGCTCCTGGAGCGTTCATTTCCCAGCTGTCACTGGAGATGTGATACAGTGGGAGGATGGGGTGGGCTCGCACCTCCATGGCACGGTGTTGCTAGGTGATGTTGTGATACGGGGAAGGGTGAGGAGCAGATGAACTGACCGTGGAAACACCCGTGGTGGGAGAGTGGGAGTGGGCTTGGCTCTGTTTTCTCATTGTCCCGACAGAGCTTTCTCCAGAGCTGGCCCTTCTTAACCACGTAATCAGTCCTGGGTCTGATCTGATGAGGGGTTTTGTTTTGTTTTTTCTCCTCTCTGCTTTCCCTTAGGAAATGGTCAGAGGAGTGAAAGGAGCATCACCATTTTGAAACAAAACCAAGGGTACTGGTGAGTACACAGCGGGGCGAGCTTTGAGGGGAGAGCTGTTGAGCAGAATGCAGCCTGGGGAGCACGTTGTGGTTGTCCGGATGCTTTCTGGAATCTTGGGGTTCTGATCCTTCCATCAGCTATTGAGATTTCCTGCGGGAGAGGAGGTAGTTTGTCGTGTTAATGGATCAGCACAAATCATCTTTACCACCACCACCACCACGATTCTGTACTGCTGTCAGCGACCCAGCCTCTAATTGCAGTTCCTGTAAGCCCATGGAAGATGCTCTCATCAATATGCGTGTTCTCTGTGCTGAGAGCTGCGAGGAGCAGGCGGCAGATACGCTGGCAGATGCGCAGGAGTGCACCGAGCAGCAATATTTGTTAATGCTTGGAGTGCTTTTGGCTGTTGTTGTGCTTGGCCCCGTCCAGAGCCAGTCACGGGGCTGCGATCTGGGTGGCATTTCAAGGTCCTCTCCAGACCTGTTTTCTGCAGCTGTCACGCAGGAGGCTGCGGCTTGGATGCTTGCCTAGAGGTCTTGTACAGGAAGAAAGGAGAATCCTTTTTTTTTATCATCTGAGCTGGTTCAGATATGCCAGAGCCAGACCCTGAGTGATGCTTTTGAACTGAGATATTTCTTGTTGAGTCGTGAGGGAGGCTGGTGTTTTCTTTGCCATTTTCTCATGAGCAGTTTCCCAGTTTGGCACTGGCCAAACCCTCAGCAGAGCCATGCTATGAGTCCCCCAGAGTTCCTGTCCCACAGGGACCAAATTCCCACATTTTTCCTCTGTGATGTGTGATGGATGCTGAGGAGCATCTCAGTGCTGAGCAATCATGGAATTGTAGAACTGTGGTTTGGGTTGGGATGCACCTTTAAAGCTCATCCAGTGCCACCCCTGCCTTGGGCAGGGACATCTTCCACTGCCCCAGGGTGCTCCAAACCCTCTCCAACCTGGCCTGGGACACTTCCAGGGCTGGGGTAACCTGTGCCAGGGCCTCCCCATCCTCATCACAAAGAATTTCTTTCTTACATCTATTCTTGCATCGCTGCTGTAGCCTAGACTACAGGAGCAGTGCTGGTGGAGGTTGGATCATGGGGAGATGCAGCTTTTTACGACACACCTCAGCTCCTGTAGCACAGTTTGAATGTGGTTGAAGGGAGAAGCTGACACAATGTGGTTTCAGGAAGCAATCTTAAGGCATTTAAAAGCATGAGGACCATCCAGTTAGTGCAAATGTTTTTATCCCACATTGCATCTGCTCAAATTTTGGTGGAACTCGAGGATAAGCAGAAGCCTGTCCAGGTGAAGCAGCCCAGGTGAGGGGGTGGTGTGTCTGCAGGGTCACCTCCTGACGAGGGAGGGTGCTGAGACCCTGCTGTCCTCCGACACCCTTGCCTGCAGAAGAGCCTGAGAAGGGATTCTTTGTTCACAGGAATCATCCCTGACTCCAAAATAGGTTCTGATCAGTGCCTGGAGCAGTGACCAAACTCCTCTCTGGCTCCCACACTTCCTACTGCTCCCCTGCAGCCTCTTTGCAATCAGCTAGAAAATGAACTCAGCCTGTCTTCCTGTGAGCTGCAACCCCTTCTCCTGTAAGCAGGGCGGCCAAGAAGGCTGCTGGCTGCGGGGCTGACTGCCATCTGCATCCTGGGTGGTGAGCATGCTTCCCCACCCCAGCAGGGACCTCTTGCACCCATCTGTTCCCAAATTCCAGCTGTGTTTCCTCTCCGTGCCCCGCGGTCTCCTGGCAGGGATGGTGATGACTGGAGTGCCAGTGCATGTCTGAAGCACTGAATGTTTCAACGTGCTGCCTTTCCTGGCTTACACCAGCAGGGGTTTGGCCCCTTGAGCTCCAGCAATCCTCAAGTGATCCAGCTTATTAAACACTCATTTGTGCTGTCTTTACCATTAAATAATTGGCTCCTCAGCATATTTGAGTTGGAGGGTATCTAATAATCCTGTGAACTATCCATCAGGCTCCATTGTCATCTCGGTGCTTCTGCTCCAGCAGCCTCGAGTCAATTCTGCCTGGAGTTTACAAACAAATTCCTTTTCTCCTGCGGTTTTGCTTCTTTTCTTCTGTCTCCCTTTCTCAAAGGAGCTGTTCCAGGCTCCTTAAAAATTTGTGCAGACACTCCCAACAACATCTTCCTGCTGGCTGGTGAGTGATGGGTCCCATCCTTGTGCTGCCTCTGCTCCTGATGGGGTCCCCAAGCAAAAACTCTTCATTTACCTCAATTGTGTCAATTGAAAGGATTTCCACCTGCGAATTGATAATTCATTGTGCTGTTGGGGTTTCCATATCAGCTCAGAGGATTTGTAGGACACACAGAGATGACTTGTCAGCTGCCCTGCGGCAGACCAGCGCTGCACACTCACATGGGGAGCACAAATATGTGTCCTGGTGATATTTTAACAAGGATGCTTAAGAGAGCTCCTAAAAAACCTCCTAGCCAGGTTGGTAGGATGAGAACTGAGAAAAATAGCATGGAATGGAATGGAATGGAATGGAATGGAATGGAATAGAATAGAATAGAATAGAATAGAATAGAATAGAATAGAATAGAATAGAATAGAATAGAAATAGAATAGAATAGAATAGAATAGAAAGAATAAAATGAGAATATGAATAAGAATAGAAGAATAGAATAGAATAGAATAGAATAGAATAGAATAGAATAGAATAGAAATAAATGGTTGGGGTTGGAAGACACATTTAAAAGATGTCAGGTCCAACCCGCTGCAATAAGCAGGGACATTCTTCAACTAGGCCAGGCTGCTCAAAGCCCTATCCAGTCTAAATCATTTTATCTTTTGTACCTGTTGCTGCTACTGCCATGCCAGCTATGGGAGAGGTGCTCAGCATCCTTCAGAAATCAGGCTTGTATTCATCTCTGTGGGTCTGAAGCGTTTGGGAGATTTTATCCTTGTGGATCTGATTTGCTTTTAGAGCTAATCATGAAATCACACACACCAGGGGTTGCAGATGTGCAAACATTCCCATTTTTATAGGCTTTGGAGATTCTGGTGGATGTTTTGTCAGTATCAGGAAAGACACCGCTGGGTTTAACTCATGCTAAATGAACTTTTTCCTCTTTATATAGCTTAAGAGATTGTTTTCCCAGTGAAATGTTTGGCTTATCAAGGCTGGTCTCAGGCAGTCAGGATGGGATTGCAGGGCATTCCAAGGTGTAGCACTGGGGCAGGCAAGGAGAGTCATAAAAGCAGGACCTGTCTCTTTCATAAACATCTTCCCGTATAGTCTGAACAGTTGTTTTCTGACTTGTTCTAGTGGCATCTTTTGCTCCTGAAGTATAAAACATGCAAAGCAAGTTCCAGCAGCTTCAGCCCATTCAGGAGCTCTCCTGCCCATCCATTAAATTTTACCCCTGCATTTCAGGATTGCCCTTAAAAAAATCTTTCCTAGTTCTAACCTGTCAAGAAGAGATTGATAAGAGGAGATTAATATCCTAAAATAGCCACCTGACAATTCTGTAAAAACATGTCAGTGTGATTGTCTGAAGGACGAAAACATGGCATTTTGTACCGCATGTGTTTGCTTTTGCAATAATAAGTTTCAGTTTGCATCCCTGCTGTGGGGCCAGTATATTGTTGTACAGGAGCTGTCTCTAAACTAGTGAGCTTGCAGTGTACAGAGGAAGAACAGAAAATCCTGTAAACACAGAAAATTAGAACAGGGTAGATTATTGAGGAACCAGAGTTGTTAATTCTGGTCAACACAGGGAGGAGACCAGTCCTGGATGGTGTAAAGTGACCCAGCAAAGTCCACAAACCTTCAGCAGAGGCAGAGACCTGCTTTTCTGAGACATTATGCAGTGTTTTAAAGCCTACAAATTTTGCTTGTCCAGGAGATGTGACAGCGCTGCGGTGTCACCGTAAGACAAAACCCTCCCTGATTCCTGCGCCTGTGCCCTAATGTCATTACTTTCCTTCTTTTGCAGATCCGCATAATGACATTCATGGTCACACACGCACACAAAAATACTTTATATAAAGAAAATGAATCTGGCTTCAGCCGGCTCTCGCCTTCTGCTGCGGTTACCTCCAGACCTCAGCTCGCCCAGGGTGAAATGAAAAGGGGAGTTAATGTGGCGGGGTCATTTCTCACTGCTGAATTGGTCAGCCGTCTGCGGAGCCAATTTCTGCAGCTTTTCAGTGGTGTGGCAGACCCCTGGGTAATATTTGCCTGAATAGAGCCCTAAGTGTTTAAGCAGCATTGCTAGGAATGGCTGTTTTATCCTATGCATCTGAGATTTCAACTCATCAGACATGAAGCAGGTCAAGACTCTCATGCCATTGTGTGCATTATAGCGAACAGAACAGAATATGCTTGATAAAAGCCAGGACTTAAAAGAAATGCTTCTTTAGACCCGAAACTTTCAAGTCCCACAATGCATCAAAGACCCCTCGTACAGACTTTGAAAGGGGTGAAAGGCATTACCTAATATTTGGAGGAAATGAATAATAAAGCATCCCAAGTGCCTGGAAACTAATTTAGGAGTGCACGCTGCACTGTATTGCCTCTGCTGGATTTGCTCCCCAGAAGAGTTGCTAACAAAAGGTTTAGAAAAAATAAAATGAAATGACGTTTGGCGACCAACTTTTCTGCCTTGAAATGCCCCCTTTTTTGTAACGTTTCCTGGTAAGAGTTACTTATAAAAAGATGAAATACAGCCTGTGCTGCAAACACCAGGTCTCAAATGAATCTCGGGAGCCCGTAAGGTTTCCCACCATTCTCCTCCCCACTGCAGCCTTTTGTTCCTTCGTGTTGAAAGCGCAGCTTGCAGGATGCTTGCAGGATGCCCAGGCACTACCTGCTTGTGGAGTTTAGTCATATCTTAGGAAAAAAAGTAAAAAAAAAAAATCAGCCTATTTCTGTGGCCTTTGCTTTTGTTCCAGCAAAACCACCTTTGTGTAAAGCTGGAGCTGCTCTGTTTGTGACCTGTGGCTCCTTGCAGCAGGAGCTGGGAGCTGGGTACCCTGCTGAAGGTGCCAGCTGTGTTTCTGGCATCCCCATGGATGCTGTAGGTGCTGTTTTGAGCCTGAGATATTTATCAGGGAATCACAGAATGCTTTGGGTTGGAAAGGACCTTAAAGTTCACCTAGTTCCAAACCCCCTGCCATGGGCAGGGACATCTTCCCCTAGACCAGGTTGCTGCAAGTCTCCATCTGGCTTTTCGAGATGCTTCTTGTCATCTCTGCTTCTGAGCTGCAGTGGCTCCTGATGCAGTGTTTTCCAAGGCTCCCGTGGGATTTGGGAGCTGCAGAGCCAGTGTGGGCACAAACTCTGCTTTGCATCATGACATGAGAGTGGCTGGTGGGACATCCACCCCATTGAATGGGGGTGGTCTTGTGGCTCTGGGAGTGTGTGATTCAGCAGAGGGGAGGCTGTGCTTGCGAAGATAATTCTGCTTCGGAGCAGAGAATCAAACCTGGTGGCATGCAGACTTTCTTCAAATCCCATGAAGTGCTGGGAGGTGAGGACAGCTGGGCATTCACAAGGATGTTTGGGCCAGAGGGGCTCTGCTGTCCTGCTTGTCCTGCCCTTGGCCATCCCCTCTGCCCATGTTTGCCTCATTGAGCTCCTTTTTTACCATCTGTGGAGATGAGTTAAATTTGTGTGCTTTCTTACCTGCTTCTCCCCCAGGCCATGTTTAATTGAGGGCAGGAGGGCAGGCAGGAGCGCTCAGGCAATATTTACAAGAAGAAGAGGATGTTAATGGGCCAGCACGGCTGGACCAGTGGGGGATGGAGATGGTGGGCAGTGAATCTTACACTTTTTTCCCCCCCAGTGTCCAGGGATGATTAAAACCTCAGCTTTGTGTCTAAAAGAGTTAAATCTGGACTCCTACTCACATAAAACTCCTGGTGCTTGGCCTGCTGTTTCAGTGGGATCTTCTGTATGGGAAAACAACGGGATGGGGGAGGATGCCCGTGAGTTACTGGTCAGTGCAAGCTGGGGGATGGAGAACTTTGAACAAAATAATGTTTTCTTTTACCAGAGCCCAAGCCAGCAGCCCCATCAGGCTGGGGACAGTTGTTTTAGTTATCAATTATCACAGAGGTGTTGGGTGTCCCATCCCTGGCCAGGCTGGATGGGACTTGGAGCACTCTGATCTAGTGGCATGTGACCCTGCCATGGGAAAGGGCTGGACTAGATGGCCTTTAATAGTTCCCTTCCAACCCTAAACATTCCGTGGTCCTATGGATTGTTTAGCATTTCTCCACAGCATCCTTCCTGAGCAGGGTATGTGCAGTCACTGGTTTGAGGCAGCGATGGCCTCACCCACAAATCCCAATGGGCACAAGACACACAAGGAGTGGTGTTCAAAGGGGACACATGAGTGCCAAGCCTTTCCATCAACTTTTGTCCTTAACACTGGAGAGCCAGTTGACAAAAGCCTGACCCATCTTTGATAAAACAATAATCAGAAATCAAGGTAATTTCTCGTGGAAAGGAAACCTGGCAGCGCTATGAGGGGAGTTTCATGACCTATCTTAATGACACATCAGTGTCTGGGGACTTTTTAGTCTTGTGCTTGGGTTTTATGGTCCATATTACTTTTCTTTTAATTTTTATTGCTTGGCTTTAGTTTTTGATACAGTGCTGGAAGCACTTCGGTGGGCAGGGATGGCTCCCTGAGCACTGACTGTCACCTTGTGGCTTGACCCACATTTCAGGGAGTGGCAGAGGGACTGGACGTGGGCTCGACAGCCCTTTAGAGTGGTGACACCCCTGCCTGTGTGAGCCTCTGCCTGCCAGTGCTGCAAGCAGAATGGCTGGCCTCACTGATCACCCCCTGGGCTGTGCTGCTTCCTCCTGGGCTTCACCCAGAGCATGGCAGGACAGCATCTTTTCCCCTGCAGAGCATCTTATCAGGGCTCTGTGGTCCATGCTTGGTTTCCTCAGACATTGCTGGGTGAGCCACGTAAGGCATTGCTGCTGGCTTGCCCTGGTGTCCTCCTGCCAGCAGATCAGATGAGGGAAGCTCCTCTTCCCTGCAGGTCACTCTTGCTGTAGTTTTGTTTCTGGTTTGCTACCGATAGCAGAGAGAAATAAAATTTTCTCTAACATTGTTCTGATAGGTAAAAGTAGTAAAATGTAGACAACTATAAGGTTCACGTGGGAAACTTTAACATTTCTGGAGCACAGGGGATCGGCCACGCTCTCCTGAGCTGGACCCCCCAACACAGTTCTCTCTGGTCTGCTAGTGGGTCTTGTCTCAGAATAGTCCTGGGTAAGATGCGCTGTCAGGGGAGGCAAAGGGAAGGGAAAGGGTTTATTTAGCCTGACTAGGAAGCTGGCATTGTCCAAGCTTTATGGAAATGGGGTGAGTGATGTTAAGAGGATAGTCGGGCTGTGCTGGCTGGCACCTCAGTGTGAAGGGACAGCTGCCCTGGGTGTCCCTGGGGGTCCCTCCACGCCTGCTGATAACCCGTGTCATTTATGAGAGGTTCACTCCTGGCTGCCTGGCGTTTCTGCTCGCTGCTCCGGGACAGTTTCAAACCCCACCAGCGTCAGGAGAGATTTTCTCTGGCTTCAGCTGGCTCCGTCCTCGCAGAGAGAAAATGTGACACAACTTCTGTGTGGCAGTTTATTCCTGGTGACAAGTGCACCTTCCCCAGTGACCTTTCACACCAGCGAACGGAGGGAAAGGGATGCTGGTCCCCTCCCAGGCAGCCCGAGAGCGGGGCTGTCAGAGCCAGGGAGCTTGCACGCTGTTGAGAGAAACCCTCCTCTCAGTACCCAGGGGACCTGAGTGCTGGTTCAAAAGGTTGCGGAGCACTGTCAGCTCCTGTTTGGGGCTGTTATGCTGAAGGGAGATCCTGCCAAGGAGGTCACAGGCTGAATTTGAAGTGATTGTGGTTTGAAATGATCTTTCAAGTTTGTCAGCCCTGTCAGAATTTAGCTTGTGTATGAGCAGCCAGAAGTTTGGGGTGCATCGGGCTGGGTAAGCAGTCAGCCAGGGAGGGGTGTCCCTGCAGGAGACACAGCTGGGCCCTGGCTGTCCCCCAGCATGGCAATGCCCCACTTTATCTGCAGCAGGAAATAAAGTGCAGGTGGCCACAGGAAAGAATGGAGTGATATCAGCATTGAGTGTGCGACAGTGCTGGGTCCTTCTGACAGCAGCAGTGTGCTCAGAATCCATCCATCCGTCCATCCATCCATCCGTCCATCCTCCATCCATCCATCCAATCCATCCATCCATCCATCCATCCATCCATCCATCCATCCTATCCATCCTCCATCTCCATCCATCCATCCATCCATCCATCCATCCATCCATCCATCCCTATCCATCCGTCCATCCATCCATCATCCATCCATCCCATCCATCTCCATCCATCCATCCCATTATCCATCCATCCATCCATCATCATCCATCCATCCATCCATCCATCCATCCATCCATCCATCCCCTATCCATCCCTCCATCCATCCATCCATCCATCATCCATCCATCCATCCATCCATCCATCCATCCCTATCCATCCGTCCATCCATCCATCCATCCATCCATCCATCCATCCATCCATCCATCCATCCATCCATCCATTTGTCCACTCACACAGTTTCCAGACCATGGCCATCCCTCCCATGCATGTGGCTCCCTCCTTTTTCTTCTTCTCATCAGACCTCACATTTGCTCACATCCATGGTGGAGACTCTGTTGACTTCTACATCTCAGGGTGAAGCTTGCTGGGCTTGTCTTCCACCAGCATTTTGTTTGAAATCTAACCAGCTAATGAATGCTCTTGCTCCAGGTTTCTTTATTGAAACACTTTGTAATTAAAATCAGAATACCAACGCAGCAGAGCCTGGCAAAAAAGTTAGGGGGAATATTTCTTGGTGTGGAAAAATACCCTCAACAAAGCAAAAGCCTAATTTATTCTGGTGATGCAGAGAGGATCCAGCAACCTCCCTTTTGTTGTGCAGTTCACGTGTATTGCCATATTCACACCTGAAATCTTTTACTCAAAGTTTAGCATAATTTCCTCCCCTTTCGCTCAGGGAACTGCTGGACTCGTAGTGGCTTCATCCATTCTGGCCCTGTAAGAGCTGATTCCCACAGAACCCACAGCTACCACAGAGGTGGCACTGCTGGGCTGGGAGCTGTTGTCTGCATTTCAGGGCATACCAGGACTCCCATC
This sequence comes from Malurus cyaneus samueli, assembly GCA_009741485.1. Classification (NCBI taxonomy): domain Eukaryota; kingdom Metazoa; phylum Chordata; class Aves; order Passeriformes; family Maluridae; genus Malurus; species Malurus cyaneus. The sequence goes on along the minus strand of VKON01000224.1, from coordinate 310,827 downwards.
TGTCAGCGGGAGCTGCACAGTTCTCCCCTGCTAACAAAATTATTTATTTTTTCCTGTCATTAAGGATATTCATGCGGCAGAAATGGGAATGATCTCTGCTTTGTGAGTTTTAGAAGCCCATTTTGTATTTGTCGTGGTGGTAGAGGAGCAGTAAAGAGCTCTGTGATCTCGCCTGTTACGATAAGTGAGTTTTGGAAGAGGTTTTCTGTCTGATACTCTGTCTAAAAGCGTGGGGAAATGCCATTCTAAAGGCTGTTAAAACACAATTGCTCGCTGATTTACACCATCAAGGAGTGCCTCTTTACTGGGAGATGTACACTGAATAAAAGCAGTTCAAGTGGTGCTTTTAATAAATAGATAATGGAACAGCATTTTATCTTCTGCTTTAATCCGTTATGTTAGCATAGGGTAGTGTATCCCTCTGATAGATTTTGAGATAGCAGAAACTGCGAGTCAAACCACTTTCCTTCTCTGTCTTTGAAGAGAAATTGCACACTGGTGAAAGGTACTGGGTTCTCAGTGAGCTGGGATCTTTTTCCCGTGTATGGGTTCAGATGGATCCCCCTGGGTTGGTGTTCAGGGCACTGATCATAGAATAGTTAGTGTCATAGAATATCTTGTGTGTCCAAGGAAGGGAAGGGAGCTGGGGAAGGGGCTGGAGCAGATGAAGGAGCTGAGGGGGCTCAGCCTGGAGCAAAAGAGGCTCCAGGGGGACCTTGTGGCTCTGCACAACTCCCTGACAGGAGGGGGCAGCCAGAGGAGGTTGAGGTTTGATATTGGGGAAAATCCCTCCGTGGAAAGCATTGTCCAGCCCTGGCACAGCTGCCCAGGGCAGGGGTGGAGTCCCCATCCCTGGGGGGGGTTTAAAGCCCTGTGAGTGGCCCTGGGACACGCAGGGGTGGCCTGGGCAGTGCTGGGGAATGGCTGGACTCGATGATCTTGGAGGGCTCTTCCAGCAATGACTATGCTGTGACTCCAGATTGGAAGGAGCCCTTAAGGAAGGAGCCCTGGACTGTCTAAAGCTAAGAGCATCTTGCAGATGCTCCTTGAACTCTGTCAGGTTTGAGGCCATGACCACATCCCTGGGGAGCTGTTCCAGTGCCTCACCATGCCCTGGGTGAGGACCCTGTGTCTGCTGTCCAGTCTGAAATTGCACTGATACAGCTTCATTCCATGACACCTTGGCTTTGGCCATGGGGCTGTCCCCTTGCTGGCTGTCACCCACCCATGCTTCACATCCCAAATGCTGTGTGGGATCCTCTACAGCCCCCAGCTCCTGTGGGTTTGGGTGGGAAGGGTATGGAGCCACAGGGGAGGAGGTTCCTCTGTGGAAAGCTCCTCTCTAAGCCCTTGGACTTGTCTAGAGGCACCAGGCTTCTGGGGTTGAGTGCCTTGGAGCTAAATGAGCTGTTGGCTGCCTGGTTAGGAAAGAAACAGGACACTTTGGGAGGCAGGAAAAAGGTCATTTATCCTGTTGCTGCTCATCCTTGTTAATTCATTGTTTCCGTTGAAAACCCTGCACTTAGCTGCTCCGTGAATGAACCCAGTGTCTGTGCCTCCAAAAACAACTTGGCTTGGTGAAAAATAAGACCTCCTTTCACCTCCTCTCTGCTCTGCCGTGTTTTTTCCCCCCTTGTTTTCTTCCACTCACATCCATCCTGCCTGGGTGGCAGTCCTGGTTTGTCCCAGTGGAGCAGGGCTGCAGCCCAGGGGCCAGATCAGGATGATTTGGGTTGAAGAAATCTGAAAGCTCATCTCATTCCACCCCCTGCCATGGCAGGAACACCTCCCACTGTCCCAGGCTGCTCCAATCCCTGTCCAGCCTGGCTCTGGACACTTCCACAGTTCCAGGGGCAGCACAACTGCTCTCTGGACATTTGAGCTGTTGTTCTGACACCATCAGCATGGAGAATTTCAGCCCAGGGGATGCTCGCTGAGCACAGGGGTCCCCTGTGTGGGTGAGGTTTGCTGGGACTGGGGCTGGAAGGGCTCTCCCAAGCCAGAGGAGATGGGAAAGCTTGAAGGAGAGGTTGGAGGAGGGAAGGATTCAGCTGCATGGCAGGAGAGACCGTCAAGGAGGAAGGGTGGGTGGGGAGAGCCAGATAGAATGGGGAGGCTTTGTGTGGGGGGCAGAGGGGCTGCAGGGTGACCTGGATGCTGGGACAGGGCTGAGACATTGCCCAGCCATGGTTTGCTAAAGAGCAAATCCTCTAGAAATGATTTTGTGGGTGTGGAAGGGCAGATGGAGTGGGGGAAAGGTCCCTGCACGTTGGTGGCTGGTCCCCTGACGCCCTTCAGCAGCTGGAGTGGAGCAGAGCTGGCACCACATCAACAGCCAGCTCTCCAAGGACCATCTGTGAGCCAAGGGCAATGAGAACAATTACCAGCCAGAGGAAAAAATCACTGAGAGAGAGGCTGGAAAAAGCTGTGGGGGAGGCGTGGAGCTGAGCAGAGGCAGGGAAAAGAGGATGAGTGGCCTGAGAAAGTACACTGGATATTTCTGATCTCCCTATCTCGTAACACAGGGTCTGTTTCAGGAAGCAGCCGTGTCCATGAGAAAATGTTTTCCCCTTGGGTTGAATCTGTGGAAGTGGCTGCCAGGAGATGCCTCCACAGCAGGGAATTCAACACTCAGATAAGGCTTGGATGTTGTTTGGGAATGGTAACAAAAAGAGGAGCTGTGAATGAGACCTGGAAGGGGGATCACTCATTATTCAGGGATTTAAAACAATCTTGAGCTTGTTGGAGTTGAGAGGACGCCTTCTTGGGAGCTCAGCTGGGGCTTGCTGCCTCAGCCTGTGGGTGTGGGGCTGTTCAGGGCAGGTGGTGAACCCTAAAGCTGTAATGCCGAGCTGCTTGGGCACAGGGTGTTGGAGGGTACAGCTTGGAGAGGAGAAGCTCCAGGGAGACGGAGCCTTTTCCTAAAGGGGCAGAGAAGAGCGAGAGGGACTGGAGACAAGGCCTGGAGGAGGGAACAGGAGATGGCTTCCGCAGTGCCAGAGAGGGATGGATGGGATATGGGAAAGGAATTGCCTGTCTGGGAGGGTGGGAGGCCCTGGCACAGGGTGCCCAGAGCAGCTGTGGCTGCCCTGGGATCCCTGGCAGTGTCCAAGGCCAGGCTGGACATTGGGGCCTGGGAGAAGCTGGGACAGTGGGAGTGTCCTGCCCATCGAATGAGATGAGCCTTAAGGTAATTTCCAACCCAAATCCTTCTGGGACTCTGTGATTGCTGGCCTTGTCCATGGAGCTTTTCTCCGAGGAATCCTGCCAGCGGGGAGAGCAGCTTTGAAGCTTTTCCCAGGGCAGGGAAGAAACCAAGAAAAGAGTAGCTGTTTCCTAAGAGTAATCTGGCCGGTCCATCTGGTGCTCCCAAAAAGGCCGGTGAGATGGCACAGCACGGCCGGGAGGCTGCGAAAGATTGGAGGCATCAAAGTAGGAGGTGATTAAAACCCAAGCAAAGGATGGTCCCGTGGGGAGGGAGGAAGCCTGGCAGAGTTCCATTGGGGAGGAATGGCAGAGGGAGGCCGGAAATTAAAGCAGGGCAGTGATGAAGGTCAGGCGTATCTCCAAGGCTTTGGGAAGCAGGAGTGTCCCTGAGTCCGAGATGCAGAGCCTGCTGCTCCGGGGAAGGGGGATGGGAGGGACACATTAATTTGTTAAATGGGTAGAAATAAATTAGTGCATAAACCTGTAACGTTTGTTTCTCTAGCCTGAAGGGGAGAGCTGCACTGAGCCTGGTTGGGCTGACGCTTTAACTGGGCTTGCTGAGGTTTTGCAGGTTTTTCAGTCAAGCCTCTCTTTTGGGTAGTCTTGGTTATAAACTCTCCTCTGTCCTGGCTGCCAGAGGAACTGTGTGGACATGAGATGCTGCTTTTGTGACCTCTCTCTTGAGCGTTTGGTGGCTCTTTTCTCTCTGGAGTTCTGGGGAGGGAATCTGAATGGGGATGGAGCAGTTGGGTGACCTTGTCCTTGATTTCTCCACTTCATCAGTGTCACCCCAACCCTAGCCTGGCTTTGGCTGTGGGTCCCTCCAGAGCCTGTAACCTTCCCAGGGCTCTTTCCTTGCCTGAAAGGGTCAGAATTCTCTCACCCTGCATCCCCCACTCTCATGCCACCCAGCTAGAGAACCAAGTCCTCCCTCTCAAGTTAATGAGACTCGTTAGGCTCACTCAGGGGAGCAGATGTGTGGGGCCCCCACCAACCCTCACTCCCTGTTCCTGATTGTCCATCTCTCATTCTCTGCTTCTGATTGTCCATCCTTCATTCCCTGTTCTTCATTGTCCATCCCTCATTCCCTGCTCCTGTCTTTCTCTCATTCCCTGCTTCTGATTGTCCATCCCTCATTCCCTCCTCCTCATTGTCCATCTCTCATTCCGTCCTCCTGTCTCTCGTTCCCTGCTTCTGTCTGTCTCTCACTCCCTGTTCCTGACTGTCCATCTCTCATTCCCTGTTCCTGACTCTCCATCTCTCATTCCCTGTTCCTAACTGTCCATCCCTCACTCCCTGCTCCTGACTGTTCCAGCCATCTCTGTGCCATCCCTCAGCTGGGACAGTGCCTGCTCTGGCCCTTGGACCGAGGGGGTGTCATGGTGACACAGGGACACCTGGCAGGCCTCCAAGCTTCCCCCACCATGGGGGAGCCCGTGGGGATGGTTTTCAGAGGTGGGCAAGGGAAGTTGCTGCCACAGCTTTTAGTTCCCACTCTAATGCTGAGTTTTCTGGAGGGTTTTCACTGCACCCACACACCTTCTAGCTCAAGGCACCTCCAGGAGCGGGTGGTGCAGGTGTGACTCCGTGTTTGAACAGGTCAGAATTTGTGCTGAAATGGCCAGGAAGTGTCCTCACCCAGCTGCGAGAGGGGCAGCTCTGGCCACAGAGGTTTGTTATGGGATCAGAGCCCCACTGCCCTCCCCCAGGGACCCACCACAGGCAGCCAGGACCACCATCTTGGCCTGGAGCACCCAGAATTTGGGTTCAGGTTCCCCCCAGCTGACCTGGCCCAACCACCCCACCACCAGCACGTGGCTTGCAAGGTCTGGGCTGGCACCACCTCCACAGCAAGCTGAGCATGACCCGAATGGAGGAGCCTTTAGCAGGACCAGGCTCTGCCAAATGGCTTTTTGATGTCGAGCACATCTCTCATGATTGCACTCCCTGAAGCGACTTCTTCTCATTTACGGTATCTTGACCTAAAGACCTGTCCCAGCAGGAGGAGAACAGGTGGAAATCATGGTGCTCCCCTGCTTCTGTAAAGATCCTGATTGCCTTTTTGTTTCTTTGCCGACTTTCCCTGTTCCCATTATCTCATGATGGGGAGTTTTTTAAATAAGTAGGTTTGGGAACAGCAAGGCCACAGAGATAAGAGCCGAGACGACTCCTGCGCTCAGAGATTCATTACCTGCTCCCGTGTAAGCCAGGAGGGAAGCAAGCCTGCTTTCCTTTTTCTTTTTGTTAATAAAAATATTACACAGGAAATTTTAAAAAATCAAATTAAAGCACAGAAGGATCTGAGAAACTGTGGGGGCTACAAACTACTGCTGGAGCAAAAGGGCTCATTAAAGTACGAATTATTTAGGAGGCCAAGCTGGAATGCCATTATACAAAGTGTCACTGACTCTGAGCCCAGCCTAGTGTTTGGCTGCACTTGATAAATGAGTCCATTCTACTCCTCCTCCTCCTCCTTCTTTTTTTTCTCATGTAGGGGAGAAAAATATGCAATTACAAGTTCAACCTGTTGAAAAAGTCATGTCCCGCTGGAGCAGTCAGAGCCAAACCTTTCAGGTTGTGCACATCTCCCTAGATTTGAAATCTTGGGTCCTTTGCACCTGCTAAACACTGGGGGCCTGGGTGGGCCCTGGGGGTCCCTGTTACTGAATTTGGGAGGGTGCTGCAGTGGGGTGCCCAGAGCAGCCCCAGCACAGCCCCTGCCTCCGCAGCATCACCTGAGCACGGTGCCAACCTGCCCAATGTGCTGGCTGAGTAAGGGTTTTGAGACAAGAAGCCTTTGTCTGCTGTGGTTATTTAATTTTTAATTTTTTTTTTCCTTCTCTCTAAGTAATTTACTCTGGCTGCACCCTCCCTGGGGCTTGGCTGGAAGAGTGGGGGGGGATGTTCTGCCTCGTCAAGCATTAATTGTGGTGGAGGAAAAACACACTGTCCCGGAGAGCTGAGGTGGAGGCGAGGAGGAAGGTGGGAGTGGAGGCAATGCCTCTCATGGAGGATTGGAGTATTTGTGGTCGCACTACGCTCCTCAGCCTGGCTGCTCAGGGATGCAGAAAGAGGAGCTGGGAGGCAGGCAAGGCAGCAGGGCATTCCCTGGCAGAGGGAGGCTTTGTGCCAAGCACAGATATTCAAAGGTATGCTCACAGGGATGCTGTGGTGATCCTGTCTCCCCTTTAGTGCACAAAATCCTGTAATCCCAGAATGGTTTGGGTTGGGAAGGACCTTAAAGCTCATCTCATTCCTACCCTGCTCTAGAACACGTTTCTCAAAGCCAAATCAAACCTGACCTTGAATGTTTCTGGAGATGATGCAAATAAATTCAGGTGGGACAGAAGAGGCAATCTCCCTTGGAGACTCTTTGGGGAGATGAAGTTTCCTGTGAGCTCCTGACATTTTGGGTAGTGGGAGCCACAGCAGAGGAGGTGATCTGTGTCCGAGGTCTTTGGCTGGTACCTGCTGCATCTTCCCAGTAGCATTTGCAGATGAGACCCCAGATGGTCTTTTTTTTGGATGGGCACCTATTTTTTACCATCACCTGGGCAGCCCAGCAAGGGGGCTGCAGTGTTCTTGAAGAAGGCTTCACCTTCAGTTTGGATCACCTCACCAAATGTTGGTTGTCATTCAGTGATTTTGGGACAAACTGGTTTTTTTTTTTACCTTTTGGCAAAGGTTGAAACATTTTGTAACCTCTAAAGACTTTTGATTTAATACCTTGTCCCTTCAATTCACCTTCTTCAGTAACAATATAGTCTAATCCACTCTCAGGTGTTGATGGATGGGGCCTGTTTGGGTTAAACATTTGGGATTTGGGTTGCTGACCTCGTTCTGTCCCTGGAGCAGGAGCAGTCAGAGGAGCCCTTGAGGAGCATTGTGAGCAGCAGGTTCTCCATCACCAGTTAGTGGCAGAATCAAATGGAAGCACGAAGCCAGCCTGGCCTTTAGCCAGACTTTATCACCAGTTCCCATGGAAAACTGAATGTTTAGGACACGTGTCATATTAAGAAACATGCCTTCAAACCCTGGCAGATGGAAAAAATAGGTTGGAAGCTAAATTTTACCTTGAATCTGATTCAGGAGGATAGAAAGACATGAGATAAAAAAAAATCTGTTTTTTTTTGTGAGGCTGCTTTACACAGACCATTGTCCACCTTCACTATGTTGGTGCCTGTGAAGGTGAGCGATCCTTGAGGTTCAGGATGAGATCAGGGAACAAAACCTGCCAGGTTCTCTCACTGGAGAGATGGACCCACTGGAGAGGTGCCACAGACCAGGGAGAGCCCCTCCTCCCCATCCTTGCTGTTCCTGGGACTCTGTGAGGTACACTAAGGGTGATGTGATCCTCATCACAGTGGTCAGGGCTTTCTTGGCTCTGGAGATGGACAAGTTCCCTCTCATCTTTTGCATGGTTGAGCAGGGCTGGTCCCTTCCAAGGCAGCAGCAGAAGCAGCAGGAAGAAGAGAAGGTACCAGACTGTCCTTCCAGACACAGGGGAAGACACAAATGAAGGCTGGGCAAAAAACTCTGCTCCTGTGACCTGGCTTGGTGTATCCAGATCACTAAGAACCTGTTTCCTTTCTCCTGTGGAACTGCAAAGACCGAAGATAGGGACCTGCCTCTGGGGTTTGAGTGAGGAGCACACACTTTTCTGTCTCCCAAAGCCCTCCTCTGCTCTGAACTGCGAGAAATGCACTCTCCTGTGAATTTGTTGAGCCCCACACCTCTCCAACATCCACTCAAGCAAGGGATGGATATTGGCTTGGCCGGGATGAGCAGCTTTTCCTAAACAGCATATGCCTCATGTAAATGTGGATAAATTCTGGCTTTCGAGGATGGAAGAGTAGAAATAAACCAAAATAAACTTGATTTCAGTTGAATTGATGATGCCTCAGAAAAAAAGAAGAGGTGTTGCCAAAGAGGATGCCAGAGTTACTGTGATACTGATGTAACTATGATGCAGCAGAGCTGCTTCACACAGGGTTGTTTGAGCATTTGGACTTGCTGAAGATTTCTAAAAACCATTTTTGTCAGCTAGATTTTTGGGTCTGGAGCAGCAGACAAGACCTCAGTGTCCAAGTGATTGGGCTGCCCACAGGGATGTCCATGCCAGGTACCTCTACACTTCCTTCAGGGAGTTGCAGAGGTGTCTGCCTGTGTGTTCAGTGTTTTCCCAAGGGACAGATAAAGCTCAGGGATGCTAGAGGCCATATGGGATATTCCTTTTAGGAAAAGCTTATTTAAGATGTAGTTGATTTCCTCGGGTTCAAAAAGGTCAGTGTCTGAATAAGCATGGAGAGGGCTGGTCTGAGTCCTTTTCTGGGCAATATCCAACCCCAAAGATGCACAATCCTGCAGTGTGGAGTCATTCCTCCTGACCCCCCTTACCCCAGCTGTGATTTACCTCCTGATACTCACTCCAAGAAGTTTTCCTTAGGGATGTGTGATTCAACCTTCTGGTTCCCATCTCCCTGGGGGCTGTGGTCCCCACCACCACCTGCTGCAGCCTCACTGCCCCGATTCTGAGCATCCCACCTCTGCTTTGCCTGGACCGTCCCTGTCCTCTCACCCTCTGTGGTGCAGTGATGACCCCAGCCAGATGCTGGGCTGTCATCATCTCAGCTGTGCTCAGATGGGTTGGCCTCTCCTGTTTGTGCAGCACGTAGCTGATCTGTCAGCAGCAATGTTACATTTGCTTCCAGATAAGAAAATGCTGAATATTGAAGCTGGGATGGAAATCCCCCTGGAAACAGCCCGATTCCCCTCAGACAGCTTTGTTGGGATCACCTGCGAATCCCCTGCACATGTGCTTTATTCTCGTATTGCTCTGCTCATTTTATAATCAACTTGCCACGCCCTGGTAAATCAAATGCTGTAGAAAAGCTTATGTATATTATCTCTAAGCAATTATCTTTATTAACCAAACTTGTAATCTGCTCAGAGAGCGAGATCAGCTTTGTTTGACATGGTGTGTTGGCCGCAAAACCTCTCTGACAAACATGAGCTGCATTTCCATCCTTTAATTCCTCTTCTGGGTGACTCTGGGGAGGGCTCCCCTTATTTTTCCCATGACTGGTGGCAGGCGAGCCAGCCTGTTCATCAGGCCATCCCACTTGCCCCTTTAGCAGATCAGTGCAGTATTTGCATGCTCCCATCCATCTGGATCTTCCCTGGTATTCCAAGATTTATTAAAAATGAACATCAGCAGGCCAGAGAGCTTCTCAGCCAGCTGTTGGAGGGCTCTGGGGAGCAAGTTATCCAGGCCTGCTGATTCAAAATTGTTTATTGCTGGTAGATGCTGTTTAACAACCTCCTTGGTTACTAATGGACTGGAAAGTGCTTCATCCTCCTCGTGCAATACCAGCACCTCATCCTGCCCTCTCTCCAGATGCGGAGCAGAAATATTGATTGAACACTTCTTGCCTTTTCTGCATCATTACTTTCCTTCCCATCTGAGGCCTGGCTGCTGATTTATTCGGAGGCATTATGGCATTGCCAGGATTGCTCGCCATCCCTGTCTGTCTGCGGCCCAGTGCACTGTGGGCTTTGCTCCGTGACTCTGCTGTGCTGCCTCCACTGCTGGCAGAGCCATTCCTTGGTTTCACATGGTCTGGGATCCTGGAAGAGCCTGACAGGGCCATTCCTTGGTTTCACATGGTCTGGGATCCTGGAAGAGCCTGGCAGGGCCATTCCTTGGTTTCACACGGTCTGGGATCCTGGAAGAGCCTGAGCACCAGAAGTTCCTCTCCTTGCCCTCCATGGCTTTGCCTTCATTGAGGAGGAGTTATGAATTTGCACCTTCAGGAGCTCCCAAACCATCAGACCCCTCAGCCCTTCCACAAAGGATGAGATTTGACCCCAAAACATGGAGATTTTTTCAAGTTGTGACCATTCTATGTCTCAACCTGTGTGTAAACTCCCCACCCCTGGCTTGCCATGCTGATCTTAGGTTAATCACTTCTGGATGTTCCCGCCCTCGTCTCTCCCAGCAGTTTGTGGCTGATTGATCTCTCCCCCAGCCTAGGACAGAGCTGCTGTTTCTTTCTCCCATCTTACCTTTTCCACTTTCATTTCCTCCCGTTTCCCCAGTTGTGGTTGTTGCAATAACAAATCCCACAGCTTGTGGCAGGGAGGGCAGGTGCACTCGATGGTGGGGAAGGGGAGATCTTCCAGATCTGCTTCCCTCTGGTGAGATCCCACCTGGATCCTGTGTCCAGTGCTGGGAATTCCTGATACGAGGAGACCATGGAGCTGCTGGAATAAGCACAGAGGAGGCCATGGAGGATCCAAGGGCTGGAGCCCCTCTGCCCTGAACTGGGGTGCTCACCTGGAAAGAGAAGGCTCCAGGGAGAGCTCAGAGCCCCTTTTGGGGCTCTCCAGGAGAGCTGGAGAGAGGACTGGGGACAAGGGGGGGGACAGGACACAGGGAATGGCTTGGCAGTGCCAGAGGCAGGATGGATGGGATATTGGAAGGATTGCTGGCGGGAGGGTGGAGAGGCCTGGCACAGGGTGCCCAGAGCAGCTGTGGCTCCCCTGGATCCCTGGCAGTGTCCAGGCCAGGCTGGACATTGGGCTGGGAGCAGCCTGGGACAGTGGGAGGTGTCCCTGCCCATGCAGGGTGGATGAGATGAGTTTTAGGTCCCTTCAATCCAAACCATTCTGGGATTCTGTTGTGAGATGTTTGGAGATGCTCACAGCTCTCATAGGATGTAGCCTTCAATTCTCACTTTGGGAAAAGAGTCAAAATGTTTTATTTATCAGAAAAAGGGTTGGTTTGGTGAGATGCTCAGAAACTAGAGCTAAACATGTCCAGGCAAAAAAAAAAAAAAAAAAAAGAAGTGCAAATTTTTATAATGAGACTAATAAACTTCTAGGAACACTTGCCAAAGGATCAGGGCAAGCCCCCTTGATTTGAAGTCTTCCAGCCAAGATTGCCTCTGCTTCTGAATGCTGGAGGGCAGGCAGGAATGAGAGCCTTGCTGCAGAAATTACTGGGTGAAGTATTTTATTCTGTATGAAGCTGGAGGGCAGAATACATGATCATAACGGTCCCTGTTGCTTGGAAATACCAATACGAAATAAACCTTTGTTTTGTAGCCTAAATCTGCTATGAAGTGTGGTCTAAAATCCATGAGTAGATTTAACACGGATGTCAAAACCTTGAATAATGGAGTGATGGGTGTTAGAATCCCTGGATAATGAAGCAAATGTTGTGAGGGAACCGACCAGAAAAAAAAAAAAAATCTGCTGTAAAGTTTGGGACGGCAGGGGTTGAGGATGTTTGGGGAGTAAAGATGGGAGCTGAGCAGGAAAATCCTCCTGGAGGGGGATTGATCGGCCGTGCTCAATATCGTGTGTAGCTCAGGTCCTCCCCCCCGAGTATGGCGTGAAAGCAGTGGAAATAAAAGCTTGGCTTTTGCTAAGGAAAAGAATGACCCACATGTCATTTTTTTTTTTTTTTTTTTCTGAAAAGGGAAGAAGGGCTGAATTCAATGTTTCCTTTCTCGCTCCATCCTGCTGCAACGCTTCGCTGTGCGGCCAGGCAGGCTGGTGAGCAGATAATGAATCTGCCGAAATGTGGTTATTGATATAGCTGAGATCATTATACCTGAGGGTCTTGTGAGCTTTCCCATCCAAAGGGGCATTTTTCAGAAGGCTGTGGTCATGACATAAACAGCCTCATTTCATCTGAAATCTCAGCTGGCGAAGTCCTGGGCCCGGGAACATTTTTTTAAATACATTATCAGAAAGGTAAATCGGGTCAGCTGCATTTTTATTTTTTTTTCTTTCAGCCAGGAGAAAAGTAAAATGATTCATTTGCCTCTCAGTATTAACGTGATGCTCTGCAAGGAGCTGTGGCCTGATCCACAGATTTTGGAAGCAAAAGAGGTTTGTTTCCAACTACATCAGGTAGCTTCTGTGGTATTTCTTATTCCCCAGTAAGGATAACTTTGCAGTTTGGGAAGGGAAGCAGGTGGTCTGGGCAGAGGGTTGCCAGTGCTTGGAGGCTGATGGGCCATGGGCTTGGTTGTCCGTAGCCCATCCCTGTGTGGGTGGTGTGAGGGGGCCCAGCAAGGAGCTGTGGCTCATTTTGTGCAAGAGCAAAGCCGAAATAACCCATCGAGAAATTACGAGGCAGGGAAAAGCATTTCAGAATTGCAGTTGGGACTGTGAATTGCACGAGGAGGTGATTGCAGTGCAGGTCAGGCTGCTCTAGGCAGCATCAGTGGCGTCTCAATCCTTGCAGGTGCTCCCCAGCACCTCCCTCCCATCCCAAATCTCATCTCAAATTTGCTTTTGCCACCCGTCTCAGATTTTGGGATGCTGCGGAGGTTTTGGATAACTGAGGGTGGTGACACATGTAAAGGGGAAGTTCAGGAGTTCTGTGTGATCTGAACCTCCTTGGGGGCTTTCATTTCATGCAGTTTTAGCTGCCCTGGAGCATGAGGGGTACCCCCAATAACACTTTGCACCAAGCCATCAAGCTCTGAAAAGAGGACTCTTAATCCATGACGTGCCTTTTATTGTTAACATCCATTTCTGTTTAAATTTCATTTTATTGCCATTTATTTTTAGCTGCCCACACCCAATCCCAGTGCCTGCACCAGCACAGGCTGAAGCAGACTCAAAGATCTTTCTCAGTGAAGAGAAAGGGAGGACTGAAGCACTAAGAGCAAGTAAAGTGACCTGGTGCAGTGTCCCTACCTGTGACAGGGAGATTGGAAAAATGTGGTCTTGAAAGTCCCTCCCACCCTAAGCCATCATGGATTTTTATGACCAGGATGTTGCCTTCAGGCATATGTAATTTAACCAAATACAGGTTTAATTGAAAGTTTGTGCAGTTTTGCCATATTTTTGCTTGCGTAAGATCTTTCTCATACCCTGAAATTGCCAAAAAAGACAGAGAACTGTGGATCAGGAAGGATTTGGGACCTCTGGGGTCCAGAGGTGGCTGCATTTCCAGGTCAGGGGGGGAGCTCTTTCAAGAGTTTCTCAATGAAGCCACATGGTATAGAAAAATTATTCCATGTAGTTGCACACACATTTTTAAAATATATGTATACATACACCTGTTCAATATCACCTTGGCTACATCCAGCTCTGTTCCTTGAAAGAAATCCAGCTGTGCTGTCCTTCCTTCAGAAAGACTCTGGGTTCCATAACTGACTGTTTCCATTGGAGACAATGGAGCTCCATGGACTTCTGCTTTCCCATTACAGAGCACTGGGGATTGCTCAGGATCAATCTGGATAACAACCATCAGAGTTTAGAATATGAAATCACTGAGATTTTTTTAAGCCAAGCACTTCACCAACATTGGTTTTCACTGGTTCCCTGTAGAGATTTTTGGTTTTTTCGATAAGGGTATTAAGGCAGCAGCAGCTTTGTATATAGACACATCCAAAACCAGTAGAGGTAACTGGTAATTTTTGCTGGAAACTGGAGGGTGTGGGGCAAGGAAGTATCTGAAATGATTGACCCATTCACCCTTTCCCAGGGTCCACAATTCCTGTTTAAAAATGGAAAACCAGCAGCTCATCCTTGCGCCACGAGCAGATTTTGGGTGTGCCCATCCCACTCCTGCCTGCCCTGCTGGTGCCCCAGCGAGGAAGGTGTTTGTCAGGGTTGTGGGCTCACATCTCTTCCTTCCCCTTGCTCTGTCACCTTTAAAATAAGGCCAGCATTTGGAAGCACTTAGGCAAGGCTTAACTTTACTGTCGTGTTGGAGTTAATGGGGAAACACAGCGCTGCAGACGGAAACACGTGCGGGTGTGTGGGATGGACACCTCGGAGGAAACTCCCCAGGCTTTTCCAAGTTTCCCATCTGCAAGCATCTTCTGTGAGATTTAGGAGGGGGGAAAATATTTTTCTGGGTTCTATTTCTTACCAAAATCAACCTGTAAAAAAAAAATTAAGGGTGGTTTTTTTTTTTTTTTTACCACCGTGGTTTGGCAATGAATAGGGATGTTTGAGGAAGAAAATTATTTTCCTTTGAAAAATGTGACTGATGCAGCAAATCTTGCTGCAAAAATATCTTCCTCTGGCTCTCAGAGAGCTGTATTCACTGAAGTTGGTTATTAGGCTCCAAGTAGAACCAGCATGAAAAACTGAAGTATGGAAGGAAAATACCGTACAAATTCACAAACCAAAACTTTGTCAAATTTTATTTTGCCCATGAAAATCTTTGCATTTGATGATCGTTTATTTTTCTGATTAGACAAGCTTTCTTCAAGTACTCTTCTGGAAAGCTTTCAATATACCTGAAATTGGAGTTTTCCTCATCTGGAATAAAGAATCATTCCACCCTTTTGTGTTATATTTTTACTAGTTTCCTGTTGTCCTTGTGAATCAAGGTGGGGTCTGGCACAGCCTTTTCTTCTCTTTTTCCTGCTCCTCTTATTTCACACCATCTTACAAGTACTTTATTTTCTTCTCATTTGTAGTGTGGGAGCCCTGTTCAACCTTCCATTTATGCTGATAAAAAAAAAAAAGGAGCTAATTTCATATGGAAAAGGGCAAATAATTTTCAGGGTTCAGTGGGGACCTAATTGGTCTGCAGTGGTTTTGGACTCAAAGTTGTCACTGAGATGTCTCAATTGTCACGATCCACACCCATACAGATATTTTTCTGTATGGAAGTGCTGGGTTTGTTTGCAAGAATTTGGGATTGGAGTAGCTTAGGCTGGAAAAGCCCTCAAATGCAGTTATTCCCCAGCATTGCCAAGGCCACCACTGACCCGTGTCCCCAAGTGCCACATCCACATGGCTTTTAAATCCCTCCAGGGGGCGACTCCACCCCTCCCTGAAGCATGTCCAAGTCAACAACCCTTTCCAGGAAGAAATTTTCCCTAATATCCAGTCTAAAACTACATTGGGACAACTTGAGGCCGTTCCCTCTCCTCCTGTCCCTGTTCCCTGGAACAGAGCCCGACCCCCCCGGTGCCCCCTCCTGTCAGGGAGTTTGCAGAGCCACAAGGTCCCCCCGGAGCCTCCTTTGCTCCAGGCTGAGCCCCTTTCCCAGCTCCCTCAGCCGCTCCTGGGGCTCCAGACCCTTCCCTCTCCCTCCTCTGTTCCCTTCCCTGAACATACTCGGACACCTCGATGGTGCTGATGACATTTCCATACGCACTGATCACAAACCACCTTGAGAAGCAGCACAGTGAATGGTGTGCTTTAGTAAATGAATGAAGGCAAAATCTTTTTGATAGGAATAAAAAAAAAAAAAAAGTCGATTTTGTGGGAAATTAGGAGTTTCATGGTTTTGTGCTTGAGGATCTTGGGTGGGTGGTTGCTTGGGGGCTCCCATCCCACAGGGGATGCCAGCTGCAGGAGTACCAGGAAAAGCAGTGGGTGGCAATTGGTGTTCCTCTCCATGCCGACTTTGACAGTCACTGGATGCTGCCCAAGTTTTGCTCTGCCCTTATCTGGGGCCAGACACATTGTTAACTCCGACTTCATTTACTGATTTACCCAGACACTCCTTAGAAACCCAGTAGTCAGAGGAGCTGCAGATAGTGGTTTGGGTGTGGGGATGGAAACAGAGTTAATTTTTTTTTTTCCTACAGGACAGAAAGCGTGTAATAAAAGTTTCAGAAGTAACCGCGTGCTGAGCACGGAGCTCTTCCAAGACGGGTCTGGGAGTGCCAGGTTGCCCCAGGCTATCTTACACTTGATTTTGCCTCCTGCTTCAGAAAGATTTCCCTTGTATAAACGATTTTGATTGTGATTTGTGGCTTTTTAAAAAATGTGCTTCTTTAAAGAAAAACCATTAGAAATGCATGTAACATGGAACTCAATGTCCAGCTGCTCTCACTGGATTTATTGTATTAACAAAACCCACGTATTTCCTTGTTGTTATACCTGTGCCAGGAAGGAAGTAGTATTCTATGAAATGCAATGTTTTACTCGGTGTGACCGCCTAATTCAGGGCAGATTGTTGTGAACGAGCAGAGGAGCGAGCCTGGTTATTTATCAGTCAGCACGATGGCCACCCCTGCGGGGCTGTGCACATGCCAGCGAGCTGGGCTCGGCCAGGCAGGGCTCCTCACAGCGATGGGGACATCTCCCCAGGGATCAGTCCACCTCTGGGGACATCCTTGTGGCCAGGGGTCACAGGAAGCACGTGTGGGATGCGATTGTTGGCCGTCTGGTGGAGCTGAGGTGGCCAGGAGTCGGCTACCAAATCTGGGAGCTGGGGGTGGAGTTTGGAAGCCCCACGTCGTGTCCTAGGGAAGGTTTTCCAGTCAGAAAATACTTTTCCAGTATTTTCATTTCTTGGATTGGACACCTGGGTTGGGGTCTTGTCACCAGGATGACTCGGTGACTGCGAACTTGAGTAAGCAAATCCCCCCACCTGGAGATACTTTGCCTCCATCTCTTGCTCTTTTGGGTCATTCATGCACAAACCTGATTATTTAGTTAAATTGTACTCAATTCTTTTTTCAAAAGAGGGGGTTTTCACCCCCTCCCCAGATGTACCCATCTCAGAGGGGTGCACAGTTTGTGGGGGAAGTGGAGCAGATCATAGGAAAGTCAACCACAGAGTGACCTCTGTGGGGGCACATCGGGGGTCGCCAGTTAAACTGGGGAGGGGCTTGTCTCACTGAGCAGAGAACAAAAAGAATGAGATAAATCTGCTTTAAGAAAAATAAGATTTAAAAAAAAAATTAAAAAAAAAAAAGAAAATCAAACCCACAGCAACCCTCCAAGTTTTTCTTTGTGAAGAACTTTGTGTACAGTCGGTTTAAGAAAGGAAACGTGAAGAGATCCGGTAAAAAAATCAGTCCGTGTCACGCGTGTTGTTTAGACCTTAATAGTACAGGTGGACGAGGAGGGCTCGGTGCCAAATACTTTTGGTTTAGAGGGAGTGGTGGGAGTGAATTCTCCCAACCGCTCCTAGAAAGGCTTAACTTTCTGCACACAAATCAATGACAATCTCCGCTTGGCTGCAGACACCCGGGGAGCGACGCTGCCGGATTCCCCGCGCAGCCACGGCAGCCGGCGGGAGGACGAGGGTCGGCACCTGGAGAGGGAAGGTGGGTCAGATTCTATATTTTTGGCTGCTTGAAACACGTTGTTTTTAGTTTTTAACCCCCACCCCCCCATCCCAGCTTTTAGGGGTTTTGCACGGTATTGAGGGGAGGGGAAGGCACTTGAATTTATTGCTCAGAGGCTAATTGTGTTCGTGTTGGAAATCTTTGGCGCGTCGTAGTGATCCTCTGTACTAATCTATTGCCATTTACATGCGTTCTTAATTGTGTTTGAATTCAAACCCGTGAATCTGCTCTTGGTTTCCTTCCTTGGTATCTTGAATCCTTACCAAGCCCGGAGATTTTTGGCTGTATATCAACACCTGTGCGATACAACCTCTCAGTTCGTGGGGCTGTTTTTTTCTTTTTTGTTGGAAGTCCAGCTTAGTTATATGTTTATTTGTTTAAGATAGAAAATAGATAGAAAATACCTGTGCAAAAACAGATCTGCCAGTATGTCCTGGCAGCTGGGGAGGCAGAAGAGATCTCATGAGGCAGTTGATTAATACTTAAAACGAATGGAATGGAATAGAATAGAATAGAATAGAATACAGAATAGGATAAAATAGAAATATGTATTAACAGAAATAGGTTAGTAGATAGAAATATGTAATAGAAATACTTGTCTATAATAATAGAAGATAGAACGTATTATATTCCATTACATATTTTTAATACTTCTTTATTAGTATTTGTGTCAAAGTAGTTTTTGTTTCAGTTGCTCTTTGCGGAAAACTTGCAGGGGAAAAAAAAAACCATTCTCCTCTCAAATAGTTAAAATGTCTCAGCAGATTTAATGCCGGCAGAGAAACTGTGATTAAAGACTTGCAGGGAAGCATGGTTGGGAGGAGGGTGATGCTTGGTGCAGGGTTAAGCCCAGCTCAAGCTGACCTGCTCCGCGCTGCCCTGCTGTGAGCGGGGCTTGTGTAGGGCAGCCAAAGTCCTTTATCTGGAGACCCCGTATCTGGAGCTTGGGTGTAAATCTCAGTCTGCCCTGGGAACTTTCTGCTTCTTCCCTAGCAAATGGGATGCAGCAGGAACAGTGTGTTACACCTAGTCAAGCGCTTGTGTTTTTAACAGCTCCTTCTTGCGATGAAACGCTGTTTCAGCAGCACAAATCCCCTCTCCAGCTCCCCTGAGCCCATGGAGGCAATTCCCAGATCCGCGCCACGGATAAAAACGACAGTGGTGGTTTTGTTTAAGGTTGGGCTGAATGAAAACAGGAGGGGAGGAATGTGCTCAGCAGAGGAGGAACCGGCGCTCGGCCATCCCGGAGCGCGTGGGGCGGACAGAAACGCTCGGTGCGGTCATGGGGGGCCCTGCAGCTGGTTCTGCCCTCAGAGGGGCATGTGGAACCCCCTCGCAGTTCACTCTGGTGCATTATTTGGGGGAATGAGGCTGGATAGGACTTTCCTCTCTGCTTGGTGGAAATGGGATCAGGAGAGGGGCTTCTCCTGCTGGGAGGATTTGACATTGCTGGGTCCATGCGAGAGCTGTTTGCGGGGAGTGATGCCACAGGCACGGCCAACTCTTTGTGCCTTCAGCATCTCCAGCACCTCACAGCAGACAAGAAACCTTTTACAGGATTCTCGGCACATGTCCTGATGAATCCACACTGGGACAGCCCAGCAAGACACCTGGAAGCATAGAGGAGGTCTCTCTCTGATCTTCCCGTGCCTTCCATCACTCCTAGCACTGCAGCAAGGACTTTCTAAACCCCTGCTCCAGAACAGGCAGTGTTTAATGCTCACTTTTTGCCTGTGCTTGACACTGTTTACTTCAGGAGCCAGGCAGTGGGGAGTCAGAGCCGGCATGTTTGAGCACTGAGCAAGCATTAGCTGGAGAAACCTGGGTTTTCCAGCGAGCCCGGGGCTGTCCAGCACCTCACTCCCATAGCCTCCTTTGAAATTCCTCCTCTAATTAATAAATAAGTAGAGAGTTTCACTGACATAATTTCAGAGCTATTGCTCTTAATTAAATAACGAGTTATTAAAATAGTTTCAAAACTCAAGTCTTCCCTGCCCAGTTCACAGTCCTGGTCTTTTTCCCATCAAGTGTCCCTGGTGGAATGCCTTTGTACACTTGGAAGTAATTAGAGCAAGGTGAAGGATCTCAGACCGCAGAGAAACATGATATTACTGTGTGTGGATGATCCTGGAGAAGCAGGCAGTGATGGGAGGACTCATCCCAGCCCCTGCCCATGCCCCTGTCTTCCTGGCAGGAGGGAGATGGGAATGCAGAATCGTGATTGGGTCTGATCTGCATGGTGTTATCCCCCTTAATATTTGTATTATTTTTATATATAGAGATATAAATATTTTATACAAATGCAATATATAACATTTATATGCTCATATAATGTATCTTTTCACGTGTAAGTATAATATATGTTATGAATTCACATACAGTACATAAATTAATATAATGTGTATATAAAACGTGCTCTTTTATTGCATTTAATGCTTGAGAAGGGGCAGGCAGCACCCAGCTGACCCCTGCTGCAAGTCAGGTCAGCAGGAGCTGCACGGTTTATTTTCCTTTGCCTGAGAGAGCTTTAGTGATGAATAGAGGGAGGGGATCCGAGGCTGGGATGCTTCTGCCAAGAATGATTTGGAGGCCTCTTTATATTAGTCAGAGCTTTTTTATTCCTTACTGGAAGCCTGAGAGGAGCTGTGTGCCTGATGGCAACGTTGCTCACAGGTCTGCATAATTCTCAAGTATCACTCATGTGAGCAGCTCGCCTTAATTACAGATTTATTTTTCGCTGCTCTTGGGTTGCTTTCTTCCCTATTCCTCAGAAAGATGCCCTTGCATGTAAGGAGTGGGTGTGTGGTGGTCCTGGGGGATTTTGTTTGGGTGGGCGAAAGGATGCCATATCCCAGCTGTTGGTTTCGCAAGGGAGTCAATGTTCTTGGCAGCTGCAGAGGAGGAGGAAGAGAAGGAGGAGGAGGAGGAAATGTCCACATCACAAAGTCTCTGCACTGTCCCCATGTAGGTTCAGCAGATGATTGGGACCATCAAACCACTTCCACCTCCCGCTGCTGTCCCCCACCCTGCCCTGCCCAGCCGGGAACCCGCTGGGGAAGTGGCTCGGTGTTGCCTGCAGATGAGCCAGCCCGCCAGGAGGAAGGAGACCACTTTGGATTGAGGTCCTGGCAGTGCTGGGAGGAGGCAGGGTGGAGGGATGGAGGCCAGCCAGCTTCCTAACTATGCAAACAGCCCACACCCATGCTCAGTGTTTATCCCTGCCGAGCCTGTCACCATGGTATCTGGGCACCTTTTGCCAAGGTGAGTTGAAGCTGATGGAGAATCCCTCAGCCAAAACCCCCAGCTCCTTCTAGATGTGCCTAGGTCTTCTGAATCACGCTGGATCTCCCAGAGCTGCTGCTGCTGGGAGAATCCCAATCATGCTGCTGCCTTTGGGCCCCCTGCCACACCTGCCCGGTCCCTGGCTGAGTCCCGTTGCTATGAGCCCCTCCAAGCAGGTGCATCCTTGCCTCTGCTGTGGGATTTCTGTGTGCTGTGTCACACCACAGTGCCAGGTGGGTGGCTGGAGAGGGGGATCCACAGCCCTTTGTGCTGGCACTGCTGCCTTCGTGAAAATTTGGGCCATTTATCCACCATGGAGTGTGGGGAGAGAGGAGAGAGAAAAGAGAAGAGAGGAGAGGTTCGGGAGAGGTTCGGAGAGGTTCGGGAGAGGAGAGGTTGGAGAGGAGAGGTTCGTTGGAGAGGTTTGGAGAGGTTTGGAGAGGAGAGGAGAGGTTCGGAGAGGAGAGGTTCGGAGAGGAGAGGTTTGGAGAGGAGAGGAGAGGTTCGGAGAGGAGAGGAACTAGAAAAAGAAAACAGCCAAGAGGGAAGAAAAGCAAGGGCATACTTTTTTTTTGTGCAAGTCTATTTAGTTGAACAAAAAAATAGCATTTCGTTACCAATGCTGAGCAATTTCAAAATGGGAAATGTCCCCTCTTGCGTTACCAGCGAGTCACTGCCTGGCCACTCACTGAGGAGTGTGACAGGAGATGAGCCACATTGGCTCATTTCTGTCTCCAGTGTCCCTCCACACCATCTCCCCAGCCTTGCAGGGGTGCAGACTTGTGGTGCAGCAGCCTTCCCTGCACAGGAATAATCGCTCAGGGCATGAAGCTGATGGGTAGATTTGGTGGGTTCCCATTTCCAATCGGCTGTGTGGTGATTGCGTCACGGCTGCTGTTGCAGTCTGTGCTGAGTGCTGGCTGAGAGGGGGCTCCAGAAGCCCCCTCAGCTGAGATTTGTACCTCCATGCCACAGCTGGATACCTGGAAAAAATGGACTGTGAAAGAACTGAGCCAGATTTACTTTCCTTTGTCCTGCAATGGTTTGGGCTGGAAGTGACCTTAAAGGTCATCTATTCCATGCTCCTCAAATGGGCAGGGACACCTCCCACCAGCCCAGGTGCTCCAAGCCCTGTTCAGTGTGGCCTTGGACACTGCCAGGGGTGGGATATCATCATGTCCAACTCTCACTGCCCTCTGTCTTTAGGGAGATCTTTTGCTTCACGTTGAATTTATGGATGAGGCAATCTCCTCCATGCACAGGAGGCAGATCCCAGCCTCCTCAAGGTGCTGGGTGGCTTTGGGAGCTGCAAGGGAATGTGAGAACCTCTGCTGAGCGTTGCAGGGCTGTGATTTACATCTGGGCCCAGGCCTGGTTTACGTGGGACAATTTGTACCCTCTTAGTCACGTCTGAGGATAAATTAAGAGATTAACTCCTCTGAGTCCTAATTTCCCTGGATGTAAGGTCAGTCAGTCGTTGCATTCCATGAGGCTTGGTCTGCCTTTGAGAGGTTTGGGGGATCCTCTGGATTCAGGGTGGTAAAACAAAGGCTGAGTGTTGTATGGAAGCAGGATGACAGATTCTACACTCATGGCTGCAACAGAGGAGTCAGGTTGCAATATCCCAGCTTTTCCACTGCGCACATGCACTTTCCAAACAGTTTTGTTGCAATTAATTACAGTGCAATTAAAGCAGGACGACAGTGCTAACTAAGGGCAAAATCTTGTGAAACAAATGGTGTTTGGGCTGATTTTGTAATTGCTCCAGGTTCCCCAGATACAAATTACAGTGTCAGGGCTCCTGATTTATGGCAGAGCAATATGCACACGGATAACTCAGGGCAAGAGCTGCCTGCGTGGGCTGCAGAGCTCCGTGTCCCATCAGTTGTCCTTGCTGTTGACCCGTGGAGGGTGGGTTCTCTTTGAACTGTCCCTTGGCCAGCAGGACACAGGTGGCACCAGCTGTCCTCCTCTGTCTCATCCCCAAGGGTTCTCACGAGGTTTCCTCACCAGGGAGCTGCTGGTCCTGGGTTCAGCTCCTTTCTGGGCAGAGG
>VKON01000224.1:264349-274997 GCA_009741485.1 Malurus cyaneus samueli | reverse complement strand
CAGCCTGTGCAGACCTTTATAAGCGTTCATGAAAAAATAAATGTGCCAAGCCAGACCTTACTCTTCGTCATTGTCGATTGCATTTCGGATAGAGGCACTTAATCTGCTTTACAGCTTTAATCCTGATTCACACCTTGCTA
The DNA here is from genome assembly GCA_009741485.1 of Malurus cyaneus samueli. Taxonomy (NCBI): domain Eukaryota; kingdom Metazoa; phylum Chordata; class Aves; order Passeriformes; family Maluridae; genus Malurus; species Malurus cyaneus. Next base: position 274,857 of record VKON01000224.1, on the reverse strand, counting down.
GCTGCTTCCCGAGGCAGGTAAAAAGTCGTGATCAGGCACACATTTTATTCAGGGCTGTTTCCATGTTAAGCTTCAGAGAGGAAATTAGCTTGGAATAACGCAGGGATGGGGAGAAGTAGCTGTGTTAGTCCTGGCCATGGAAAGCCCCATGACCATGTTGGCATGGAAGCCTCTGCAGAGACTTCCACCTTGTCCTTGGATGTCTCTGAGATCAGCACTTTGCTTTCACACATTCCAGCCCTGGCAGTGTGGGTTGATTCTCCTCAAAATGATGTTGTCACTTCTGATGTTGCCTCTGTCTTTTACATTCAACATCCCATGCTACCCTGGCAAGGCCATCCCAGCTGAGGTGCTGGTTTTGCATTTATTTAACAGGCCCTAGTCCATGAACACTCAGCTTGTGGCCCCACCACACCCAAGCCAGTGGGCTGGGGGAAATTCAAGCCATTTTCACCTTCAGCATTCCTCCTCAGGAGATAAAATTAATACTCCCTGCCATGCCTCGGAGAAATGCTGCTGGGATTAATTAGTCAACAGAACAAATCTCGCTCGCCTGCCTCTGTGAGGGCAGTTGTCATGTGGCAGAGTCTAACATCCACCTTTCCACTGACCACAGGGGACCCTGGGCCTCTGTGGCTGGGATTTTTCCACGACTTGGGCGGGAGCATCCTGACCCACCCCTTGGGTGGCAGAGAGCTCGGGCTGTTGCAGAGATGCCGCGGGTGCCTCCCTGCAGCCCCACACCGCATAATTCCAGGCTGGCAGTGCTGCCTCTGCAAAGGTAGATTTGGTTTCTATTAATAAGGGGATAATAGCACGGCAAACCTGGCTGCAGGATGGCCCGTGCCCAATTACTGCGGTCGCCGGGCTGCAGCAGCCGCTTCCCTGCAATTATCGCACCGCGCCAGCGCAGCACAGCCCTCCGCGCTTTATTCTTAGAACACAAGCCCGGCTAAAGTCAGGGGGTCCCTGCCAGCGAAAGTCTCAGGCTGGGAGATGCAGGAGTTGAGATGAGGGATGGCAGAGCCACCTCAGCGTCACCTGACGGTGATGGGGTCGGTGGGGACGATGTAGAAGCGACGCCCCCCCTGCCCCTGGAATGCCGCGCCTGTTCAGGGTCCGTGAGGGTGGCAGCAAAGCAGTGCCCTGTTTTGTCCTTGTCCCAAGCAGAGCCGTGCCAGGGGCATCCTCATAACCCCCAGGGGCCACACTGTTTATTGTGAGCAATCAGCCTCATTTTTTTGTATGCGGGGGGGGAGGAGTGGGGGGCGACAAATTCCCAATCCAATCAAAAATTTCAGGGTGGTCTTTTTGCCTCGCTGAAGTAACAGTTTGACTTTATGATCTTAGAGGGTTTTTCTGACCTAAAGGATTCTGCAGTTCTATGATTTAAGGATGGATGTGATGCTTGGTCTTGGTTCCAGTGTACAGTGGGTTTTATGGAAGCTCTGCTGGTTTGCACCCACTGGGAATTGACCCATCCAGTTTAGCAAGCCTAGATTGGAATCACAGAGGTAGGAAGGGAAGGGGATACTCTGAAGGTTGAAATTTGGGAAAACCAGGGCCGATTTCTTCTCCAGCATGTTCCCTGTGCTTCTCTGTGAAGCCACTTTCCTTCTCCATCCCCCAGGTGGGTATCGACATGGTTAATGGCCTGGCGTGAGGGATGCAATGGGAAGAGCTGCGTTCCAGACAGGGAGATGCTCAAAGCCAAGCCACCCAAATCACTCTAAGAAGACCCTTCCTAAGATTGCGTTGGTTGTGGGAAAGAGATGAATGAAAAATATGTGTCGAGGATAAAAAGTGATGCTTAAAGGGCAGGAGTAAAGCCTTTCTGTGAGAAAAGTCCAGCTCGAGCCTGTGCTGTTTCAAATTAAGTTTTTGGTTTCCTAGAGGCAGCAGACAATGGTTCACTCAATTCTCTCCCCACTGTCATTAAAACTCGAGTGTGTTGTCTGGATATAGTATTTTGCCCTACCTTAAGAGCTCTAATCTTTTTAGGACCATTTCTTGCCGCTGTCTGCAGACACTCGAAAGCCTTCTCAGCCGCGGAGTGAAATACAATCCCTGTCTTGGGGAGCTTTCCCTCCCCTTTGTCTTCTGCACAGACAGAGGGAAAATTACCACTTAACAAATCTGCCAGGTCTGAAATTTTCTCCCCCCCTTCCTTCACCCCTTTTGCAGCTATCATTTGTCGGGGGCTGCTTTCTCCCAGTGCCATCTGCCTTTGCAGGGAGATGGTGAGGAGCGTTTTATTGTTTGCCGAACAATTCCCTGCAATTTGCTGTTCGCTATTTCTTTCGGGCTCCTTTAATCCTTTTTTTTTCACTTGGCCGCTGCTTATTTTTAGCTTGCACGCCATTTGTGTTTGTTCCCCAAAAGTGTTTATATTTTTAAAAGCCTCACTTTGTTGTTGATGGTACTTTTTTTGAGTGTCCCTTCTTGCGTGCAGAGCCCTCCCTGCCCTGTCTTTTCCCCAGCACCTTGCCTGGTTGGGTGGTGGATGCAACAAGCTCCCATTCCCAGCTTCTCAGACTGTCCCTATTTTTTCCACTCTTCTTTCGTGTCCACATCATTTTGGGTTTGTTTAGTAAATCCCAGCTGAGCTGTGGAGGTGCTGAGTGGTGCCACCACCTAGACCCTGCCAGTCCCAGCTCCTTTTGGGTCATTTATGATGTTCTGGTGCAAATCAACAGCCAGGTGCCAAAATATGGCCAATGCTGGGCTGAGCCACCCAGCTGCCAGGCTGGTGACACCAGCCATGGGGTTTGAGCACAGGGTTCAGCACATGGCAGCCACCTGGCATATGGGGTTCACCCAGTGGTTTGGTTTAGAAGAACGTGAAAGTTTCAGCCATGAGCAGGGACACCTTTCACTATCCCAGGTTGTTCCAAGCCCTGTCCAACCGGGCTGGGGACACTTCCAGAGATGGCGCAGCCACAGCTTCATTGGGCAGCCTGTGCTAGGGCCTCACCATCCACATTATGAAAAACTTCCTCATATCTAATCTAAACCTCTTCTTTAGTTTAAAACCTTTATCTTTGTTGTCCTGTCGCAACAGCCCTGCTAAAAAACATTTGTCCCCATCAAAGCCCATGGGGTGGCCCTGACCTGGAACCCCTCTGACCTTTGGGCTGCCTCTGTCCTTGGGGTAAAGCTGAGCCTCAGACAAGAGCTAGGTCAGGCTACTAGTCTAGACAGAGGGGTGAGTTGGGATCTGGAACAGCTAACATCAGGTTTTGTCTCTGACAAGGGCTTCATCCGTGGCCTCTGCAAGTCATCAAGTCTCTCTGTTCCTCTTCTGTACAAAACAGGCGATCTCTTTTTTTTCTCCCATTATTTCTTTGGAGCACAAGCATTTAGGAATAGATTATTCCTTCCTTGGTATCACTTATACAATGCCTTTAAGGGAATGAGTGTCCAGCTTGTAGCTATAAGACACTGGTGCAGTTTAAATGGACTCTACAATTAATAGCAATAGGAATAATAACAGTAATTGTTGTAGTAGTAGTAGAAGAAGTAATAGTGATAATAATAATAATAATGACAATAAAACCTTGCACTAGAAACTAGTACACATCTGAACATGCTTTCTGCAGCAATCCGTCAATTTAAACTAATAATATTGTATATTTTTATTTCTTTGCTTGTATGTGCACTGGTAGAGCTATGTCTCATTCCTGTTACTCAGGGCTGCAGCTGGAGAATTAAAATCCATCGTTCCCAGAACGCACTCTCAGGGTTCAGAATCAAGCCAGATTTGTTATCTGTACAAACATCTCCTGATCCGCCCCAACTGACTGCCCCGAGGGCAAGTAGCCACATCCAGCTTGACCCCTTGTTCTGGAGCTGCCTCAGACTGTCTCTGTGTTGCCAAAACTCCAGGGAAAATAGTTTGATTTCCATGTCCTGGTGGTCCTTACTCTCCTCCCTCGTTAATATTGCAACAACCGTCCTTCCTCGGAGCAGCACCATGTCCCTCAGGAAGGCTCTGAACTCTGTTTAGGCAGGTATGTTGGTAACTCCAGTACCTCCATCCTTTCCAGGAACTTAAAGCTTTTCTTGCCCTTTTCCTGCGTTTCAATCCAGAAAGCAAATTATCGACAATAATCATCTCTTCCTGTTTCTTTTTTTTTTTTTATTATATTGTTTTATTAGTTATTTTTTTAATGCAAGGCGATAATTGTGTTAAAAAACCAACTTGAATTTCCTGATCTCAAAAATCACTGTAGGAATACGAATCCTGGACGAGCTTTCATTTGCTTTGTTTTTTTTCGGTTTGTTTTTGGTTTTTGGGGTTGTTTGTTTTTTTTGGTTTTGCTTTTGTTTTTTTTTTTTTTTTGTTTTTTTACTTTTCCTGGGAGGTGCACCCCAGAGCTGCATCTTTAATTTGCTGTTTTCGTGAGGCATCACAGGCAATATGCACTTGTTGTTGTAGGGGGAAAAAAAAAGTGGGATCTCTGTTAATAACCAGCACATCTCACTGCCAGTATCTCAGACCAACAGAACAGTGCTTTTTCTCCTGTCTTGTAATAACAAACTGATTTTCTCTGTTGTCTTTCAACATCTGATGAGTTCTTGCTCCCATTTCCCTTCAATAAGTGCTATTTTGTTTCAATTATTACTCAACAGTAAAATCTTTTCCCTGCGACTTTACCAGAAGTAGATTTACAGCTGTGAAAATAAGCTTGGGCGTGATGAGATTTTGTCGTTTTATTATCTATTAAGTGCCTCGCATGACTTTGTCGTGTTATCAAAATGTAATTACGCATTTAAATAGTTCCATCATCTCTGTTTGTTTGTTGGTTTTGCTGTTGGTTTTTTGGGAGTTTTTTGGGGGGAGGGAAATGATGGAAATAAAACTTCCAAATGAATGGAAACATCTCCAATGGATGACATAAAACTCCAAAATTCGCGCGTGCTTAATGTAAACTCTAATAATTCATCCTTAATGCACTGGTACTTCCGCCTGGCCTTCTTCCAGAGGAAGTGGGAGAAAATATCCCGTGGCGCAGCAGACGGTGTGCGGATCTGCCCGGGGTGGTGTTCGTGTTAGGGCACATCTTGGGTTCGGGTTTTTTCCCCCCTCCACGCACATGGAAAAAGCCGGCGTTTCCTGGTTGGAGATACGGTATTTACCGATCCCAGCGCGGCGCTGGATGCTAATTGTCGGAGGTTCTGGGCGTGGGCGGCTCATTGTATAATGCCCACACCCTTGGGGTGGCTTAGGGCGCGGCGTTGTCTTTGCCTCACCGTGCAGCTCTGAGATGTATTATTACCCGAAAGGAACACGCCCTTCCGTGCCTCCTTTGTTTTCATTAGGGATGGCTCTGCAGAAGCTCCCAGCACCTGGCAAAGCCCTCGCTGGATGTGCCGCTCGTAACTCGGGCTTGCCCGGGCTTCCCGCTGGGATTCCCTGCGGAGCTGCTCTGGGGTGGGAGCGGCCCCAATGCGGCATCTCCGTGGGCTCGGTGGCTTTAACCAAACGCACCCGGCGTGGCTGGAGGCCACCAGGGGTTTGGGCTGGTCTGAGCTCCCAGACAGCGCTCAGCCGGGCACAGTATTCCGCGATGAGGAGGGGTGGGAGATGGACAGGTGAGGAAGATGAGTGTTCCTTTTGGATATGAATTGGGCAGGAAAGGAGAGGATTATCCCTTTGCAGAGGCCTCACAGCCTGACCCCTGTTTTGGGCACTTAGGCTGGAGATGCCCCACGCAAAGGCTCTTGAATCAGTGAGCTGCTCTGCCTCAGTTTCCCAACCTCCTGGCGCCTGCCCAGCCGCTTTTCCCACGTGGTGCAGGTCCTGGCGGTGGCCAACACAGCCAGTTCTTCTTTCAAATGGAGTCATTTCCTTCAAACTGTTTAGGAAAGGGATGTCCTGCTGAAGAGCCCGCTTCATACATCCCCCATGGCCTTTTGCAGAAGCACACTGCAGATGTCACATCTTCTCCACCGTGGTGGCTCTTCCCCCGTGTCCACCTGGACAGCCCTCAGGAGCATTCCCGGTGGAAGTGGTGACACCCCATTAATGATGACTCCTTTGCTCACTTTTAGGCTGCTGCCACCTTCTCCAGGCACCCAGTTTTCCTTCTGTGAGGAGTTTTATTACGTTTTCTTGCCTGAAGCAGGGGGCCGTATTTAAATGAAACACATCCAAGGCAAACTTGCAGAGAAATCTCACCTTTCCTGTGCCGCATGATTGAATAGGGGGGCAAAGATGCAACCCCCTTATTAGAGTAATATAATTTTCCATCTCAGATAGGAACCAGGGATGTTTTAATGATTGGGCTCATTAGGTGGACTTTCCACTTAAAGTGTCTGTCTGGCAATTAAGTCTGGAAAAAGCATGACTGATGACCACACCTTCTGTGACTTAATGGGGAGTCTGAAGGCTGATCTTATTATCACACTGATACAGTCTGTGATAAAAAAGAATTTAAGATACTCTCCAGAGATTTATTTGCCCATTAGGAAACTGCCAGGAGAAGGTTAAGGGAACTCGTAAGGTCAAACCTGAACAGAGAAAAGTACTAAACACTTGGGATCCAGGTGGGCAAAAACAGGAGGACACAGTTTCTGCTCTTGGTTCCTCTACTGACCTGTTCCATTGCCTTCGCCAAGTCACTTTCTTCCTAGCTTTTTCCCCAATGTGAGTGGTCATCACCTTGTTGGGCATCGTGGTGGCCCTGCAGATATTTGATGTAACGGCACCGTGGCTTTGCCTCAGTGCCTCAAGCCCCTGCTGCCTTCCAGTGCTGGCTGAGTGTGTGGAAAAAGCGGTGTGGAGTAGAAGGAAGCACACACACACAGTCAGGAGAAAAGTGATGGTGATTAGGGCAGGGAGATGAAAAAAGAGCAGAATTTCTGTTCTCCTCCAAGGGGATCCTCATGGGTCCTCAGTGATTCCCTCACCTATTCTGTCTGCTTTAAAATGTGACCTGCTATAATATTTTACTTAAGCCTGATGTTTAATGGACTGGAACTTATTGTAGAGCTCACTGTGCTGGCTTCAAACCTCCTGTTGGGTACCATTTTACTGACATTAGCTCGCCATAGCTTGTCAGTGATGTTAACTCTGCTGATGGGTTGAATGCCCCAGGATAGAGGAGCCGACTCTTCTGGCTTTGTACTTCACTTTACCTTCCTTAAGTACAGTGGGGAGAGATAATTCAGCTAAATATGTTTTAGTACAAAGTGAAGGTTTTGATGACAAAAGAACTGCTCTGCGTCCGGGTCAGTTTTGTCAGATTAATGGAGGTATTGTGAAAAGTGGAAGCGTTTCCTTTCAGCATGTACGAAGTGAAAGTCTTGACTTTCACAGGCAGCATGATTTGTTTAACTCGGCATTTGCTGTGTTTTTGATTAAACAGATGCCTGGAATTTAGGAAAACATTTTGTTTCAGGCTGAGCAAGTAAATTTTTAACATTTTTTGGTTCCAAAAAGGGGAAGTCCTGCTCACTCCCACCCATTTTCTCCTGAGAAACCTCCTCCACCTCACTTTGTATCCTTCTCAAGGGGGTCTTGCCAACTCCCTCCTGTCTCCTCCATTAGAAAAACAAAGAGTCCCAGACTTCTCTTATCATCTTCCACTTTGTTTCCCTCTGTGCCAAATAGAGTGTTGGGAGGCAATCTCCCCCCCCCAATATACCGCTTAGATTTGTGTGGAAACTAAATAATTGAATATAAAGGCATTTGCTCCATGTCTTCAAGAATCCTTTTGAAGTGACTCTACTTAACCCGCATAATTTCCTTCTCCGTTTCCCTTCCTCTTTGTTGTTCCTTGCGCTCCTGTAATCTGCTGTGCTGCCTGCTTCCTTCACCTCCTCCCACCCATGACTCGGGTTATCTGCTGCCCGTGTTTTGATAGCGCCTCGTGCTGGTGCAGCCAGCACCCTCCCCTGCCCCACGAGCCTTCATCTGTCTCCTCTCTGCGAGGAGCCTCTCCTGCCCACCCTGTTCTCTCCAGATGCTGTTTTACCTGCGCTCTCCCCACCCCTCGAATTGCTTTTTTTATCTCCCTCCCGTTGGGAAGTGTTCAATTAGGGGGCCTGCCTCAGCCTCTCTGGCTGGCCAAGTTCAACACGTCCCCCTGTGGTTTTCGGCAGGGGATGTGCTCCCTGCCCTCTCTCTGGACAGAAGTCAGTCTCCACCCTCCTGTGCTGATGGCCTTGCAGCTCTGTGAGCTTCCTGAGCTGAATCCACACGGTGTCCATCCCCACTGCCTTCCCTGCTGCTCTCCCCACGAGGGTTGTACGTTCCCACATTGCCCAGCACGTGGAGGGGCCCTGTGTCCCCTGACTGGACCCTGCCATTCGCAGAGTTTGGAGTAATTCAATTAAAAGGGTTTCAGACAATGAAAAAGAAAAAAAAACAACCAACCCAAAACATTTCTGTATTATGTAAGAATTGATAGGGAGTCTCAGTTTTACAACTTCAGGGAATGGTTTTCTGTTCTGCCAGGAGTTGCAGCATTTATGGGGTGAATAGGACTCAGCTGACCTATCACAGAATCACAGAATGGTTTGAAAGGAACCTTTAAAGCTCATCTAGACTGACCTCCTGCCATGGGCAGGGCCACCTTCCTCTATTCCAGGGTGCTCCAAGCCTTGTCCAACCTGGCCTCGAACAATTTCAGTGATGAGGCAGCCTCAGCTTCTCTGGGAAACCTGTGCCAGCGCCTCACCACCCTCAATGTAAAGAATTTCTTCCTCTTTCGGGCTTCAATGGGACAAGCAGTCTTCTTTCTGAAGGGTAAATAAGGCTCTGAATAAAGGATGTGTACACACATACACACATATTTCATGGAGATATTTAGGCATGGGAGTGCTGGTATTGGAGGGGAAGCAAAACTCTCACCCTGCATTTATCTGGGCAAGGTTTTCCTGCTTATTCACCAGGAGGGAGGAATACGAATTTGCTCCTGGTGGAGGTAAATATTCACAGTGATCTCACGAGGACCTGCTCTCCTCCCGCAGCAAACGTGTGAGCTGAGAAAGAGCAGCAGTGGTGAGTTTTGTGAAGAGCTGCTCTCCCTCCCCACCAGGGTACAGAGTTCGTTTTTCCACTGACGCATCCCTGACAAACACCCAACAAAAGCTGGCACGGGCAGCCAAGAGATTGTGTTGTCACGGCAAAGACCAGTGAAAGAGGAGCAAGATTTATATCGTGGCTGCTCAGAGGGCTGGAGAAAAATGGCCCAGAGCCTGGAGTCATGCAGGCATGGCTGATACTGTCTTCAGTCTTGTGCCAAGTGTGGGCTGGATGGTGGCTGATGTGAAATGGGCTGCACGCTGCTGCTCCAAGTCTTGGTGGGCATGGTTCCACAGCACAGAAACCAGCCATGCAGTTGACACTTTCACTAACAGCCTTAGCAGAAAGTTAAGAGTTGCTGAATTGGCCCCGAAGTTGAAAAAAAACAATCAAAAGCCAAAAGAATTTTGCAGTAGGAGAAGAGTAACCTTCTACCAGGGAAGCAGATGACCCCAGAAAGCCCAGCACAAACAGACGTGGCTGTGGTGATGGGTTCAATTCACTCAAAAGCCATGAGAGTAGGGCTTTGGGTTGCTCTGGAGATGTGGCCTCAGGTGCAGGTCATGCCTGTGGCTGAGTTATTTCATCTGCTCTGTGCCTTGGCTCCCTGTCTGCACTACTGGAGCGCGGAGTCAGGGAATGGTTTTGGTGGAGAGGGCCTTTGAAAACTCCTGATCCAACTTCCTGCTCTCAGTCAGGCTCATGCCTTTGTGTTTCGAGCATCTCGAAGGATGCAAATCCCAGCGTTTCTCTGGCTTCATGGTTCAAGGTTTGACCGGCCTCTTACTAAAAAGTGTTTTTCTTACTTCTGATGTAAACTTGCTTTGCTGAAACTTCTGCCCACGTGCTCTGAGAAGGGTCTGACTCCTTCTTCTTTCATTTTGCATTAGGTATTAAATAAAAAAAAATGAGATTCCTCCTTCATGCCCTCTTCTCTGGGCTGAACAAACCTCTCTCCTCTCACCTCAGTGCTCCAGCTCACTGACCATGTTGGTGCTTCCACCAGAGCAATGTTGTCTGGAGACCCCAAACCGGACACGCTGTTCCAGCTGTGGTCTCACCAGTGGTGAATGGAAGGGGAGGTTCACTTCCCTGGACCGCTGGGCACCACTGCTGTTCCTTCAGTGAGCATGTGCCTGGCCATTTTCACTGCAAGGACATGCTGCTGAGTCCTGGGCACCTTCTTGGCCACCAGAAGTCTTTGTGTGCAAGGTGTCTCTCTGGACAAACATGGGTGGGAATTGCTTCCTCTGAGGTGGGATGGATGGGAATTGCCAGGGTCTTGGCAGAGTTTGGCTGATTGCCATAAAAATGCAATCTGGAGGATCAGATGGGCCAAGAGCTTGGCCATGCCATGTTCCCATCTGCATCAAGAACCAGCCAAGGCTCAAATTTTTCCTTTGAAAGAGTGAGGTTTGCTAACTGCAGAGAGGTGAGGTGGCTGTGGGAACTGGAAAGTGCTGTAGAAAGGCTGAGG
>VKON01000224.1:252912-263098 GCA_009741485.1 Malurus cyaneus samueli | reverse complement strand
ATGGAATTGCTCCTCTGAGGTGGGATGGATGCGGAATTGCCGAGGTTTGAGAGAGTTTTGGCTTGATTGCCATAAAAATGCAATCTGGAGGATCAGATGGGCCAAGTGCTTGGCCATGCCATGTTCCCATCTGCATCAAGAACCAGCCAAGGCTCAAATTTTCCTTTGAAAGAGTGAGGTTTGCTAACTGCAGAGAGGTTGAGGTGGCTGTGGGAACTGGAAAGTGCTGTAGAAAGGGTGAGGACACACAGAAAACTCTTTTTTTTTTATCTTGGCTTGTTCAGAGGGTACAGCTCATGTAGCCACTGTGGCTGCTGGATTCAGTACCTGCCCTGTGAATATAATGGGAAGATTTCTGTCTCCACCCACTGCCCAGTCCATCAGCTTTCACAAGCTAGGAGCAAAAGGAAGAATAGGGGAAACAAGAAAATAAAGAACATTGCAGCCGAAAAGCTATCCTCTGTGTTGTCACAATTCTATAAATTACACCCTTCCCTTCCTCTTTAATCGCCAGGCATATAAAATATGCTTGCAGCAGAATCATATCCTTCCATTAAAGTTTCAGAAGAGAAATACAGGTCCCATCTGCCTGTTTAGCAAAGCCAGGCAGTGCACAACCGTTTCTTTTTCCTTTCCCTCCCCCGCCTCAAAATCTACTTTATGGCAGGAGTTTTCTCTTTTAGGACTGGCTGTTTATTTCATTTTCTAATTTCAGCATGTGTTTCCACAAGCGGTTTCCTCTTTGTTCTCACACGGGTCTTTCTCCAATGCCTTCACACTCAAATGCACCTGAAGAGCAGAGGTGCAATCCGCCCTTGGTGAAGGTCAGAGGAGAAAGAAGGTCTTTTAGGACTTGAGCAGGGCTCTTGGGGGAGAGTTTCTGCTCTGCACAGAAGACAGACACTGTCTGAGCAGCAGGAGTTGGCAATAGTGAGAATTATTAACCTGGTCTGTGGAGGCAGCCCTGTGCTTCGCTGCCCATCCCTGCTTGCTCCAAGGATTTTTGTTTTTATTTGCGTTGTTTCTGGGATCAGGATGGGCATGATATCTTAGGGATTGGTTGTTGTGATGGAGGATGAGTGTGGCACCGTCCCCTTTCATACTGAGCTGTCCCCGTGACCCTGCTGTGTACAGGGCAGGGAAAGGAGGCAGCTTTGGGGTACGTGTGTAGGGTGGGGACATCCAGGAGGACATCTGACACACCTTGTGCATGGCTGTGCTCGTGGACAGGGCTGGCTCAGCTTTGGGGGGCACCGATGGATCAGAGGGCACAAGAGACTCCTCTGCTGTTCACCCCCTGGGTGTCCATGGGTGTCCAGTGGTTTGGGGTGAAAAAGAGGCCTTTAAAGGCCATGGGCAGGGAAACCTTCCACTGTCCCAGGCTGCTCCCAGCCCCAATGTCCAGCCTGGCCTTGGACACTGCCAGGGATCCAGGGGCAGCCACGCTGCTCTGGGCACCCTGTCGCCAGGGCCCCTCCCCACCCTCCAGCCAGCAATTCCTTCCAATATCCCATCCATCCCTGCCCTCTGGCACTGCCAAGCCATTCCCTCGTGTCCGTCCCTGCAGCCCTGTCCCCAGTCGCCTGTGCAGCTCTCCTGGAGCCCCTTTAGCCCCAAAAGCTCTGAGCTCTCCCTGGAGCCTTCTCTTGTCCAGGTGAGCACCCCCAGCTCTCCCAGAGCAGAGGGGCTCCATCCCCTGATAATTTCTGTGTTGTTCTCAGTGCCTGTTCTGTGTCTCATCGTGGCTTACAGGAGACACGTGGCAACTTGGCTTGAATGATTATTTATAGCCCTGCACCCTTAGACATCTCTCCTATCCAGCAGAAGGACATGTACCTCTTTTTTTGCCATAAAGCCTCATTTTTATTCAAGTGGCATTCAGCGCAGAGTGGATCCAGAGGGCTGGGGCTCTGTGTCTGATTTTTCCATGCCTGGAGATTTACACCTGCGCTCCTGCTGCTATTAAAGGTGCCCTGCTTCAGGAATAAATCAGACTGTGCTCTGGTAGATGCTTCTGTGTTTCCCAGAAGTTGTGCACAATGGTAGGGAGGACCCACTGCAAATTTTGCCCTGGCTTTTGGGGGCTGTTTTGAATGCTGCTGGGGGAAAACAGCCACAGGGAGATTTATATTCCCTTTTTCTGAAGGGCTCACCATAGAAGAGGCTTCACTCTTGTTTCTTTTTTGACCACTTTGGGCCAAAAGTTTGGTTTGGTTTGAAATGGATTCAGACTTTATTTTTAAGCAAAATATGCGAAACAGGAGAGGAAACCACACTCTGTTCCTTAAAATTAGTGGAAGAAAAGACAGGGCTACAAAAATATTCTCTGATGCACACACTTGATGAGCGTGTGCCTTGGCTAAAGCAGCATTGGGGAGCTCTGGATGTCCAACAGGACTGGACCTTTAAATCTAAAGATGTTTTTTTGTAAGGATTCAGCCCTTGGGCTGACAGTGTCCTGTAGTCCATCTCAATGGATGGAAAATCTCAGCAGCTCACACTGGGCTCTGATTCTGCAATACCATTTGCAAGAGGGAGCTGAAACCAAACCCATCTCAGACCACAGCCTTTCAGGGCTCACAGGGGGGTTATCAAAAAAGATGGAAGGCAACTTTTACATGGGAAAATAGTGACAGTACAAGGGGGATGGCTTAAAACTGCCAGGGGGCAGGGTTAGGCTGAGCACATTGGGAAGGAATTGCTTGTGCTGGAGGGTGGGGAGGGCCCTGCACAGGGTGCCCAGAGCAAGCTGTGGCTGCCCCTGGATCCCTGGCAGTGTCCAAGGCCAGGCTGGACATTGGGGCTGGGAGTGACCTGGGACAGTGGAAGGTGTCCCTGCCCATGGCAAGGGTGGGGACTGGATGAACTGTAAAGGTCCCTTCCATCCCAAACCATTTCGTGAGCCTCATGACCCACCTCAGGGAACCTGTGTCCAAGGCCATAACTTAGGGAAAAGGGAAAATAAAAAGTTGTGGGTAATTTGTCCAGCTGCCTTTCCTTGATCTCCTTCCTGTTGCTCCTGACCTGGTGAGACAGCCTCTCTCCTGGATTAATTTTTTTTTTTTAATTCTCCATGCTTTTCTTCCCCTGATCCAACACTCAGCCTTCAATAACCAAAGAGAAGGCTCCAAATCCCACTTTTTCACCCTCCCCAAAATCCAGACCCACCTGGGCAGGGGGAGCAGCCCCGGCCCTCGGCCGCATCTGCGCCGCGCTCTCGCACACGCCCACGGCACCATTACCTTGTAATTAAATCCCTTTCTCCCCGGCTGGAAGGATCCTGCTATAAACAAGGGTTTTCTCTAACCATAATTGCGCCCGGCGGAGGGCACAGCTCTGCAATAACTCGGGGCTTTGTTGGGAGCCAGTCCCTCTGCCTCTCCTCAGGTATGCCAACAATGCGAGCGGAACTCCCCGCGACCTGACATGAATCCCAGGGCAGGGTTTGCAAACACAGCCAGTGGTCAAAACGGGGCTTAAGTGCTTTTATAAATATTTTGAAGTGCTGGCTTGGAAAAGGAAAGTCCCCGGCGCGCTGCGGTGCCGGTGTTTCATCCAGCGCTGCTGCGCGGCTTTGAGGTGTGGTGTGAGCAAGCTGCCCATCCCTGGGAAGGACTGAGGGAACAAAAATATATACATCTGTCTGTTTCAAACTATGCTAAGTGTGAGAGGTTGTATCCACACCCCTTTTTGTTGTGTGCCTTCGTGGACTTAACGCGGGGAAGGAATCAGTGTGTTCTGTTCGTGTGGTGGATGTGTGAAACAGCACAATGTGGATTGGAGAGACCCAGAGGTGGGTCTGGTTTTATTGTAGCCCCCAACCTGATGGATTTTGCTCTCCTAGGGAGCAATCACAGTGATTATTTAACAGGGGCTGTCATGTTTGTTCTGTGGAAGGAGATGCAAAGCGCAGAGGTCAAACACTGATGTTTTCCTGCCCAGGACAGAAAGTAGGTCCTGGAATAGTGTGAGTGGTTCCACATGTGTGTGGTGCTCTTCAGAGCATTGCTCAACCACTAAAACACACCCAGGGCATCCTCCAGTCCTTTGCTCAGGAGGTGAATCAAACCTGTGCCCTGGGAAGAGCAGCCATGTGCTCCCCATGCACGTGCAGTGCCCTTTTCCAGCCCACAGATCCTTGGGCTTGCTGTTGTGCTTGATGCGTGCAATTTTTTTTTTGTTTGTTCAGTTTGATTTTTTTTGTTGTTGTTGTTTTTTTTGTTTTGTTTTCTTTTTGCTGTAAGAGAGCGTGAGCAAAGCGCTCCATAAGGCACACTCTGGGTGGGAGCTGAGAGCCAAAACCATAGGTGTGGATTTTACTGACCAATTTGGGTTGTAAATGTCCTTAAAGATGATCTGATTCCAACCCTCTGCCATGTCCTTCCACTGTCCCAGGCTGCTCCCAGCCCCAATGTCCAGCCTGGCATTGGTCAATGCCAGGGATCCAGTGGGCAGCCACAGCTGCTCTGGCATCCTGTGCCAGGCCTCCCCACCCTCCCAGCCAGCAATTCCTTCCACATATCCCATCCTCCTGCCTCTGGCACTGCCAAGCCATTCCCTGTGTCCTGTCCCTGCAGCCCTTGTCCCCATCCCTGTCCAGCTCTCCTGGAGCCCTTAGGCCCAAAAGAGGGTCTGAGCTCTCCTGGAGCCTTCTCTTGTTCCAGGTGAGCACCCCAGCTCTCTCAGTTCTGTTTCACGTTTGTCCAATTGCACAGCAAGGTTGATTTGTCAACTTGTTGGTTTCTGTGGAAGCTGTAGGACCTTTAACTGGACCAGCCTCGTTAGCCTTGTGCATTTCTCCCTAAGCAGATGCAATCAGAGCTGTACAGATGTTGCTTTCAACCCATCTTCCAACGTGTGCCTGTGAAGATGCCCCTCTCTTCTGGAGTTTGCTGTTGGCAATACTCAGACAGCACGCCCAAGTTCTCTTCACCCAGACATGCTCAGAGCAGTTGGAGAGGAGATCCGTGTTCTTGCTTTTTTCCAGCAGAAAATTGGGATTTATTACACCTCAAGTGTGCTTTGCTGGAGCGTTACTCTGTCGAGCTGGTAAGTGGATTGAGCTGAGCTGGGGCTCCTTCTCTGATGGCTCTGCACATCTTGGATGAAAAACGGAGCAGCTGTCCTCAGTTTTTAAGTGTATGTGTAGGGCATGATTGTGTGACGAGGGATCGCTTCCCTGATAAAGGATGTTTTTGCAGTGGGGAGCTGTCCCTATTCTGCACTTCCTATGTCCATCCCTGCAGTGTCAAGGCCAAGCTGGTACAGGGCTTGGAGCCCCTGAAAGGTGTCCCTGGAATGGATGAGCTTAAGGTCCCTTCCAATCCAAACCATTCTGGGATTTGTGATCTTCCAGCAAGGTTCAGCACAGAAATCCCAGAGACTCTGCAAGTGCGTGTCCTTGCCACCTACTGCGAAAAATTGCTTCCCCTTTGTTGCTGCCTTGCAAAATCCAGGAACGGCATACAGTAGCAAGATCCCTGCGTCAACCCAGAATACAACAGGACAAATAAGATAACATTCTTACCCAGAAAGCCCAAGTAAGTGTAATTAGGGTCCCGCAACGGCTCGGTTGAGGGCTCGTCAGGCAAGTGCCTGTAATTTCAAGAGACTCCTCTTGTGACATTTCCCCTTTTGTTGAGGCATTTGAGCAGGCTTCCGGTGCTTCCCTAGAGTGTTTCGTCCTGTAAAGCCTATGTGAACTCGTTGCTGGTCGATTGATTATGGTTCAGTCATCGAACAAATGTAATGTTCATTCTAACATTGTAATGCACAGCAAGGAGGCAGTTCCAATAGTAACATGTAATATAGTCTGTTAGGGAAAAAAAACATACCCCAACGCTCCTCAAGACCATCATCCTGAAGCCCTTCACGTCACATGGAGGGATCCAGACAGGACTCCAACACCTGACAGCATTTCTAGGTTCCACTTGAAACTGCCTGGAGTTCGGAATACCCAACACAAACAGGCCGAGAACTGTCTCTCTGCATGTCAGGCGTGCATATTGCTGCTCTTCTTCCCTATAAATTTTTTTTTTTGTTTTTATCTGTTTTTGGACGAGCACCCCTCTAAAGAGAGCAGAGTCTGGAGGGTTCTCCCCTGCTTGCTTGGGAGTTTGGTGGCTTGAGACATGATGCACCTCAGGTCCTAGTGCTCACCCTTGGCCGAGAGCTGAAGTCCTTGACTCGCGACCCCTGGTTATTTGTTTGAGTGCTGCCGTTTGGTGATACTGTATGAAGGGCATTATGCCATATCCATATAAGCCTCATTTACAACTCAGCACCTGTCTAAATCAAGATCAACCTGTTGAGCTGGCCATGCTGCAGAGAGTCAAGCTGGAACAGGACTTGCCTCTGCGGGACCTGATCACAGACCCCTCCTTGCCTGCAGGAAGCAGTTGCTGACAAAATATTAATCTGTGATTTCGTCATTATTTTTTTCCATGACGGTTGAGCAAAGCTTGTAGGTAGTGGAATTTTTCTTGTTCCGTTCTTCCAGGCACAGAAGTTGTTGAAATTTTTTTTTTTTTTCTTGTTGGGTCCTCCCACCAGCTTTGCATTATATGTTTAACCAAGAACGGGGATATAACGGGGCGGCCCACCCCGCCGGACATCACGGATTGCTCGCAGCAGGCGAGGCTTTGCAAGGATCGAGGGCTGAGACTAGGACTATCAGCTGACTGTTAGCTCCAACGAACCAGGTGACGAGGAAACCAGGAACATTGCATCACAGAGAACTGAGGCACAGAATCAATCAGTGATCTGACCCCAGATTCTTCGAGTTAAATGCCTTCTGTAACCTCGGAGAGCTGGATATTAAATCATTCCCAGAGGACAGGAGTTTGCTGCTCGGAATTTGGTTGCTTGGCCACGTCTGTTAAGTTATGCCCATTATATTACCTGTGTCTTCTCCAGAAAGCTCATTAGTGGTTGACGTTTAGTGTAAGAATCTGGTATAAGCCTCATCCCTTCCCTGACCATCCTGTCAGTATCAACAGAAACGTGATATCACAGAAATGCTCCAGCTCAAGAGTTAAAAGAAAGAGTGTCTCCTCACACTGGGAGCTTCATGCAAGTCAGACATGTTGGCTTTGCAATAGAAAAGGAATAAATGTATCACTGGACCACAGACCAATCTATACAGATGTGCATGGTGTTGAGTCACATTGTTGAAAAGAGTCATGAGCTGGTTTCAGACCATGCTGTCTTGAGGACGGAAACTACCCACTGTCCCAGAGCGCTGCCCAGCCCCAATGTCCAGGACCTGCATGCCTTGGACGAGCAAGGATCAGGGCAGCCACAGAATCTGCTTCTGGGCACCCAGCTGGCCCAGTGGTTTTTACACCGTCTTGTAAATAATTCTTTCTTACCAGTTGATATCTCCACTCTTTATAGTTCAAGATCATCTCGATTCCATGATGAGCATCTGTCACGTGATAAGCTTCTTGATATTTGCTATTGGGCCAAGAGATGCTAGATATTTCACTCACCCGTGATATCTACTCTCCTCCTTGTCCGGGGCATGAGAGCATCGGAACATGGCGTGCTCTGCAATCTGATGTCAATCGTGCATCGTTCTATTGCCATCTTGAACTTGAATTCTTCATCCTGTGTTTGTGTTGACTGAACAGCAAGTGTACAAACCGAAGATCTCTTCCTGCCGCCGCGTGTTAATATTACTGCGTGGATGGTGCGGAGGGCGTGCGCTTTGCAGCTGGATTGCCATTGCAGGGCTGTAGATGTTCTGCCGTTAGGCACCTCCCCATGACCTAGTCACCAAATCCACTTCGTCGTTTGTGAGAGCTTCTTCTGGCCAGCACATAGCTCAGACGTCGTGTGTTTAGACTCCAGGATTGAAAAGGCATTAAACCATGGCTCCGCAAGGTCTCATGAAATACGTCGACGCAACGAATAATATTCTGAGTTATGCCGTAAAGGACCAATCTGTAGCCTCTGTTTTAAAACTGTAGGATTATGAGGCCAATTCAACAGTTCAGCATCGGTGTGTACAGAAGCGCAGGGGCACAGCGGCAGCTGAAGGAGTAGGGTAGCTTGTTTAACAGGCCTTGGCCCAAAGCAGGCAGGTCATTAGAAGTTGTGTCCTCGGAGGAGACGAGGACAAGGCTGCTGCCTGCGCTGTGGTTGAAGCTCAGAGAGGCCTCGCAGCGCCTTGACTCGACTTGTGGGATGTTGGGTGCCTCACCTGGAGGGATGATACGGCCGAGACAAATAGAACCAGTTCCAGAACCATCCGCAAACGAGGATTCAAGAACCCCTGGGCATCGCCCATAATGCTCCAGGGAGCCAGAAGCGACAGTCTTGTTGAGGACAGCTCTGCCGCGGTACAGGGGATGGCAAAGGCTAGCACGCCCTAATCTGCCACCACCCGAGTGCGTCTTCCAGCCCAAACCGTGGAGCCTCTGTACTGCTCCAAGCCGATATTAAGCTCTCAAACACATGCAAGCCGCTTCCTCACATTGTTCTGTACCCCACACTACCGACAGAAGTCAATGGCGATACACCTCCCCTCCTCCCCCAACCTGGGCGTGCCTCGACTCGCCATAGGATGGCGAGCAGGCACACACATATGCTTTCTCGAATTCAAGTCGACGCGCTCTGGACCCCTTAGTACTTTATTCCTCAAGCTCCTCGTCGATGCATTCTTACTGGGGGCGAGGAGTGACAAGAGAAGGAAAGGGATGGAGTCGAGTCAAGTCACCATTCTCGCTTCTGCCTTATCTCTTTTGATGCCTCAAGAAAATAAATTTTTGTTTTGGGCGTGCGATCGTCTTTCATTGCAGGCTCGGTGACCAGCCCACCACGCCCGGCAATACCGCGGTCGAAGCTCATCTCGCGATCATTGGTCCACCTCGGCACCCGGGCCCGCCAGGCTCTAACCAGTTGTGTTCCAGTTGGTTAAGCCTGGGCAGACTTTCGCCCGCCCAGAAGGATCTGCAAAGACAACCAAAGGGCGGCAACGAGGCCGTCAATGCTCGCGTGTTGGGTTTTGTTTTTTTTGTTTTTTGGTTGGTAGTTTTTTTTTTTTTTTTCTTGTTGTGTCAAGGACCGCAAACACCACCCAGTGTGTGCAGGGGCCGCTTCTAATAGGGGCCTTTTTTTACCAATTTCTTTTCAATTTTTCTGGCTCTGAAGAAAAGCGGTACGAGAGAGAGAGAAGGGGCTGCGCCTGTTCTCCCAGGAGATTTGGATGGGAGGAAAATGGCTTTTTTGGCTATTTTCAAAGGCCTGCTGTAAGGAAAGTCTCTTACACACTGGTCGTGCTTCAGTTCGGACGGTAGTGTTCCCGTGTGCGCAGAAGGGCCCTATTCCCAAGTATATATGTTAAATATTATAATATACATCCTAACATCAGGTCCAGTTAGGCCTTGGGTTGCCCCCATAGGAAAGGTGTTGGCAGGAGGTGTCTTTGCATGCACGATGGGCAGAAGATGCCGCCAGCATTAGTGTCACATACTCGTGGCATCGCTCATCTATCTATTGCCAGACCAGATCTGCCTGGGGACTAAGTGTTTCAGCCAGGCACGCCTAGGCAGAGCCGCTATCCCGGTGTGGTGGATTTTTCCTTTATGCCTCGCTCTTTGCTTCTTGTTGTGTGATGGGAGGGCGGAGGCGTTCAGCCTCGGAAAGCGTGAATGAGTTACGCTTTGGAGAGTGGAGGTGGCTGAGAGGCATGCTGGGGAAACTTCCGTGTTTCACTTAGATGAATCCTCCACACGTGTCTTAGTGTGTGACCAAGGAGAGCCTGTGCGGTATTTGGTGCGCGAGGAAGGCGAACTCCAACCGCGGCCTTCATCTGGCTTGTAAACCAGCCAGCCAGGGAGAACATCAAGGCCACACAGAAACTGGTAAACGGGTCCACTGCAAGGTTTCAGATAAAAAACCTGTATTTGGGCACCTTCACGCCTAAATGCCAGCCATCTTCCAAAGCGCGACGTCAGCAGACAGAGTGGCAGTGCGGGCCGCTGATCCGCCCAGAGAACACCTATCCCGCTAATCTCCAGACCTTTGAGGCTTCAACCCTGTCTAAGCTGGATGGGGAGACACGGCTAGCAAGAAAGACTTGCGTGGTCAATATAACCACCCTATTGAATCTACCTTACTCTCAGAGAATACCTGCTTAGACTGCTTTGTGGTTAATTAATTACCCCTGCGTTGGGTGTGTGGA
>VKON01000224.1:221507-252887 GCA_009741485.1 Malurus cyaneus samueli | reverse complement strand
TTTGGTTTTGTTTGTGTTTCTTTTTGCTGTAAAGAGAGGGGAGCAAAGCGCTCCATAAGGCACTCTGGTGGGAGCTGATGAGCCAATACCATAGGTGTGTTTTACTGACCCAATTTGGTTGTAGATGTCCCTTAAAGTGATTCGTTCAACCCTCTTGCCATGCCTTCCCTTCCCAGGCTGCTCCCCAGCCCCAATGTCCAGGGCCTGCATTGTCACTTCCAGGGGATCCAGGTGGCAGCCACAGCTGCTCTTGGGCACCCTGTTGCCAGCCTCCCACTCCTCCCACTCAGCAATTTCCTCCAATTATCCCATCCATCCCTGCCCTCTGGCACTGCCAAGCCATTCCCTGTGTCCTGTCCTCACCCTTGTCCCCATTCCCTGCTCCAGCTCCCTGGACCACTTTAGGCCCCAAAAGGGGTTCTGAGCTCTCCCTGGATCTTTTTCCTGTCCAGGTGAGCACCCCCAGCTCTCTCAGTCTGTTTCACGATGTCACAATGCACAGCAAGGTTGATTTGTCACATCCTGTTGGTTTCTGTGGAAGCTGTAGGACTTTAACTGGACCAGCCTCGTTAGCCTTGTGCCATTTCTCCCTAAGCAGATGCAGTCAGAGCTGTACAGATGTTGCTTTACCCATCCAACTGTGCCAGTGGAAGATGCCCCTCTCTTCTGGAGTTTGCTGTTGGAACAATACTTCAGAAGCACCGGCCAAGTTCTCTTCACCCAGCTGCTCACAGCAGTTGGGAGGAGCCTGTTTTCTGCTTTTTTCCAGCAGAAATTGGGATTTTATTAACACCTCAAAGGGTGTGCTTTGTGGAGCAGTTACCTCTGGGCTGGTAGTGGATGAGGAGCTGGGGCTCCTTTCTGATGGCTCTGGCACATCTTGGATGAAAAGGGAGCAGCTGTCCTCAGTTTTTAAGTGTTGTGTAGGGGCATATGTGTGAGAGGGGATCAGCTTCCTTGATAAAGGATGTTTTTGCAGTGGGGAGCTGTCCCTATTCTGCACTTCCTTATGTCCATCCCTGGCAGTGTCCAAGGCCAAGCTGGACAGGGCTTGGAGCACCCTGGAAGGTGTCCCTGGAATGGGATGAGCTTTAAGGTCCCTTCCAATCCAAACCATTCTGGGATTTGTGATCTTCACAGAGGCTTCAGCACAGAATCCCAGACTCTGCAAGTCTGTCCTGCACACCACTGAGAAATCTGCATCCTCTTTGTGCTGCTGCAAATCCAGAACGGCATCAGTTAAATCCCTGCAGTCAATCCAGAATTACACCAGGACAAATAAGAATACATTTTACCCAGAAAAGCCCAAGTAAAGTGTAATTGGGTCCCAGCAAGGCCGAGTTGAGGCTGTAGGCAGTGCCCTGTAATTCAAAGACTCCTTTGGACATCCCCTTTGAGTTGAGGCATTTGAGCAGCTTCCGTCTTCCCTTAGAGCTGTTTCCTTGTAAAGCCTCTGTGAACTCGTGCTTGTGTCGATGTTATGGTTATCACACATGTAATTTCATCTGACATTGTAATGACAGCATGGGGAGTTCAAAATGTAACAGTAAATATAGTTGTTAGGGGAAAAAAAAATACCAGCATCCTAGCCCATCATCCTGAATGCCTCTTCACGTCATGGGAGGGATGCAGACAGACTCCAAACACCACCAGCATTTCTGGGTTCCACTTGGAAACTGCCTGGAGTTCAGGATAGGCCAACACAAACAGGCGAGACTGTCTCTCTGCATGTCAGGGCTGCATTTGCTGCTCCTTTTCCCTATTTTTTTTTCGTTTTTATCTTTGTTTGGAGACACCCCTCTAACAGAGAGACTAGAGTCTGGAGGGTCTCACCACTGCTTGCTTGGGGTTTGGTGGCTTGAGACATGATGCACCTCGGTCCTCGTGCTCACTCCTTGCCCGAGAGCTGAGTCCTGACTCGACCACCTGGTTATTTGTTGAGTGCTGTCGGTCTTGGTGATGCTGTATTGAAGGGTCATTTGCCAATTCCATTATAAGCCTCATTTACAACTCAGCTGGTTTAAATCAGATCAGACTGTGAGCTGGCATGTGCAGAGAGTCAGCTGGGAACAGGACTTGCCTCTGCGGGACCTGATCCCACAGACCCCCTCCTTGCCTGCAGAAGCGTTGGCTGAAAAAATTAATCCTGTTGATTTTCGGATCATTACTTTTTTTTCCATCGCACGTTTGAGCAAAGCTTGTAAGGAGTGGATATTTTTCTTTTCCTTCTTCCAGGTCAGAGTTGAAATTTGTTTTTTTTTTTTCTGTTGGGTCCTCCCCAGCTGATTTGTTAACCATAATTTACAAGCTCGGGCATGCGGGCGAGCCCCCGCCGGATCACACGGATTGCTCAGGCGGGTGAGGCTTTGCAGGATCCGAGGGCTGAGCTGAGGACTCAGCTGCTGCTTAGCTCACAACCAGGTTGGCAGAGAAACCAGGGAACTTTGCATCACACGGAAGACTGAGGCACAGAATGACACATCGTGTAAGATCTGACCCCCAGATCTCGAGTTAAATGCTTCTGTATAACCTTGGAGAAGCTGGATTATAATCATCTCCTAGAGGACAGGAGTTGCCTGCTGTGATATTTGGTGCTTGGGCCACGCTGTAAGTTATGCCCCATTATATTATCCTATGGTTCTCAGAGAGCTCATTAGTAGGTTGAGTTTAGTGTAAAGAAGTCTGATTAAAGCTCATCCCCTTCCCTGACCATCGCGTGTCAGATCAAAGAACCGGCATATTCCACTAGAAATGCCTGCCAGCTCAAGAGTTAAAGAGCGAGTAGACTCAATCTCACTGGGAGCTTAGCATGCAAGTCAGTAACAGTGTTGGCTTGCCAATAGAAAATGGAATAATGTATCACTGGACCTACAGCACCAATCATAACCAGATGCATTGCAGGTTGTGAGTCACATTTGGAAGGAGTCATGCGTAGGTTCAGACTCAGCTTCTTGGAAACGGGAAACACTCCACCTGTCCCAGAGCTGCCCCGCCCAATGTCCAGGCACCTGCAATGACCTTATGGAAACTGAGCAAGCGATCAGGAGCCACGAATCTCCGGCTTCTGGTTCACCGTGGCCCAGTGGTTTTACACCCTCATTGTAAATAATTTCTTCCTCCCACCTAGTCTGAATCTCCACTCTTTTAGTTCAAACCCATCATCTGTCATTTCCATGGATGGAGCATCTGTGAAGCTCCTCTTTGGGGCAGCAGAGATGCAATATTCACTCACCCTATCTAACTCTCCTCCATGATGGGGCAGGAGCTGGAGGAGACTCAGAAGAGACACTCTTGGGTGACATCTGTGTCTGTTTGGTCTCATCTCTGAACTTGAATTTTCATCCTGTGTTGTGTTTGACTGCAACAGCACTGTACAAACCCAGGATGATCTTCCTGCCCACGGTTAAATATCGTGGTGGTGGTGCTGGAGGGGCTGTGCCTTTGCAGGCTGGATTGCCATTGCAGGCTGAGATGTTCTGCAGAGGCACCTCCCATGACCTCAGGTCTCCAAAATCCACTTCAGGTTTGTGTAGAGCTCTTCTGGCCCAGCCATAGCACGAGGACTCGTGTGTTTAGAGCTCCGGGATTGAAATGGCAATTACAAACCAATGAGGCTGCAAGGGCTCTCATGAGAGTCGAGCAGGAATAGAATATTCTGAGTTATGCCAGAGTTAAATAGACCAATCTGAGGTTCCTCTGTTCTAAATACCTGTGGGATTATGAGCCTAATGAACAGCAGCACGGTGTGAGCAGCGCAGGGCGCAGCGGGAGCTGAAGGGAGAGGGTGAGCTTGTGTTACAGGACTTGGCCCAAAGCAGGCAGGGTTTAGAGGTTGTCCTCGTGAGAGAGAGGACAAGGCTGCTGCCTCTGCTTTGGTGTGAGCTCAGAGAGGCCTCGGCAGCGCCTTGACCGACGTGTGGGGATGGTTGGGTGCTCCTCCTGGAGGGATGATACCGGGAGACAAAATGAGACCAGCAAGAACCCCCCCAAACGGGGATGTGAGCCCCTGGGATGCCCATAATGCTGCCAGGGAGCCAGAGCAGGGTCTGTGAGAGCAGCCCTGCCCGGGCAGGGGATGGGGCGCTGCCCATGACATCTGCTAACATCTAATTCCTCATGCATCCTGCGCGCTGGAGCCTTGTCTGCTCCCAAGCCGATATTAAGCTGCTCTAACAACTGCACGCACTATCTCTTCACATTGTTTTCGTGTACCCCACACCCTAGCACCAAATAGCACGATACCCCCCTTCCCACCTCTCGGTGAATCGGTTGGCGAGCTAGGCAGCACATCATGCTTCTGATTTAATGTGCGAGCGCTTGACCCTTTTATTTTTATTCCCAAAGTCCTCCTGTCAGTGGCATTCTCTCTGGGGGCGAGGAGGGACAAGAGAAGGGAGTGGGTCATCCCTCGCCTTCTGCTTTTTTTGAGCCCTCAAAAAATATTATTTTGGAGCAGGTGTTCCTGCAGGTGCTGTGAAGCCTACGGATCCGCAGTCCGATCCTCGCATCCGTCCACCGAGGTGCAGCAGCCAAACGTTTTCATGGTTAGTGGGAGACTTTTTCCGTGGTATGGTTGGTTGGTTTTGTTGTTTTGTTTTTTTGTTTGTTTGTTTTTTTTTATTTTTTTTGTGTCATGAAGCAACACCCAGATGTGTGAGTGCGTTAAAGAGCCTTTTTTTATTCTTTTTCTATTTTTCTGGCTCTGAAGGAATGAACGGAGAGAGAGCAGAGGAAGGGATGGCTGTTTCAGGAGATGTTTGGAATGGGAGTAAATCGGTTTTTTCGCTATTTTTGAAGGCCGTGATGAAGGACGTATTTACACTGGTGATGCTCATTGCATTTAATGTTGTGTGTAGTCAGGGAGGTATCCATATATTGTACAAATAATAATACATGCCTACATCCCAGTCCCTATAGCACGGTCTGGGCATAAGGGAAAGGTGTTGGAGGAGAGTGTCTGCATGCACATGGGCAGAGATGCCCAGCATGCACATCCCTCGTGGATCTCATCTATTCTATGCCAGAGCTGCTGGGGGGACCTAATGTTCAGCGAGACCCTGGCAAGGCCGTATCCCCTGTGGGGATTTTCCTTTTTCTCTCTCTCTTTTCTTCTTGGTTTGAGTGGGTGGGAGGGGAGGCGTCACTCGGAGCGTGAATGGTTTCTTGAGTTGGGTGGCTGCGATGCCTGGAAACTCTCCTGTTTCACTTAGCATATTCCCCCCTCCCACACGTGTTTTAAGTGTGTGCCTGTGGGTATTTGGGGGGGCGATACTCACCCGGGATCATTGCTTGTACCAGCACAGCCAGGAGAACATCAAGGCTACACAGAACTGTGTAAACGGGGTCCACTGAAGGTTTCAATAAAAAAACCTGGATATTGGGCAACTTCAGCCTTGCAGCATCTTCCAAAGCCTCAGCAGAGAGGAGCAGTGGGGAGCTGATGCCCAGAACACCTTCCCCTCAAGCTCCAGACCTCTGAGGAAATGTGTGGATGGGGGAGACACGGCTGCAAGAAAAGACTCTGGTCAAATATGACCACCCTATGAAATCTCCTCTCCGGTACCTGCCTAGATGCTGTGGTTAATTAATTTACCCCTGCTCTGTGTGTGGATGAAGCCCTCAAAACACCATCTGGAGCCAGGCGGTGCCTTTGATGTAGCTCCACTAATTGTTTATGTTTATTTGACCATTTATCACCAGGATCCCCCTTTGCCAGGACCTGCTCAGCACA
This sequence comes from Malurus cyaneus samueli, assembly GCA_009741485.1. Lineage (NCBI taxonomy): Eukaryota > Metazoa > Chordata > Aves > Passeriformes > Maluridae > Malurus > Malurus cyaneus. The sequence goes on along the minus strand of VKON01000224.1, from coordinate 247,156 downwards.
TCGGATGGTATTTGTCATTCTGCATGCAGACTCCATCATGCTGCCACCCAGGAGAGATCCAGAGCTCCTGATTTTGGAGCTTTACATAAATTCTGAATCTGAGAAGTGTGCTGGGCAATTTAAAGAAGCTGGGAAAAGGAAACCAAAGTGAAAATGTGGCCTTTCAATTATGGGAGGCATTGAACTCTATTCTGGCCCTGCCAGGGCTCCTGTTGGCATTTATCTGGGGGCTAAGAACTGGTTCCAAGGAAATGGGAGGGGCATGGGACTTTGTCCTGGTGAAGTGATCACAGAATCACAGAATGGTTTGGGTTGGAGGAGACCTTAAAGATCAGGTAGTTCCAACCCCTTGCTATGACCTCAGTCCATTCATCATCATGTGCCACCAAAGATCTCAACTTGAGCCACAAGTTCCTCCCCAGAGAGGAACTGAAGCCAGAGAACATGACCTTAAATGGGCTGGGGTTAGGTCCTGGTGGTCCTGGGGCAACAGCAAATTCCCATCCAACATAGCAACTGTTCAGCTCGCCAGAGGATGATTTGATTCACAGTTTGTGATTTTACCTGATTGTATCTGTATGTAATCAGAGTTGATGAAGTACAGAATACTTCATGCAGGCTCTGGGTAGCTGGAGCTAACCTGCAGGGATGGATTTGTAGACAGATTGTGTATTTGTGGTGATGTGAAAGAAGTCTTCAGAAATTCTCTGGGATGGATTCATGAAGGGCACAGGAAATGCTTCCGTCTCCACACCCTGATGGGCGAATGAGTGGCACCTGTCACCACCTGTGCCTTCCTGAATGGTCCTCGTGGTGCTTGCCAGGTGATGTTGTATCAGAGTTATCCAGCACGGATGTGCCCCAGATCTGCTTGGCTGGCAAAACTCCTGCATGGGTTTTGGAAACTGGGAAGAGAAAGGGTTGTTGGGATCATCAGAAACTCTGCAGATGGTTTTAGAGCACCTTTTACTTTGGATTCCATGCTAGGACTTCAGTGAATATGGCTTTTCTTGTGGCCTGCTTATACAAAACTAATAGTTCCAGCTGAAAAAAGGTCAGTTTTATGTAGCATGTGCAAACATAAATAGTTCACGTGGGCACAGCTCGCCAGCCAGATGTTGGTGAGGATGAATCCTTGTATGCCCAAGGATTTTGTTCATAGATTAGTGTGGATACTGAGAAGTCCAGTAAGTGATGAAGAAAAACCCGGGTGAAGGTCACCCCTGTGATCTCACTCCCTGGAGCCTCACCACTTTAATTATGTGATCAAACCACGCTCGACTTGCGGGGCTCTTCCATCTCAGTGTCCTGTGGAGGGCTGGGCTCACCCCTCTGCTCCCAGCATCAGTGGGAGCTTTTCCATCTCTGCTGGTGTTTCAGGGGCTCTGGTTGTCCTTTATTTCCCTTTAAACTGTTCCATTCACAGAATCAGGGGATGTGTGGGGCACTGTCACCTCTGCACCCACCCATGGCGCTTCTTCTCCGTCCTGGCTGCCAGTGAATGTCTTCCGAGGAGAATGCCGCCTTCTGTGCATCCACAGCATCACCTTGGAAACCTCTGCCCTTTTCTGCTCTGCCCACATCCAAGCAAAATCCATGCGTTTTTGGCAAGATCCTAATTTTTGGGCGGATGGGCTCAGTTAAAAGCCTCACACCCCCAAGTTTCCCAGCTCAATCCCCCGTTTCCCAGACTGGTCCCAATTACCGGAGGCTGGGGCGGGTGCTGTGACAGTAAAACCCTGGTGCTGTGTCTGTGGGGCGTTCCCTCCCTCCCACAGGAGCCCTTTGGGTCTGCAGAGCGGGTCGTGTCCCTCGGAACCCCGGTGATTTCCTTGCGAGGGAGGCAGCGGTGGTGTCACCACGTTTTCCTCATCATTCCAGGCATCCCAGGGAAGGGACTGACAGGCAGGGAGCTCTCTGCCCCACCTTCCTGCTGGAGGGCAGAAACGCTTGCTGCTGGGGTGGGTGGTTTAATAACACGTTCTTCTGGAGACAAGATGTTCAGAGGGGAGGTGTGCCCCTGTATTAAAGAATAAATGTTAAGGAAATTTTTGCCTTTTTTAGGTTTTACACCTTCCTTCTTTAAAAAAAAAATAATGAATAGTCCCACCTCTCCACCTGCCTTCAAACAGGCCTTTGGGGATACCGATTCTTTCTTGCTCTTCCAAATTGGAGCAAAGGCCTTTGGCCAAAGCAGTGGTGTTGTCCCTGTGGGGCTGGCTCTGAGTGGGGTGTCACTGTGGGTGGCTTTTCTCAGAAACATTTGCACAAGGGACTTGCTCAAGGTTGTGGAGCAGTCAGTGGATGCAGGAACAGCACCTCAGCATCCCAAAACTGAATCCCACACTGGTTTGGGTTTGAAGGGACCATCTTGTCCAAGCCCCCTACCATGGGCAGAGACACCTTCCCCTATCCCAGGGTGCTCCTAGGCCCATCCATTCTTGCCTTGGACACTTCAGGGGTTGCGGGGCAGCCACAGCCCACAGTGTTTTTCCACCAAATAACAGGAGCAGGAGTGATCAATCACTGGCCACCGTATCCCATTGAAAGTAGTTGCAATATTTTGACAGATTACGGTGATCTCACATGCACATCTTAATTGCCTCATTATGAAGAGGTACAAATAAAACTGGGGAAGAAAAAAAACATGACCCACATGTATTTATGAGGTGATGGATGTAGCAGGCAGGTCTGCACAGACGGGGCCATGGGTGGATGCAGAGGGAGAACAGCCAGCCCACCCTGGCTGCTGCAGCCTGGAGCAGGGATTGGGAAAGAGGTGCAGGCAGCAAAGCAGCAGAGCCAAAGCATCTGAGCCTCAGGGTGCTGAGTGCTCTGGGCTGGGGAGGTGGTGGGAGAAAATAAATCAGGGTGAGGAAAGGTGTTGAGATCTCCTGCTGACTCTCCCATCCCTGGAAGTGCCCAAGGCCGGGTTGGACGGGGCTTGAAGCAATGTGAGATAGTGGAAGGTGTCCCTGCCCATGGCAGGGGGTGGAAGAAGACGAGCTCTAAGGTCTCTTCCATCCCAAACCATTCTGAGATTCATTCTGTGGTTCTCTGACTCCCTCTCCTGACAGGGTCAGCAGCCTGGAGTGACCTGGCGTGCTCAGCACCCTGAACGCTGCTCTGACACCCCTGGGATGCTTTGCTGGGTGGTCTCATGCTTCAGGGGTAAAGCTGGAATTACTCCAAGGGTTTTTTGTCAGCAAGGACCGACGGATGCTCGGGAGCTGGCTGGGATGGGAGGCAGCGGTCAGGGATGTTCAACCCCAAGCCTTGCTCCTGGCCTTGAGCTCTGAATCCCTCTCTACACACAGTCTGGGTGAAGGGAGGAGCTGGAGACTCCTTGTTTTGCCTGGAAAAATGACATTTTGACACCAGGAGCAGGCAGAGATCAGGCAGAGCCTCAGGCTCCTTCCCCCGCTGCGCTGAATGCAGAATGAGCCTGGCATGGGGGGGCAGCTGCTCTGCATCCCCTGCGTGCCCTGGGGCACCCCCGAATCTTTGGGGAGCACCCACAGCGACTGCAGGCAAAGCAGAGAAGCACAGTCAAGAGCCAGCACTTTCCTGAGGGGAAATCACAGCAAAGAGAAGGCCGAGCAATGCACATTTTGAGGGGAGGTGCTCAGAAAATCAAACATCAAAATACGAAATAAAAACACATAAAGTGCGAATATATACAATATTAATGCGGAATTATAAATATCTAAAATATACAAATAATAAAATATTAATGCGCCAGAATATTAATATATAAAAATATTAGAGCATTGAAATATTGGAACGCTGCGTGTTACAGCAATTATGTTACATGCCAAGACACAATTAAAAGCCAAAATTGCCATCTCCCGGCCAAGACTCAGGCTGTGGAGCGCTGTCCCTGTGGATGCAGTGGATGGGAAAGGGACACCATTTCCATCCCTACAAACAGAGGCAATACCAGGTTTGGTATTTTATCTATTTTCTGTGCATATGTCTTTATAATCTGTTGAGCGTACTGCTGGTTTTTACTTACCATGGTGCTAAAACCAGCATTTTGCTTCTCTCTCTGATATTTCAATTTTACATATGCTGAAATCCATCAGTGTTATGCTGAAGGAGATTGGAGCAAAAAGGTCTTTGAAAAATAATGATAAATAGAAGGAGTTTCTGAGCAGCAGAGTGCCTGGATGAGTTTTGGGTTACTCAGAGAAAGCACACTGCGGGTGGTTTATGATATTGGTGTAGTCCTTGGTTGTATCTGGAGTTTTTCACCCAAAAAGGGTGCAAAGCTTAGCTCCCCCAGCCCCTCTTTTTTTGTTGTTGCAGCTTCAGGTGTCTAAATCTGTTGGAGAAGTGGAGGGGGGATCGATCCAGTATCCCACCAACATTTTTTTATAAGTGGAGCTTTTCCTGTCAAAAAAGTAAAGAATGAGTTTTAACACCATAAATGCAATGTTTCACAGCGTCATTTGCAGAATACGTTTATTTTAAGTGTCCCTCCACCCTTTCCACCATCTACCTCCAGTTTATTTTAACAATGCTGTAATTTTCTATTATGAAAACGGGATTTTTCTGCTTAACTCCGTGTCGTCTGCTCAGCATTCGCATGTGTGTGTGTGTGTGTGTGTGTGCATGCTCTGTGACATTTGTCACCATCAGATGCTATTTTTAAACCTGTTATTATTGAGGACCCCACCCTTGGCTTGGGGAGGGGAAGGGGGGAGCGCAGGAGGAGGGAAACCAAATGAAAAAGTAGTAGCGAAGATGAAGAAAGGATGGCAGGACAGAGGAAAGTATAGATAAGCCAAAGAAGACCAGCATAGAACTAAGAAGAAGACGACAGGATAAAGGTAGGGGAGTAAGAAAAAAATAGCAAAAAATGATAAGGAAGATAGAGAGGCGCTAAAAAGAAAGTCACAGTGGATAGAGGAAAGAGGCAAGAATAAGAAGAAATTAAGCAAAAAGAATATATAGCAAGCGAGCCAGACGAGGAAAGGCATCACGAAGGAAAGAGGTAGAAATAGAGGGACTCTAGGCTACCCTAGAGTTAGACAAGCGAGTACGTACTTACGCACTCCGTGGCGCAGAGAGGATAACACCGATAAGGAGTGAACTAGGTAACGCGAGTACAGCAGGAGGTACCGTACTCCCAGGAGAAGGTAGTACGGGTACGAGGTAATGAGCGATCAAGATAAAAAGAAGAAGGAGAGGAAGAGCAAGGAAATAGGAGTAAGCATCCATAGGTAGGGCAGCAAAAGAGAAAGAGACCGAGGATGAAACAGGATGATATAGACCTGCCAGACCAAATGAGCAAAAGAGAACAAAGATATAGAAGAAAGATAGAGCATTCGCTAAGAGAGTAAATAGAAGGAGTAAAGAAGTTGAGAAAAGAGCAGCACCTTGCACCGAGTATTGCCACGAGAATTTTTGTTTGCAAACACTCTAATTTGCTCTATCTCGCTTGCCTGCAAGCGCTCACGCGTGGGGAACAAGGGCAAAGGCTCATTCAAAAAGTGCTTATCTCGCTGCGAGCAACCGCTTCTGCACGCTATGTACTGCGAAAGGCAGCACACCGTGGCAAGCACCTTGCACCAAGTATACCCACGAGAATTTTTGTTTGCAAACACTCTTTTTTGCTCAATCTCGCTTGCCTGAAGCGCTCACGCGTGGGGAACAGGGCAAAGGCTCTTTCAAAAAAACCTTATCTCGCTGCGAGCAACAGCATCTGCACGCTATGTACTGCGAGAGGCAGCACACCGTGGCAGCAACTTGCACCAAGTATTCCCACTGAGAATTTTTGTTTGCAAAACACTCTAATCTTGCTCTATCTCGCTTGCCTGCAAGAGCTCACGCGTGGAGAACAAGGGCAAAGCTCTTTCAAAAAGTAGCTTATACGCTGCAGGCACCGCTTCTGCACGCTATGTACTGTTAAAGGCAGCACACCGTGGCACACCTTGCACCAAGTATTCCCACGAGAATTTTTGTTGCAAACACTCTAATTGCTCTAACTCACTTGCCTGCAAGCGCTCACGCGTGGGGAACAAGGGCAGGGGCTCTTTCAAAAAGTGCTATCTCGCTGCGAGCCACCGCTTCTGCACGATATGTACAGCGAAAGGCAGCATCCCGTGGAAGCACCTTGCACCAAAAATTCCCACGAGAATTTTTGTTTGAAACACTCTAATTTGCTCTAATTTGCTCTATCTCGCTTCCTGCAAGCGCTCACGCGTGGGAACAAGGGCAAAGGCTTTTCAAAAAGTGCTATCTCGCTGCGAGCAACCGCTTCTGACGCTATGTACTGCGAAAGCAGCACACCGTGGCAGCACCTGCACCAAGTATTCCCACGAGATTTTTGTTTGCAAACACTCTTATTTGCTCTATCTCGCTTGCCTGCAAGCGGTCACGCATGGGGAACAAGGGCAAAGGCTCTTTCAAAAAGTCTTATCTCGCTGCGAGCAACCTTCTGCACGCTATTACTGCGAAAGGCAGCACACACGTGCAGCACCTTGCACCAGTATTCCCACGAGAATTTTTGTTTTGCAAACACTCTCTATTTGCTCTATCTCGCTTGCTGCAAGCGCTCACGCGTGAAGAACAAGGGCAAGGCTCTTTCAAAATATGCTTATCTCGCTGCGAGCAACCGGCTCTGCACGCTACTGTTAGCTGCGAAAGGCAGCACATATTGGAAGCACCTTGCACCAAGTCTTCCCACGAGAATTTTTGTTAGCAAACACTCTAATTGCTCTATCTCGCTTGCCTGCAAAGCGCTCACGCGTGGGGGAACAAGGGCAAAGGCTAATTCAAAAAGTGCTTATCTCACGGCGAGCAACCCTCTGCACCTATGTATGCCGATAAGGCAGCACCACCGTGCAGCACCCTGCACCAAGAATTCCCACGAGAATTTTTGTTTGCAAACACTGTAATTTTCTCTATCTCGCTTGCCTGCAAGCGCTCACGTGTGGGGAAAAAGGGCAAAGGCTCTTTCAAAAAGTGTTATTCTCAGTGCGAGAACCGCTTCTACACGCTTTATATAGCGAAACGCAGCACACAGCGGAAGCACCCTGCACCAAGTACTCCCACGGAATTTTTGTTTGAAAACACTCTAATTTGCCATATTTCGCTTGCCTGCGAGCGGTCACGCGTGGGGAAGATGGGGAAAGGCTCTTTCAAAATTTGCTTATCTCGCTGCGAGCACCCGCTTCTGCACGCTATGTTATGCGGAAAGGCAGCACACCGTGGCAGCACCTTGCACAGAGTATTCCCACGACGGATTTGTTTGCAAACACTCTAAATTTCTCTATCTCGCTTGCCTACAAACGCTCAAGCGTGGGGAACAACGGCAAAGGCTCTTTCAAAGAGTGCTTATCTCGCTGCTAGCGACCGCTTCTGCACGCTGTGTTACTGCGAAAGGCAGCACACGGTGGCACCTTCCCATATTCCCGAGAATTTTTGTTTGCAACTACTCTAATTTTCTGTATCTCACTTACCTGCAAGCGGTCATGAGTGGGGAACAAGGGCAAAAGGCTCTTTCAAAAAGTTCTTATCCCGCTGCGTAGCAGTCCTTCTGCAAGCTATTGTACTGCGAAAGGCAGAACAACGTGGCAGCACCTTGCACAAGTATTCCCACGAGAATTTTTGTTTTGCAAACACTCTAATTTAATCTATCTCGCATGCCTGCAACCGGTCACGCGTAGGGAACAAGGGCAAAGGATCTTTCAAAAAGTGCTTATCTCGCCTGCGAGCAACCGCTTCTGCACGCTTAGTACTGCGAAAGGCAGCACCACCGTGGCAGCACCTGTGACCAGTATTCCACGAGAATTTTTTGATGCCTGAAAAGACTCTAATTTGCTCTATCTCGCTTGCGCGCAAGCGCTCACGCGTGGGGCACAAGGCAAGGGCTCTTTCAAAAAGTGCTATCTCGCTGCGAGCAAATGCCGCTTCTGCACGCTATGTTACTGCGAAAGGCAGACACCGTGGCACACCTTGCACCAAGTATTTCCACGACAATTTTTGTTTGCAAAAACTATAATTTGCTCTATCTCGCTTGCTGCAAGCGCTCACGCGTGGGGTAGCAAGGGCAAAGGTCCTTTCAAAAAGTGTTATCTCGCTGCGAGCACCGCTTCTGCACGCTATGAACAGCGAAAGACAGCACACCATGGCAGCACCTTGTGCACCAATATTCCCACGAGATTTTTTTTTTGCAAACACTCTAATTTGCTCATCTCGCTTGCCTGCAAGAGCGCTCACGCGTGGGAACAAGGCAAAGGCTCTTTCAGAAATGTTGCTTTCAGTGCGAGAACCGCTTCTGCACGCTATGTACTGCGAGAAGGCAGCACACCGTGGTAGAACCTTGCACCAAGTATTTCCCACGAGAATTTTTGTGCAAACACTCTAATTGCCATATCCTGCTTGCAAGCGGTCACGCGTGGGGATCAAGGGCAAAGGCTTTTTCATAAAGTGCTTATCTCGCTGAGCAACCGCTTCTGCACGCTATTACTGCGAAAGGCAGCACCACCGTGGCAGCACCTTGCACCAATTATCCCCACGAGAATTTTTGTTTGAAACCTCTAATTTGTTCTATCTCGCTTCCCTGCAAGCGTTCACGCGTGGGGAACATGGGGATCTGGTCTTTCGAAGAGTGTTCCTCTCACTGCCTGCAACCGCGTCTGCACGCTATGTACTGCGAAAGGCAGCACACCGTGGCAGCACCTTGCACCAAGTATTCCACGAGAATTTTTGTTTTCAAAAACTCTAATTAGCTGTATCTCGATGCGCAAGCGCTCACGCGTGGAACAAGGGCAAAGCTCTTTCAAAAAGTATTTGTCTATCTCGCTGCAGCAACCGCTTCTGCACGCTATGTACTGTGAAAGTCAGCACACCGTGGCTGACTTGCACCAAGTATTTCCCACGAGAATTTTTGTTTGTGAACACTCTAATTTGCTCTACTCGCTTGCCTGCAAGCGCTCACGCAGTAGAACAAGGGCAAAAGCTCTTTCAAAAAGTGCTGCTTATCTCGCTGCGAGCAAGCACTTCTGCACGCTATGCACAGCAAAAGGCAGCACACAGTGGAAGCACCTTGCACCATGTTTTCCCACGAGAATTTTTGTTTTGCAAACACTCTAATTTTGTCTATCTCGCTTGCCTGCAAGCGTTCACGAGTGGGGAACAAGGGCGAAGGCTTTTTTAAAAAGTGCTTATCTCGCTGTTAGCAACCGCTTCTGCACGCAATGTACTGCGAAAGGCAGCAACACCGTAGCAGCAACTTGCACCAATATTCCCACGAGAATTTTGTTTGCCAAACACTCTAATTTGCTCTATCTAACTTGCCTGCAAGCGCCTCACGCGTGGGGAAAAGGGCAAAGGCTCTTTCAAAAAATGCTTATCTCGCTGCGAGACAGCCGCTTCTGCACGCTATTTATTGCGAAAGGCAGCACACCGTGCAGCACCTTGCACCAAGTATTCCCACGAGAATTTTTGTTTGCAACACTCTAATTTGCTCTATCTCGCTTGCTGCAAGCGCTCACGCGTGGGAACAAGGGCAAAAATTCTTTCAAAAAGTGCTTATCTCGTGCGAGCCCGCTTCTGCACGCCTTATGTACTGCGAAAGGAAGCAAACCGTGGCAGCACCTTTCACCTAGTATTCCCACGAGAGTTCTGTTTGGCAAACACTCTAATTTGCTCTATCTCGCTTGCCTGCAAGCGCTCACGCGTGGGAAACAAGGGCAAAGGCTCTTTCAAAAAAGTGCTTATCTCGCTAGGAGCAACCGCTTCTGCACGCTATGTACTGCGAAAGGCAGCACACCGTGGCAGCACCTTGCACCAAGTATTCCCGAGAATTTTGTTTGAAACACTTAATTATGCTCTATCTCGCTTGCCTGCAAGCGCTCACGCAGTGGGAACAAGCCAAAGGCTCTTTCAAAATGCTTATTCCTGCGAGCAACGCTTCTGCACGCTATGTTACTGCGAAAGGCAGCACACCGTGGCGACACCTGCACCAAAGTATTCCCACGAAACTTTTTGTTTGCAAACACTCTTATTTGCTAAATCTCGCTTGCCTGAAAGCAGTCCCCGTTAGGAACAAGGGCAAAGGCTCTTTCAAAATGCTTATCTCGCTCGAGCAACCGATTCTGCACGCTATGTAACTGCGAAAGGCAGCACACCGAGGCAGAACCTTGCACCAAGTATTCCCACGAGAATTTTTGTTTGCAAACACTCTTATTTGCTCTATCTCGCTTGTCTGCAAGCTCTCACGCGTGGGCAACAAGGGCAAGGGCTCTTTAAAAAAGTGCTTATCTCGCTGCGAGAAACCGCTTATGCACGCTATGGACTGCGAAAGGCAGCACACCGTGGGCAAGGATTGCACCAAGTATCCACTGAGATTCACACTCTAAGTTGTGCGGTCGCGCGGGGAAGGATATGACTGCGCTGTCTCGCAAGAGCGCTCACCTCAGGTGCACACTTCCAGCCTACTAGGACGCCAATCAAGCACTCCGCGCAAGCTATCTCGCTGCGAGGCGAACTGCGCGACATCTGACAGCGGTACATTTGCTCATAGCCCTGCAGGCATACAGAGACGCGGCGCTGTCACATACCACCCTGGCGCTCTCATAAACACTATTCGACCACCATGTATGCAAATGAATGATCTCGTCATCTTGACTATCCACTCTCTTCCTATCTGTCACCCCAGATATCATACTCATGTAACAATGTGTCATCTCGGACCGCTCCTCAAATCTGCGCTGCATCCTGTAAAGTTATCAGCTTGCCTAAACGCTGCAGTTAACAGAGCCACATCTCAGGAGGGCCAGGGGGGGATAAAAAAGGAAAAGCAGCTAATTACCACCGAAAGCACAGTATTTTATAAAATTGTTTTAACTTATAAATTAGACTATTGCAACTGTATATATATAATACACCCGTTTCCCAGTTTTCTAATTTTCGTGCTGCTGAGTGAATAATCCACTAATTAGAGAGAATGAAGCTTAGTGTCCAGAAAAAAACCTTCTATAAAAACATTTCTCAGGGTAGTCTAATATTCTGCTGTTCTGATTTTTGGCACTTAGGTGAATCTGCATTCGGGCACACTGTGGCACAAATCCTTGCTTGCCTCCCCATTCCCAGGTCGCTCGGGAAGACATTCCTTGTTCCCATGTGAGGTGACATGCCACAGCTTCCAGGCATGAAGCAGCAGAGCTGAAGATCCACAAGGATCCTGCAGCAGGATTCTGTGACCCTCCTGTCTGGCATGTCCAGTTGTGACAGTCCCAAAAACAACCACGTAGATGGGATGGGCGCTCCCCAGCTCATCTTGTTCAAGCAGTGTAGGTGCTGGCTCTCGGCAGCGTGAAGCAATAGAGCATCACACTTTCCCCACGTAGCTCCTGGCAGGGCAAATCCAGCATGTGCCTGGAACAATGTTGGCTCCAGGAGGATGCAGAGGAAACATGATGGGGAGGGAGTCATTGCACAAGGTTCCTGGGGGAGGGTTGTGAAAGTGAAGTGGGAGCTTGTGGTGGTTATGAAAAGGTGAACAGGGTGGGGATCGTGAAGGATGAGGACAAAGAAGGAGACAGAGACAAGCAGAGGTTCAGTCACAGAGGATCTGGAAGGAGTTGAAGGTGGTCTAGGGATGCAGTGAGATGGTGCAGGTAGGAGCTGATGGCAGCTGAGGCAGAGGAGAGAAGGACACCGGGGGAAGGCAGCATTGTTTTGTCATTATCCATTGTGAATGCTGCTAACGTTCTGCTCTCTGTGCTTTGTTCCAGGGCACTAAATGAGAATATGGCCAATGGCATTGAGGATCTTATCGGGATCCCATTCCCGAACCACAGCAGCGAGGTCCTGTGTGGTTTGAACGAGCAGCGGCACGACGGGCTCCTCTGCGATGTCATCCTCATCGTGCAGGACCAGGAGTACCGCACCCACCGCTCCGTCCTGGCCGCCTGCAGCAAGTACTTCAAAAAACTCTTCACTACCGGCACTTTAACAGACCAGCCCTATGTTTACGAGATTGACTTTGTCAAGCCTGAAGCACTTTCTGCCATCCTCGAGTTCGCCTACACCTCAACCCTCACCATCACCACCTCAAACGTCAAGCACATCCTCAGCGCCGCCAAGATGCTGGAGATCCAGAGCATCATCAACGTATGCCTTGAAATCATGGAGCCCGACAGGGAGGCCGAGGAGGAGGATGACAAAGAGGACGATGATGATGATGAAGATGAAGATGAAGATGAGGAGGAAGAGGAGGAGGAGGAAGTGGAAGATTTTGTCAATCGGGAGAACCTAACCGACGTACAAGAAGTCAGCTGCCACCAAAGCCCTTCTGAGTCCGATCTCACTGAAGAAGCTTTCACAGAAGCACCTAAAGATTTTCCAAATCACTTCCCTGCCAGTAACTCCTCTGGGCACTTGGGCATGATACGAGACTTCTCCATCGAGTCCTTGCTGAGTGAAAACTTGTACCCTAAGGCAAGCATCCCAGAAAGAAGGCCAGCTCTGTCTCCTTTCACCCCCAGCTTCTTCCCCCATCTGTGGAATGGTGACTTCAGCTCCTTCTCCCAGCTCGAGGAGCCACAAGTGGACAGTGGCCCCTTGGATCTGGTGATCAAAAAAAGGAAGATCAAGGAAGAGGAGGAGAAGGAAGACCTGCCTCCGCCTCCTTTCCCGAATGACTTCTTCAAGGACATGTTTGCCAACACCCCAGCAGCTCCCTTAGGGCACATTAAGGCAGAGACTGACTATAGCGCTTATCTCAATTTCTTAAGCGCTACGCAGTTCGGAGGAGTTTTTCCCCCATGGCCCCTGGAGGAGGAGAGGAAAATAAAGCCCAAGGCATCCCAGCAATGCCCCATCTGTAACAAAGTTATCATGGGAGCCGGCAAGCTGCCCAGGCACATGAGGACCCACACGGGGGAGAAGCCCTATATGTGCAATATCTGTGAGGTTCGCTTCACCAGGTGTGTGTTGGTCACCTCTGCCATTGTGGGGTGTGGGTGGTGCCTGAAGGGCCACATCATGACTGGGACTGATTTCTCGGCTACACGTTGGGGTTTTTTTTTTTTTTCACAAAAAAAAAAGTAGGGAAAAGCAGGCATATTCTGTCCCTTTGAAAAAAAAAAAAAAAAAAAAGAAATAAAAGGGAGGAAGGGAGGTGGAGGAAGAAAATAAACCTACTGATTTTGTGGGTTGTGGATCCATCCTCTGGATCCATCCTCTCACTGGACAAAAGCTTAAATAAGTAACAGGATATTTTCAACCCCACCATAGTTCACCACAGTGGGACCAGAGTGAGCTGGAAAACAGATGGTCAAACAGCCAAGGAGGCTTCATCTCCAATGTGCTGGGAGATGCATTGAGCTGGGAGGGCCATTTAGCCACAGGATGTAATTAGTTTGGGTTTGCACATTTTGGCATCAGTGTAGACCACAACCAAGTTGCACATGCCCAAGTTTGGACATGACAGTATCTGGGCTTTCTGGGGCTGGAGCAGCCCTAATTATTATGTGTAAGGAGTGCATTTGGGGTCTCAGCCTCCTCTCCACAGTAACAAATGACAGGACAAAGGGAAACATCCTCAAGCTTCACCAGGGCAGGTTTGGATTGGAGATTGGGAACAATTTCTCCACGCAAAACACTGTGACAGTCTGCCCAGGGCAGTGGTGGAGTCCTCTCTCTTGAGGGATTTAAAAGATGTGTAGATGTGATACCTGGGGACCTGGTTTAGTGCCCTTGGTGGTGCTGGGGGAACAGTTGGACTCATAAAATCATGGAATGGTTTGGGTTGGAAAGGACTTTAGAGTTCATCCAGTTCTACCCCCTGATGGGGGGCAGGGACACCTTCCACTCTCTCAGGCTGCTCCAAGCCCTGTCCAACCTGCCCTTGAGCACTTCCAGGGATGGGACAGCCACAGTTTCTCTCGTTAATTCAGATTTGGCTGCGCAAACCTAATGTTCCAGCCTGAAACCGTGCTCTGCAAACCTGGCTGCATGTGAGAGAGAGAGAGCCCTATTAAGCTGGGGCGAGAAAACCAGAGGAAAATAATCTGCACAGTAGGCAGAGGCGAGATTCTGACAATGGCCGGACACCTGGGGTGCTCCTGCATTCATCCTGTCTTTTCTTCTCCTGTCCCTGTGATAATAATCGAATGGAAGATATGCAGATGATGAGAATTTGACCTGAAAATAAATTTCCATGCTCCCCTCCATTAACGCAGCAGACACCGTATTACAATGCGGGGAGCGTCGCGCCTCGGGCGGGCATGTGCGACGTGAGCCAGCTCACCCTGGTATTTGCAGGGGAAAGGCCACTGCATGGTGATAATTCCTGCCTGCAGGAATGTGGATCTGGCTCCTGCTGGTGCTGCATCCCCAGGTTAGCGCTGGGCTGTTGTCTCTGCGGGGTGGGTTTGGCCCCGTGAGCGTAGTGGGGTCTGGGCCGGCCCCATCCCGTGGTCCCTGTCGCTCTCTCGTGTGTGTTACTGCAGGTGCTAATTGCTGATGAGGAAATAGCCTGGCTAGATCCATCACTGACACCTTCCCTGTAACGGGGATAACAGAGCTGAGCCCTCCTAGAGGGCTCCAAATGTCCTTTACATGAAGGGCAGCGTTGTTCACTTAATTTGGGGAAACTGAGGCACAGGGCGATGCTGGTGCTGACCCCTGATCCAGACTGGTTTTGTCAGCGTGGTGGAGGTTAAAAACACCACACAGAGCTGGTCTAGCATGGCCCATTGCTGATGCAGGACTAAACCTGACAGTTGTGACATCCCCCATGTGCTCAGCAGTTTCCAAATACAGGGCACAGGGGTAGGGGCTTTACCCAGGGGGAAAAATCCCAAAACTGGGACTGACCCAGCAGTGCAGTCCCCCAACATCCCTTGGGAAAATGTGGCTGTTTGCGTGGGTCACCCTGTGCAGAGCTGGGTGCCAGAGGGTCTTCTTCTGCTTTAACACCCTGAGCAAAGAGCAGATCTTAAAATACTGATTGGTTTTTAAATGTATTTGGAAGGATTTTGAATTGATTGAGATGCAGAAAGAGATTTCTACCGGGATTTCCTCAGTGCTGCCACTTGCACTGTGTGTTCTGCTCCGGGGAGGTGTCCCGTGCTTCCTGACAGCATCGGACTGGCACCTATGGTGCCTTCACTGGGGAGAGGCAAGCTCAGATGGTCCCTTTTGGGGTCTCCTGGGAGAGGGGGTGCAGGGAAGCAGGGGTTTCCAAAATGGATTTTACTATCAATCAGTCCTTTGCATTGTTTTTGCATTTGAAGAACTGTGGAGGAGAAAATCTGCTGGAGAAATAGAGAAAATATATTTTCCTGGGTGAGGAGTCCCCCAGTTTTCCCATGAGATCCCTTCCCCGTCACATCAGTGGGACCTCACATCCCCTGGCAAGGACCCCACAAGCACCTGGACCTGCCACTCCCTCTGCCAGGGACATCTGATCACCGGAAGCAGGACTTCATTTAATAGCTCATTAATTTTTTTCCTTAAACAAAGGCTGCTCAGCTTCTAGCCTGCCGTTTTATCCTGCTAGAACGCCGGAGAAAGCTGCAAATATTTCAGCTTTTCCACCAAGACAGCCCCAGTGTGCTCAAGGAGATACTGTTCCAGCCAGAAAGGTTAACATTATTTGTTCCTATTATTTGTGTTGTGACAGCTCGCAGAGCCCTAATCGCTCTCCTAATGCAATTGCATTAAGGTTATTCACACACACGGAGCGCGGATCTTTGTCGGAGAGAGCTGCCAGCCCGGCTCCCGGCTCACAAACCCGGTGTTCCCCGTGCCACATCTCCCTGGGATGCTGCACCACGGAGCACCTCAGCCCCCCAGCTCCTGAGGGGCTCCAGGTAGAGCCACAAAACTCTCCTGCATCCCCTGGAGAAGCTGCCGGGGCCGGGAGGATTGGGTTTCCCCCGTCTGCTGCCGGAGATGGATAATAGCCTGAAAAGAGCTTTGCCTGTATTTACATTGCACAGTCCTGGCACGCGGCGTGTTTATTAGGGAAAGCGATCCTGCTAGGTTAAACATTACATATAGAGGTTTAAATTAAATTACAGGTGGGGCCAGCAGCTCTGCTTTTTATTAACATTTCCCACCGCTTTGCAGTGCCAGCCCCCGCGTCCATCCGTCCATCCGTCCGCACGCCACTTCGCTGCGATTCTCCATCCAGGGTGAAATTCTCCCGGCTGCTGCTTTGTCTGCTGCTGCTGAGCACCGATTCCAGCCCCTCCAGGGGAAAGGCACCCTGGAAATTTCAGGGGAAATTTCACACTGTGAAAACCTTGGGGTAGCACCAGCTTTAACAATGCCGCAGCGGGAAGTTGCCCCGAGCTTGGCACAGGGAATGAGAGGAGCCTGTTTTTGTAATATCTACCTAAAAAATCTGTGAGTGCAGTACCAGGCTGGGATCGGTTTCTCCAAGGCACTAAAGCATCATCTGGTGGAGAAGTGACTCCCCTGCTTGTCTTTGCATCCTGGATCCTGAGGGATTGGTGAGGGATTGGTGGCCGACACCTCTGTGCTGCTGGCCATGGCACCAGAACCTGTCCTACTGTGCACACGGGCTGGGTGGCAAAAATTAGTTCAAAGGCAGCACCTCACAAGTTTTGAGGGCTTGTCCTGCCAGAAGAAACAGATTTTTCTGTGGGTTTTTTATTAGATAAATTTTATGATTTAATATATAATAATATATTTATGTATATATATATATTATATAATTAATAATGTATTTATAATTAGGTTGGAAACATAATAATTGTCTATTCTTTACTGTTAATATTAATATTTGACATTACAGTTTTAATTGTAATATATAATATATAGTATATATTTATAATGCATTACTCCACGTGTTCTAGGTGTTTTTAGCCTCATACTAGCATATTGGAGGGTTCGTACTGAAATAATTTTTGAAAAGATATGAATTTTTCTCACTTTGGTCTTTACTTGAACTCCACGGTGTGATTGGAAGCAGTGTTCAGCTCATTTGAGCCCTCTCTTCACTTTTTTAATCATATACTTTCGCTGTAATTTTGGGGTTTTTTCCTTTTTTTTGGCTGCAGAAGGAAACGTTTATTTATTGCAGGGGAAAAAAACAGTGATTGGATTGCCAGCATGGGAAAATATTCTTGCTTTTAGAAGTTCCCCTTAAAAAGGACATACATATTTTTCTAAGTGCCATTGGGATGGGAATTACGCTATGGATTTAAAAACCTCCTCCAAACTGTGTGGGAGGCTGGATGTGTGCCGCCTTTGGAGACCCTGGCAGGGAAGGGCAGAGTGACAGCACCTCTGCCAGCATCACCCTCTGCTCCAAAAGAAAGCTCCTGAGACACCGTGTGGTCATTGCAAGAATAAAAGGAGAGGAAAATGGGCTCCACTGAATTTAAGCAGTGTTGTCCCACTTCCTCAAGCTCTCGAATCCCAACTAATTTCCTTATTTGCAGGATGGAATAGGGCTCTATTTATTGAATATTCCCAGGTTTAGATACATATTTAGATATATTCCCATATTTAGATACTTGCTCTTTGCAAATACACAGAAGGAGGGCACAGTTGTGGTCTGGTGGGGGTCAGGCTCTTCTCCCAGGGAACAAGAGACAGAATAAGAGGGAACAGCCTCAAGTTTTGCCAAGGGAGGTTTAGCTTAGAAAATCTGGAAAATCTTCTTCCCTGAAAGGCTTGTCCAGCCCTGGCACAGCTGCCCAGGGCATTGGTGGAGTCCCCATCCCTGGAGGAGTTTAAGCTGTGTGGATTGGGCACTGGGGACGGGGGGTCTGTGGTGGCCTGGGTAGTGCTGGGGTAACAATTAGTTTTGATGATCTCAGGTCTTCTCTGGCATTAATCATTTTGCATTTTTTTTTAGTTTATTCCAGAGTTTTTCTTCCCTCCAATTTTACCTGTTTGCACTCTCTGGGATGCGCTGCAAACTCCTGACATGGAGGGCTTCATGTGTGTAGGGTTTTGGTGCCCAGAGAGCCCCAGGATGACCTCCCCAGCTCCCCACCACCTTCTCCTTCCCCGACACCCAGACCAATCCCACCCCACCCCATCCCATCCTCCCCACCCCACCTGACAAGTTCCCTTTTCTCTCTTGCAGGCAGGACAAGCTCAAAATCCACATGCGTAAGCACACGGGGGAGCGGCCGTACCTGTGCATCCACTGCAACGCCAAGTTCGTGCACAACTACGACCTCAAGAACCACATGCGCATCCACACGGGCATCCGGCCCTACCAGTGCGAGTTCTTGCTACAGAGCTTCACGCTTTCCGACACCTGCACCGCCACATCAAGCGCCAGGCTGCCGATGGCGCGCCCGGCGTTGGCCGCAAACCGGCGGTGGCGAGCGGCGGCCTGCTCTTCGCCCCCGGCGGCCCGCCCGTGGACGGCGGCTTCGTGGTTGCCGCCCGCGCTGGACGAGATGAGCGGCCACCTCAGCGGCACGGCCATGTGCCTTCCCGGCCCCAGCCCCAAACACTTCCTGAGCGGGGCCAAGGCGCCCTTCAGCCTGCAGGAGCTGGAGAGCCAGATCGAGGAGACGCAGATGAAGCTGCTCAGGCGGGCGCAGATGGACATGGAGAGGAACGCGGGCATCTTCGCCTTCGCCCTGGGCCACAACGAAAACCTCGCTGCCCAGCCCTTCTTCCCGCTGCCCGACCCGTGGAGCGCGGGTTTCAGCGGCTTGGCGGGGCTCGGCCATGTGGCTCCCATCTCGGAGGCCAGCAACTAAACCCGCCACGGTCCCACCATGCGTCTGCTTCCGTCCCAACAAGGCAGCCAGCTCCCGCGTGGAAGGGCCCTGCCTGCCCTTCTGCGTCATCAGCTTCCCAAGAAGCTCCTCATCCCCTCACAGCCACGGGGGCACCCCTGGGGTGAGCGGGGAAGGGGCAGGTGCTGCGCCCCATGGCCATTGGCACTTTAGACTCCGCACTTGGCTTTGGGGTCGTCGGGCACTCGCTGTCCCATCCCACCGCTCGTGGCTGTTTGGGAGCGCCAGGCCAGGACTGCTGCTCTCTTCAATGCTCCCAAAAATGTCACTTGCCTTAGTCCAGGGCTCGGCCACCACCACGAGATGGCTTTTCTGTGGGAAATGTTCCTCGTTTCCCACCCACAGAGCTCACTGGACACCGACAAGACTAGACCCGAATCCAACTGGTTTGTTACGTTGCGTTCCTCGGCCCTTTCGGCCAAAAGGACTTTTCTGTTTTGTTTCTGGTTTTGTTTTTACTTTTAATTAATTCCCATGTCTGGCAAAAATATTTATTCTACAAGGGATAAAGGGGAGATCTAGCAGCCTTGCTGGGAGAGGGAGTACCTGGCCATTGCCTTTCTCAGCATGTGTCAGATTTAACAGGCTGGTGAAAGCCTGATCTGCAGCATGAGTTGGGACTTAAAACATTAAAAAAAAAAAGAAAAAAGAGATAGAAAACCCACGCAAAGCTGGGTGGAAAAGGGGGATTTTACTTATTTTGGTTCTTTAGCTATTTCAAAGTTTCAAAAGGAGAACCAAAGCCTATTTTGAGTATTTTAACTTCAGTTGCTTGAAAAGGTGAAGGAAAAGTTTTGGAAGAATCAGAAATGTTTCAATACTGAGCTTTATTAAACCCTTGCTTTGAAAAAATGAACCACGTGGGAATTTTGAAATGAAAAAGTCGTTTCAAACCAAAGAGTCAGAATTCGCCGCCGCTGACCATTCTGAAATGTCTGGGGTTCTGTCCTCCATTTCCTTAAATTCCTATGTGATAGTGATGAGAAAAATTTGCAAAACACTCGCCTGTGCCCAAATCTGCCGTGTTGATGGGAAAAAATCGGGTGTGCAAACATCCCTGCTGCTTGTCTCAAGGGGTGTTTGTTGTCTCAGAAGGTCACTGCAGTTGCCTGATGGTGATACTGTCTACTCTCAAGCAAGTAGAATTGCTATTTCTTCACTGCTTGTTGGTTCAGAAATGAGGGGTGGTGAATATAGAGGTGTCCAGCTAAAGTGCCCATGGCGGTGCTCCCCAGATCCTGCAGACCCCTTGGGCCCACCATCTGGTAAACTTTGGGGCAGAAATGGCAGATTCTGCTTGGAATGCCCTGTCTGCCTCCTTCAGCCCAACCCTGAACTCTGAAGGATCAGGTTTTTGGTGGCCATTGCCCTCGTGGCTCCTCATGGGTGACCCATCAAGGCAGATGTGGTGGGACCCCAATTCTGCCACTGGCTGAGCTGGATTGCAGTGGATGTTTTACACGAAACCAGCACTTGGAAATGTAAATGATACAAATTAGGGAGGTTTATTTCTCTTTTTACTGTGACCTTCAACGGCAGCAAAATCGAAGGGAATGGGAGGATTGCAGGTTCGTGAATTTTTTGGTTTTTCCATCCGTGAAGCGGCGGCTGGATGAGAATCTCCCCACTGGAGGCAAGGAGGGGGATGTGTGGAGTCAAGGGTTCCACAGCCCCCAATGTGAGGCTTCTGCTCTGACACTACTGCGCGAAGATCCCAGGAACTGCCCAGCACTCGACTTCCTCCTCCAAAAAGAAACCCGTAAAGACTCCACGTGCAACAAAAATCAATGGAGAGGGGGAAAAAAAGGAAAAGAAAAGAATCCTTAAACTCAAATCAAACATTCTTTAATCCACATAAACTTCTTACACAAGCGATGTTTTGCAGTGAGGTCCTTCCAGATTTTTTGTCTACGATTGATCATTGTAATGAAAGCTGAGTACGTTAATCCGCAAGGACTGAAGCAAGGTGTTTTTCTCTTCGTTTTTTGTTGAGTCGGTTGGTTCTTTTTTTCCTATATGAAATGTGGGATAAACCCTTGCAAATTTGTCTATTTAACTATTTTTAGTTGATTGCTCTTATTGACAAACATGGACAAAAAAAATCAAAAACAAAGTAGAGAGAGAACACACCGTACACAAACAAATGCCTAGTTACCACGGGACAAATCCACACCTTAACTTGATTGATGAAAAAGCAGAATGGGAAAAAAGAGGCTCGATCATTTTATGTATTTATACACTCTATTAATGAGCTTCTAAATTATAGCAGGACTGATTCCTCCTGTGCCACGTGAGAAGCAAGCTCCCGCAATTGCTGAGCTGCCAGTGCAGCCCTGAGCTCTGTGGATGTTTGCCTGGCACCTTTTGGAAAGCCAGAATAATCACTTGTTAATTAAGCATGGAGCTGGTGCTGGCTCCAGCCTGAGGGGCCGTCGGCGTTGCGATGCTGATGGCGATTATGAAGTTAAGGTTGATTTTCCCGCGTTGGCGCTGGGTTGGGTAGGGCTGGAGGGAGCTGAGTGCTGGCAGTGATCACGTTTTGGGGTGTAGAGGGATGATTAGAGAAAAAACCCTGTTTCTTCCCATTTTGATGTTGTGTGGTGAGTCCAGGCCACAGGTATCCATCCACATGGGAGCCCAGCTGAGAGTGGAGGCGCTTTCCCGGGGATCTGCTCCCGTTTCCCATCCAGGACGGGTCTAACTCTGGAGCACCACACCCCAGGCTGGAAGGACAGGAGGTTCTGTCCCTACAACGGTGTGGGTGGCTTTTGTTCATCATCACAGCCAGGCTACGCAGCAGAGAGGGAGGGGATTGTGCCTCTCTCTGCCTCTGCCTAGCGTCGAACCCCCACCTGCAGAAGCTGCCCCAGCCTGGCAACAAACACAGGGACCAATGGAGCTGCTGCAGCCAGGCTCAGAAGGCACCACGGAGATGCCTGCCAGGAGCTGGAGCCCATTGCTCTGAGACCAGGCTGGGAAGAGCTGAGGGGTGTCACCTGGACAAAAAGAAGAAAAGGCCCTTCCAGGAGAGGCTCAAGAGCCCCTCTTTGGCGGACTAAAGGGGCTTAGAGAAAGATGGGGCACAACTTTTTAGCAGAGTATAGAACAAGAGGAGGGTTTTAGACCCGAGAAGAGAGTCAGTCTAAGGTAGAAAGAAGTAAATTTTTACAATGAGAGAGGCAAAACTCTAAGAAACACATACACCATAGAGGCGTGTGGTGCTCCCATCCTGGAGTGTCCCCAGGCCAGGTTTGGAGAGGCTTGGAGCAACCTGGATACCAGAAGAATGTCCCTGCACCGTCAAAAGGGCGTGGAACTGGATACCTTTAAAAGGCTCCCTCCAACACTGAGCCCTTTAGATGATTACTGCTGATTACATGAACACAGCTGGCACAAACATGAGCCCTGAAATTCATTCAGGAGTTGCAAAATTCCTTCCTTCTCTTTGAAGGAAGTGAAAAATCCTGGAAAATCAGCTCTGGGTAGGAAGTGTGGGACCTGTCCCACATCATTCAGCCGTTTGGAAGGGAAGTAAACAGGTACCCTGTTTAACACTGACTATTGAACACTTTAATTTTGGTTGTCCTGCAATCTGCAGTGATTTCCATCCGCACTATGCAGCCACCCTGGCTCTGGAGGGAGGCAGGCACTGGTGGAAGGTGATTCACCCCACCCACGCTGGACCTCCCAGGGCTGGGATGAATCACCTTTGGGCACCTCTGTGCTACCAGCCAGCGTGCTCTGCTTTCCCAGGGCTCAGAGAGATAAGGTTAACCACGGGGAGGGAGTTCCCACCTCCACCGCTCCCTCCTCTCTGCTCAGCTGATGGGACAATCCCTGGAGAAACCTTTCCCAAGAGGATGCGATGCTGGCACAGCCCAGGGACCCAGGCCAGGCAGCCTGATTCCTTCCCAGGCCATTTTGACTGGGAATGCAATGGGAAATAAAGGTCCAAGTCCATCCTCCCAAGCCTAGGGAGCAGGGATTCAGGCCCATAGGTCGTAAACCCTGCTGCAATCCCAGGAAAACATCCCAAGTTCTTACAGGCACAGGATATTTTCTTTCCTTCACACTTTTGAGAAGAATTCCACAGCATCAGGTGCTTTGGCAGGGGTCCAGATCTGCAGGCAGAGACCAAAAACCTGCCTTGGGAAGATGGAAAAACCAGTCCCCCATCCAGGGCATGTGTTTGGTTGTCTGTGCTTGGACCTGCAGGGCCATGGCAGGGTCAGCCCACAAACAGTGTGTTTCTGAGCACAAAAAAAACCTCACAAAATGAAAATTATGTGAATTACTTTTTAGCTATTTAGACTTCTAAATAGACTTCTAAATAGACTTCTAATTTTTTTTTTCAGGTCTTGTGGCTTTTAACCCCATTCTATGCTTGCATTCTGGTTGGCTTATAATGCCAGAACAGCCACAACAATAAAAAAGAGATGGATTTGCAAGGGGAGGGTGAAAAAAAAAAATTCTAAAAACGGCTCAAGATGAGCTGTGCGTTAATCAGACACATGGGAATCAGGGGAAGAAACCAGCCCCAGTAAATGCTTGTTAGCAGCAGCATATGGCTGGATGCTCTCTCTGAACAGCTGCTGTTACCTGCTGGAGCATCCAGGCTGGATGGGGAATGGCACTGGGGTGCTGCAGCGTTTGCTTGGACCAAAGGAGCATCTCCTGGCACGAGTGGCAGCGAGCTGGATGGGCAAACCCTCTCCCTGGGCTCAAAACCCTTTGCTGAGCATTGCAAGAGCCTCTTCCTGCAGTTGTGCAGGAGGAAATTACGTGCAGAAAAAAAAAATTACCTGTGTTTTAGAAAGGGAAGAAAGAGACTGCAGTTTGGGAAGCGAGAGGATTTTCCATTTGGCACTCACCTTGCAGGGGCAAAAAAGGGAACAATTTTGCAAAGTACAGCCTAAAATGTTTTAGGATTGAATGTGTCAGCAGGACTCCAGGTGGCACCAGTGGGGCTGAAAATGTTGCCCCGTCTCTGCTCCGTTTGTGTTCTGCCTACAGACCCTGGAGCCTCCATCCTTTTCCATCCATTTTGGAGGGGATTAGTGCTTTATTTACAGACTCAGTGCCCTGAAGCTGGAATATTGTGTGTTTTCAGAAGAAATTTTTAAGATAGTAACAGTAAATGAAGCAAAACCCCAACAATCTTGGTTTAAGAAAATGCTGTGTTTGGCATGTAAACCATGTTTAGCTGGGTTTTTAACATCTGCCCTTCCCTTTTGATACCTCTCTGTGTGCACCTCCTTGGTCTGCACCTGAGTTTCTTTCCAAGCCAAAAATGAAAAGGGAACAACTGAGAAAAATCCCTTCTTGTAGAAAATACACCCGGTATAGTCTGAGCCTGAGTGAACTCATCCCCATCCCACCTCCCAGCCCCACCTCTGGGATCTCCAGCAGACGGAGAGAAAATACCTGTGGCTTGGAAATACCTTTTTTCCCCCCCTGTGTTTTCCTATGTTGAACCAATGTTTTACATGACTTGCACTATTTGCTGTAGGGCAGGATACTGTTTAGGTTTCTTTGTTCCGGTCTCTTGTTCGGTTGCAACTCCTCTTGGCGGTCCTGTACACGTACCTGCTGCACATCTTACACCCCTGGAGAAAATAAACTGTTCCCTGAAGCAGTGAGTCTCTCGTGTGTCCTTCACGCTGCTCTGGGGCTGGGGGAGTTCAGATTTCAGCATCAGATCAGTGAACTTGATGATCTGGGGGGGTCTTTTCCAGCTGAAGTGAGTCTGTCATCAAATGATGGTGGCATGGGGTTATGGGGTTTTTGGTGATCCTTCCTGTGGCATCCGGGCTGTCACCACAAGGGTGCAGGGGCTTAGGAGCAGCCCCTGGTGATGCCCGAATGAAATTTTATGCGGGGCAGATCAGTGCTGTAAAATACATGCAAATATAAACTGCTGGGGTTTTGTTTTTCCCAATTTCAGCGCATCTGTCGGCTCAGCTCCGTGCTCGAACCTGGACTGCCCTCGTGTGGTGTCCCGGAGGCAGCTCTGCCATCGGAGCGATGCTGGGGACAGCAGAGGGCTGCCACTCACACCTGGAGCAGTTTTGGGGGTCTCAGTTGCACCAGGACATGCAGGACCCTCGGTCACCTCCCGCATCTCCCTGCCAGGAGCGGGAAATACAAACATCAGCCAAATGAGAGCGTTTAATGGTTGGACTCGATGATTTTAAGGCTCTTTTCCAACCTAAATGATTCCATGATTCTAAGAAATTTTTACACCTCAAATTTTAACCACCATCCAAGTAATAAGGCCGGTGAGGCTGGGAATGTGCCACAACTGTCGGTGGCCCTATGGGAACCCTGATTTTTAGGAAATTACTCCTGAAGGTTAAGCAAGGACTGGACTTTCTCATGCCCAGTGTAGCCTCAGCCGATATTTCCCACTTTCCCTCATGGTACCACTAATAATGTTGCTCAGTTTGGGCAAGCAGGGATTTCAAATGTAAATCTTATGCATTATATAAAGCTAAAAACTAAAACTATGAGACTAAAAACCATAAATGCAAATACCGCAGAAGCCAAACAGCAGTGCTGAGCTACAACCTCCAAAGTTTCATTTTATTTCTTTCTCTCTTGCAGAGATGACACTGACTGAGATGTCACAAATCTGATCTGGGCTTCCTAATAGTTCATGCAGTGCCTGGAGCCTCAGGGGTCATCTGAAATTCAGGCAGCCAATTTGCAGGCAGGAGATGCAAAGCCAGGCCAGGCAGGGGCTGAGGTTTTAAGGACAGACCCTGTCTGTCAGCTAAAACCTTCCTCAAGGATGCAGGCCTTCTCTCCATGTAGGTTGATAAATACTCCCTTTCTTCCCAGGCTCAGTATACACATAATTTGGCTTGAGTTTCAGAATCAGGGCTTGTGGGCCCT
>VKON01000224.1:202189-216770 GCA_009741485.1 Malurus cyaneus samueli | reverse complement strand
GAGGGAGAAAAGGGAATTTTTTTTTTTTTTTTTTTTTTAAAAGCTTTCCCCCCACCTCTTCAAAGTTTCCCTTAAGAAAATAGGGGTTTTCTTTTCATTTAAGGTAAGATTATTAATACAAATAATTTTTTTAAACTTGGAGGGGTCACTTGAATATAATTTCCCCCGTTTGGGAAAACCAGCTTGGAAAAATACAAAGTC
Source organism: Malurus cyaneus samueli (assembly GCA_009741485.1). Lineage (NCBI taxonomy): Eukaryota > Metazoa > Chordata > Aves > Passeriformes > Maluridae > Malurus > Malurus cyaneus. The sequence continues at coordinate 216,569 of VKON01000224.1, read as the reverse complement.
CCTCATGAACCCTCTCCTGAAGCAAAAGGGTTCCTTGGATTCTGCAAAGTGAAAGGTGAAAGTGGAGCAAGTTGAATTTTTTGGCTTCCTGGGTGTTGCTGCAGGGGTTGAAGCAGCCAAGGTGTGACAACCCACAGTTTTTGGAAACACAGGGAGCTGGAATGAGAAGAGGGAGCAGAACTCCATGGGAGGTGGAAGAAAATCTCCCATGGGAAGACAATGAGGCCACGCCTCGAGTGCTGTGTCATTCTGGGCCCCTCAGTTCAGAAAGGACATTGAGGTGCTGGAACAAGTCCAAAGAAGGGCAATGAAACAGGTGAAGGGTCTGGAGCACAAGAGGAGCGGCTGAGGGAGCTGGGAAAAGGGGCTCAGCCTGGAGAAAAGGAGGCTCCGGGGGGGAGGGACCTGTGGCTCTGCACAAGAGACAGGAGGGGGCAGCCAGGGGGGTCGGGCCTCTGCTCCAGGGAACCAGGGACAGGAGGAGAGGAACGGCCTAATGTGTGTGCCCAAGATGTGGGTTTAAAATCGCGCACACTCTGGGAAAAAATTTCTTCACTGAGGGGGCTGTCCAAGCTGGAGCAGCTGCCCAGGGCAGTGGGGCAGTCCCCATCATTGGGATTTAAAAGACGGGTGGATGTGGCCCTTGGGGACATGGTTTGGGGGACTTGACAGTGCTGGAGGAACAGCTGGACTCGATGGTCGTGGAAGGCTTTCCCACCTGAGTGATTCTGTGGTTCCCTGATCCTGTGAGCGAGGGGCAATCGTCACTGCTGGAGCAGCAGCCCACCGTCAGCTGCCCAGGGTTCTGCTCTTTCTGTGACAGATTTGTGGCTCCAAGCACCTGGGATGCTTTTTCCTTGCAGCAGAAACAGCCAAATATCTACTTTCAGATAGATGCAACAACCCTAATATGTGTGTGAATGCATACACAGACCTAGGTACATCTAATATGTATTTAGCTTTATCCTCACCAGATTTCCTGTAGAAAACAGTATTATTTCTCCTTTGGAAGGGGACACTGAGGCACGGGGAGGCACAGAGATTTATTTACAGGTGTCTGTGTGTGCTGCCAGCCTTTACACAGGTGCAAATCATCCCTCTGGGGAGTGCAGCACATCAGTCTGTAAAATGTTAGGAAGGAATATTCCCGGGAAACAACACCTCCTTGTCTCCAGCGTCCCTGTCCGATTCAGCTGGCCACTGTGCCAATTACCGTCCAGCTGCTGAGGCGGAAATTTGGAGCAAGAGGGAAAAGGAAAGAAACCAAGAGAGGGCGTTTTTCAACCGAGAGGAGAGCGCGCCGAGATGCGCTGGTGAGAGCAGCGGGAGCGTCGCGGACACGCGGCTGTGGCTGGATCGGGGCACCGCGCTCTGCATCCGTAGATTTTGCGAGAAAGGTTTGTCTGTGAGCCTTCAGGGCTGTCAGCACCCCGCCCCTGGAAAGAAATCCCCGCCAGGGGTAAATTCCATATCCCCGGTGATGCTCTGGAGCAGCTGCGCAACAACGAGAGAGAATAAAACAGGAGCAAGGAAACTCCTTTCCTGACACCCTATAAGCAGCATCAGAGTAAATGCCAGCAGCAGGGAGGGGCTGCAGACACTGCCACGGGTCCCCCGATGGGGCAGGGGTGTCCAAACCATGGGATGTGGCCCCGTTGCACACGTGGGTGCCTTGTTTGCAGCACAGGAGCGCGGCCGCCGTGCCGAATCCTGCGCCGCCCCAAACAGCTGCTGCATTAGGGCCCCATATGCCCGGCCATATGGTCCATCCTCGCAGGGGGGGCGCTGGGTGGGCCTCCAGGGGAGGAGAAGGGGACATCCCAGCGGGTGGGAGCAGGCAGGGCTTGGAGAGGCCTCGGGGACCAGAAGGATGCTCGGTGATGGTGAGGAATGGGGTGAATGTCTCTGTGCCCAGCAACAGCACAAGGGAGCCAGAGAGTGTTAGGGGTGTGTTGAAGGGCAGCACAGACCTTTTGCAATGGGTTCCTGGGGTAAAGCAGCTACAGTTTGAGCAGGAGGATGCTAGCAGGGTGTTGGAGGGCACCACGGACCCTTTGCAATGTGTTTCTCTAGAGCGATTCAGAAGGAGGTTGCACTTGTGAAATTTATTATGTGAGTGGATTTTCAGGACACCGAGGAGCTTTGGAAAATGTCACGGTGGAAATCAGAGTGTTGCTGCTGGCCAAACAGCGACAGAAAAGAATAGATACAAAACACACAAAAAGTGGGTGAAAAAAATAGAAAGAAAGAAGGACTTTCTTATGGGACAAGCCTCTTTTATCTACTTTAGCAACCAGAGTACACATTTGTGTTAAACATACATTGGTCAAGAGACAAGCTATTTAATTAGTAATCAGAACAAATTGGTGAGTTTGCAAAAGCTACAGTATTAGTAATGCTTATGATTTTAGCACCTGTGTTATCAATTCTGCATTCTAATCCGCTTTTCTCAAGGATGCAGCATTCTTCTTCCATGTAGGTTGTTAACATCCCTTTCTTTCCCAGGCCTCAGTCATACACAATAATTGGCTGAGTTTCAGAATCAGGGCTTGTGGGGCCCTTTTCTCCCACATCGGAGGGTGCTGGGTGTTGCTGCACATTTGGAGCACATCCTGCCTGGGTGGCAGCAGCAGGGTGGAGGAAGGAAAGGTCAGCTCACCCAGGACAGGCAGCAGGGACACCAGAGCTGCAGCTCTCCCTGCAATCCAGGGGAGAGCATCCCTCTTGAGGCAAATGAGGAATGGGTCAGACAAGAGCACTTTTGAAATGCTGGTTGCTCTCCAGCGGCAGTGACAGAGGACATGTCCTCAGTGTCCCTTCTCATGCTGTCCCTTTGGTTATCAGTCTCCTGGTTCCTTGCACTCAAAGCTTCCCCTGATCACCACTGGAGATCCCAGCACCTCTGAGCACCAGGATGGGACACAGCCTGGTACAAAAGAGCACATTCCCTGCTTGGAGCAGCAGATCAGAGAGGCAGGAGGCTGTGGGTGCACCCAAAGCTCTCTGTGTGCTGCACACCACCAGCTGAAGCTCCACAGGTTCAGCCCAAATAATTTGGCAATGCTGTTAATCCCACATTCCCAGAGAGAGAGGAGGGTGGGATCTGCACCATCTTCAAGCCATACTATGTATGGGCTGAATGTGGTTTTTCCTGCATTCTTGGTAGCTCAGACAGGTACAGGTGAGAGAGGAAATCAGCATCATGCAAAAGGTCAGTGAAAATGCTCGAAAAGGCACTTTTCGCTTTGAAAATTCAATTTATCTGGACAAATTAGCCTCAAACAAAGCTGGGGACCTAAGGCTCGTTACATTTTATAAACTGTCATGTGCTCTCTCCCATCAGCCTGCACCAAACACTCGGTGATTTACAGCCCACAGCTGTAACCTGAGCCATCTCCCTGCTTAGGGAGAAACTCATTTAATTTGAGTCCAGGTCTGAGGCTCCTTGAGGGAGGGCAGCTAATCTTTCTGCCTTAGCTCCCCTGTTTGTAAAATGGAAATGGTGACTTTATCCATCTTTGTGGGTTGTGGTGGGGCTTATCGCTTAATCTGAGACTCTGCTGTGCCCTGATGAGGGAGCCTGGTGTGAGAGGCTGAGTTAGCTGGGTTGTTTGGGATGCTGCTTCCCTGCCGTGGCTCCGAGGATGTGGAGGGATTTGTGAGGGGAGAACGGGAGGGAAGGACTGGGGAGCTGATTTTGGTGCTGGGAGCAGATACAGGATCATCCCTGTTGGAAGGTAAGGAGCTGCTTGCACAGGAAGAGATGTGGAATTTTGAGTGTAGGGAGAAATGGGTTTTGTTGTGGCCTTAAACCCATTGGGGTCAGGCCAGATGAGGGCACGGAGATGCTGCCAGGGCTGGAGCCCCTCTGCTCTGGAGCCAGGCTGGGAGAGCTGGGGGTGCTCACCTGGACAAGAGAAGGCTCCAGGGAGAGCTCAGAGCCCCTTTGGGGCCTAAGGGGCTCCAGGAGAGCTGCACAGGGACTGGGGACAAGGGCTGCAGGGACAGGACACAGGGAATGGCTTGGCAGTGCCAGAGGGCAGGGATGGATGGGATATTGGGAAGGAATTGCTGGCTGGGAGGGTGGGGAGGCCCTGGCACAGGGTGCCCAGAGCACTGTGGCTGCCCCTGGATCCCTGGCAGTGTCCAAGGCCAGGTTGGACACCTGGGGCCGGGGGACACCCTGGGACGGTGGGAGGTGTCCCTGCCCATGCAAACCTTGAGCTCAGTGAAGGCAAAAGGACAGAGCTGTTGTTGTCTCTGTTGGTGCAGGACCAAAACCTGAGAGGATCTGCATGTCGTCTTCCAGTGCCTTTATAATTCATGATGGGCTGTCTGAAAGAAGCTTCTGGCAATGTGTTTTCATTACTGCTCCTAAAATAGGATGCAGAAGAAAGGTTTCTGGGAGACAATTCATTTTATTGGCTCTTCTGCACCAGAATTAATTGCAGCCATGTTTATTGCTCCAGCAAGTAGAGATGAGTTAGATAAGGGAATTACTTTGTTCAGGACAATGAATAATTTATGTCGCAAATTCACCAGAACCTTGAAATTTGAAGGACTGGGTTTGCTTCCTTCCATGTCCAGGGAGCAAGCTTGAGCCATAATCCTTGTTTGGGACGAATGTTTTCTGACTTTTCCATCACTGTAATCATCTGTTCAAAAACACAAAACACAGAATTTCTCTGTATGGTGGTGATTGGTGAGGGGTTTGCCCAAGGAATGACACATTCTGTCCTGTGGCAAATATCTAAGGCAGAATAAAACAATTGACTATGGAGGAAATTTTGACAGCTTTGGTGGATCATCAAATTCCTGCCAAGACAGGGGTTCTGTGGCAAACACACAACTTCTACTTGAGATGGAGGAGAAGGTTTTAGAAAGGCACCCTGAGCATCAGGAACTGAAAACATCCCACGCTTTACTAGAAAGCTGCAGTTTCTTCCCCAAAGTGACTTTTCCTGAGGCAATGGGCTCCTGATGAGTATTTGAATCACAGAATATCCTGAAAGAGACCCACCAGGACCATCAAACTGAACTCCTGGAATAGCAGTGTTTGTGCCCCAGGGAACCCCTTAGTATCCATTTTTCCGAAGAGGATAGACCTGTTGTTGAGACTCTGTCCCTTGAGTGGGCACAGCTGCCTGCCCACCTCCCTGAGAGCCTGCAGAGCTGTGGACTGCATCCCAGGATGGGATTTGGATGGGTTTGAAAGCCTTTTCCTTGGAGATGGATGGTGCATATCAGTTTATCAGTCTGGTCTGCTCGTGTTCTGGAGCAGAGCTGGAGGGCTCTCAATCAAGCACACAGTGGTGTCCCTTGGATGATCCCTCACTCCAAAAATGAGGAGGGTAGGTAGGAGGGAGAGACAGAGAAAGTCAGAAACTGTAACTTCAAAGACAAGCTGGGATGGGTGCCCGTGTCAGCTTCTGAGAGCAAAAACAGGGATGGTTTTCATTAGAGAGAAGGTAAAACACAGGCTAGGCGAATAGCAATGCCCTTGCATAGCTCTCTTCTTTCCAAGAAAGGACACTTGTGGGGGACACTGGCATCCTCAGTGGAAACTGTTATGTCTTGGGAGGAAACTCTATTTATTTTATCCCACTGAGAAATAGACTTCAGCCTTGGAGTGGCCCCCTTTTTGTGACACCAGTGTTGCTGCTTCTGCAGAACAGAGGACTCTGATATCAAACCAAGGCTAAAAGAAGGGGCTGAGTGAGGGGAGAAGGACATCTCTGAGGCCTAATCTGCCTCTGCCGAGGCTGCTGTTGCTCTAAAGAACAACAGTGGGCTGAAGGTTGGATATCCAGCCCTCTCAGCCTGAAGGGAGGTCACTGCCACGTCCCAGCTGCCATGGAGTGTTCACGGCACCAACATGGCCACGAGTCCTTTCAGAGCACACAAAAGGGGTGGGAGGGCAGTTGTAGGGATTTCTTGTATTCCTCAGAGTCACTGAAAGCAGAAAGCAGCAGAGGGATCACGGTGCAGAGTGAGCAGGGCATGGGATGGCAGAGGAAACCTGAGCTGGAGAAACCACGAGTGCTGAGTGTGGAAGAGGCAGTGGGGAATGGTGCCACTGTCGTGTCTTGGGCGGTTTGGCCAGAGTCTGAAAAATGATGACAAACATCAACACTGGCTGAAAATTAATATTCAGGGCTTGGATTTTGCCTGCAATGGGATTCAGCTGCCTGATGTGGCAGTTCTCTGGTAGCCCTAAGTGTGGCCCCCGTGTTTGTGGCTGTGTGTGTTGCTTGTGCTCTGGTCAAGCCTGCGCTGTGTCCTGAAGCTCTCAAAGCTTCCAACACCCATCATCTCATCCAAGGTACACGTGAAGCAAAACACAAATAATAGTAGGGGAAAGAAATCTCATGGTTTCCTCTTTTTTTTTTCTTTTTTTTTTTTTATTTATATATATTTTATATTTTTTATTAATATAATACAAGGACTGAACAAGAAGAAGAGTAGATATCACTGTAAGCTAAAGTTCCCCATATATCGGGACGACCTAAAAGCGTGGAATAGGATCATAGTGAATTGTGAGAGGCACTGTAATATATTGATTGTCTCTTGTCCCCGATGAGAGGGCCAAGATGCGCATGACTGGTGTCGGTCGAAGAGTAGCACCCAGCGCTTCTTCCTGCTCGTCCTGATTATGAGCTCTAAAAGACTTTTCTCTGATGTGAGGAAGTATTGGGAAGCACAAGGGCAAACTGGCTCTCCCATAGGATAATGCTGCTTTGAGGTAAAAAGTTGGGCTATGCTGCTTTTTGAGGTAAAAGTTTGGCATGTGTCAGGGCCCAAACACCAAACTTTTAACTGTGCTTTCTCCCAGACTGCTAACCTCATTGTGTGCTTTGCCTTCCCTGCCTCAGCTTTTCCTCCAGTATTTTTAACTCCCATTTACTTACCTTCAAAAAATTACCTCTCCTTGGCTACAAAACAGCCAAGACTGCATCATACTGGTTAGAAAATGGTAGGTGACAACTTTTTGAGCCAGCAGGGGGATGAGGAACGTCTGGGTGGTGTCTTGACATAACATAGCTTGAGATTGCAGTGGGAAGGGTCAGGCGGGAGGGCAGGAGGGAATGGATCATCACATGGAAAAGGGTGAACACATCTCTTTTTTTGTTTGTCTGAGCAGGCTGTGGTTTGCACAAACGCTTCAGGTTTGGGGCAGCATGACTGTGCCAGCTCACTGCAGGATTAGATTTTTGTGCAGGGGTACGTAGTGACAGGACAAGGGGGGAGAGTTGCCAACTGAAAGAAGACAGCGTAAGATTTCATATCAGAAAGAAATTCCTCCCTGTGAGTGTAGTGAGGCCCTGCACAGCTTGCTTGGAGAAGCTGTGGTTGCTCCATCCCTGTTGTGTCCAAGGCTAAGTCCCCACCAAGGATGGGGTTCTGAGCAACCTGGTCAAGTTCAAGGTGTCTCTGCCCATGGCAGAGGGTTGGAACTAACTCACCTTTAAGGTCCCTTCCAGTCCAAACCATTCCATGATCCCCCAGCAGGTGCTGGCCATACAATACCATGGCACAAGCACAGTCCTTGAGTCACCACTCCTTGGGGTTATGGGTTATTTTTTCTTCCCTAATATTGAAATCACTGATGAGGCAAATCACAGCTCATCCCAGGCTGCTGCCCTCCCCAGCAAGGCTTGCACCGGTGTCTCTGTGGTCACTGCCTCTCTCTGCCTGCTCAGCCATGGGGAAACTCCAAAATGCTCCCACTCCAAAATGCTCCCACTCCAAAATGCTCCATCCAAGGCTCTTCAAGATCATCGAGGGGAGAGGAGTGAGCCCATCTGTGCTGTGGGACTGCCCTGAGTGAGAGGAGGAATCACAGCCCCTGACACCGCTGGCCAGCAAGGTGGGGCTGCAACATAACCTCACAGGAACCTTGTGCCTCTCTTCACAGAATCATAGAATGGTTTGGCTTGGCAGGGACCTTGGAGATATCCCATTCCACCTGGGACCTTCCACTGTCCCAGGTTGTGCCAAGCCCTGTCCAGCCTGGCTGAACACTCACAGGAAGGGGCATCTTCAGATATGCCCTGATTCCCCTTCTTCGGTGCACTCCAGAACTCAAAGTTCATGTCCAGGCATAAGCACAGCCTCGTGCTCAGCCACTAGCAAAGCCTCTCCCACTTTCACTGTGTTATATTTTTTCTCACAGGGAATTCCCAAGTGCTGCCTTGCTGGAATGGCTTTATCAGCATCTCTGGACTGTGTAAGATCAAGGTGCTCCTCAGAAAGGTGGCTGCTACAGCCTCTACCACAACTCATCTGTGCGTCCCTCTGCTTCAAAACTCAGTCCCCACCTGGAATTCTCTGAAGCAGCCAAGCTGGAAAATTCACAGACACAGGTCTGATGAGGAAGCACCTTGAGTTACATGAGCACCAGGCTGGGGATTTTTCAATGCTGAAAACCAAAAACAGGAAGCAAGTTTGGTTTCAGTTAACCAAGAGAACAGATATTTAAAACTCAATTGTTAAAATCATTGCAATGTAAAGTAAGGCTCCAATTGGAGCTCATGAAAGATATTTATTCTGAATTATATGAAACAAAAAAGGGAGTAATTACTTAGCTAAGCTATAATTTCATTCATTGTTATTAGGTGGATTTAGATTACTTGCTCACTTGAGATTAGAGATTTGAAATACATGGCTGAAATCCTCTTTCTAATCCAGAATTGCTAAATCCTTGGGTATTTCTCCGCAACTGTGCTTTGATTTGCATCTATGTTGATGTTCAGGACATAATTTCAGTTCTCTGCCAAATATTTGTTCCTTTCTTCTCCCCTAAACATAGTCCCCGGTTTTCCTGATAACAAACACTGTAGACAAACCAATGGCACCAAGGTTCCACAAGGCCCCCAGCATTTCAACCCTCAGCAGGGTGTTGTGATTATAAACTCAAAACAAAGGACAACTAACTTTATTGAAACAAGAAGCTCCAACAACATGAAACCACTTGAAAATGTGGGGGTTTATTTTTTTATTTTTTTTTTAATTTTAGAATCACAGACTAGGTTGAGTAGGAAAAACTTAAAGATCCTCTCATTCCAAACATCTGCTGTAGGCAGGGACACTTCCACTGTCCAGGCTGCTCCCAGCCCCAATGCCCAGCCGGCCTTGGACGGCCAGGGATCCAGGGCAGCCACAGCTGCTCTGGGCACCCTGTGCCAGGGCCTCCCCACCTCCCAGCCAGCAATTCCTCCTCCAATATCCCATCCCCTGCCTCTGGCACTGCCAAGCCATTCCCTGTGTCCTGTCCCTCCAGCCCTTGTCCCAGTCCCTGTCCAGCTCTCCTGGAGCCCCTTTAGGCCCAAAGGGGGCTCTGAGCTCTCCTGGAGCTTCTTGTCAGGTGAGCCCAGACCCCCAGCCTCTCCCAGCCTGGCTCCAGAGCAGAGGGGCTCCAGCCCTGGCAGCATCTCCGTGGCCTCCTCTGGCCTGGCTGCAGCAGCTCCAGGTCCTTTTAATGTTGCAGCACACAGACTTGACAAACCTTTGTCAGACTGCAGCTACCAGAGATGGATTCTAACCTGTGTCCAGCTGCTGAGTCCCTTTGGCTCTGACTGCTCCAGAGCTGTTGCTGAGTGTGGGGATGTGTCGAAGGAAGGAGATGGAGCTGGTGGTCCAAGAAAGAGGAACTAAACCTCAGCTGGATAACTGCAGTGGCTCTGATAGTTATCAGAGGGTTATATCAGCTTTTGCTAGGGAAAGATTTTTTGGTCCTTCATCTTTTTGGATGAGGGTTTCTAGGCTCTACTTCTTCTCATTAAGACATTTCTTTTGGTGTAAAGGTAATTGGGGAAATCCCTGAGGTGCTGCCTGCCTGCCCTTGTCCTTGTTAGGAGAAGTGATATTTCTGGGTTCCTGTGTGATGTGAATCCTCAGTAAGGTGGAATGGATAGCAATTTTTGAAGAGGGAAAGGCATCCTATCCCATGGGATGCCCACTGAAGTTCCATCCTTGGATTACTTTGGGGAACGAGGACGTCACTTCATGTTCGCTGCCACATCCTAGGAACTGAACCTCACACCAGGACAGGGAGCAAGAGTTTGTGCTCAGGGGCCAGCTCTGAGGGACAGTGTTTAGGCAGCTCTTGAACTCACCAACCTGCTCATTAGTATTGCTGGAAAAGACATCCATATTTTCCTTTGTAAAGTGAAAATAAAACCATGAATTGTACGAGGAGGGGGGAAAAAACCCAACCACATTTTGTCAGGAAAAGACAAAAAAATCAACAAAAACATCAGAAAAACAGTCTGGTGGAGATCTACTTCCAGCCCTTTTGGTTTTTCATCAGCTTAAATAAATGCCCAGGGTGTGAGTTTGGGTGCTGCCCAGAGCTGTAACCACACTGGTTGATGTTGCAGTCACATCTGGTTTCTAGCTTTACCTGCTCTCACTCAACTGATTTTTAACTCGCTCGGCATTTTCCGTGCGTGCGAGATGTTTGATTAGATCCCTCATGTTGCGTGTGTGGAAATAAAAGGCCAGCTAAGAACAGACAACTGATTAGGCATTAGGTGAGCTATAATCCCCCCTAATCACATTTCTAAACGTGGTAGTTGGAGGTGGGATTAGAGTTATTAACATGCGGACAATAAAGCATATAATTTATTTAACAATTACTGGCTCTGTGCGAAGGGGGGTCTATGCAAGATGCAGCCACATGCCAGCTCAGGCAGGATGGAGCTGATACCAGTGACAAAGCTGGCAGATATGGATGGCTGTCCACTGACATGAAAAGTAGCAAAATAGTCAGAAGCAAACCTGAAATCCCCATGCAGGACAGCTAGGCAGTCCTGTAGGAGAATACCTGACATGTAGATGTTAAGCTGCATAAATATGGTGGAGGGGAGAAAGAAAATCAAAAGGTGAAAAAAATGTTAGTGAAGTTTCCTAGTCTTATCTACTGGAGCATACTGAAATGCAAATGTACAATAATCTAAAAAGCTGTTTAAAAACTTGTAGGATGAAGAACAGGAGGAAAAGGCAACAGCTGGCAAGCAGTGATGTTGTGCAAAAGCAGCAAGGAAGGGAATTCCAGAGCTCCCAGATCAATCCCTGACCCGACCTTGTCATGCAGTTTTCCCAGCTATGCTGGGCACTGAGGTGTTACACCAGAGTTTTACAGGCCAGGTAGAAATCCTGGTAGTCAACAGATTGGTATTTTAATTCTTGAGTTTATCATGCCTGCTTTTGGAGAGCTGGGGCTTCATCTTGTGATTGTGCTGAGGATGTTCGGGACAGCAAGGTTTTCTCTTCAGTATAAAAAAAAAAGTGAAAAGAAAACAAAACAGAAAAAATCCAAATCAAACCAAACAAACCAACAAGCGTGAAACCTTCAGGGACACCCAAAACCTCAACTCTGTGCCCAGCCTGTATTATCCTACTGAAGGGCAATTCCAAGTTGTTCCAAGAACAATGTCAGGTCTGCTCTGCAGCAGCACAGGATATCAAATCCTGGGGACAGCTCAGTCTGATCCAGCACCAGCAGACGGGAGAGCCCAGCACACAGAGCTCCCCTGCCCATGCTCTCTGATTGCTGCAGCTCTGGCAAAGGCTGGGCCCTGAGTCAGTTTTCCTCTTCCAGACAAGTCTTGGGCATGGTTTGGGATGTAGGTCAGGCCAGGGACCATTTTTGCAGCCCTGTCTGGCTCTCGCTGGGTGTTGCTGGTTCCACGTTGGCTGTGACTGTCTGCAGCCAGTTGGAGTGGTGCATACACCGTGCTCTGCTGATCTGCTCACAGTGCTGCAGGAGGGAGAAAATGAGACTGTCTTGGCCAGGGTTAGGCCTGCTTCCAGGTTTAGACCCAGCAGGTTTAGATCCTTCATGCTCTGCTCTGTATCTGGAGCTAGGCTTGCAGACTTGAAGAAGCCTGAGATAACTAAAAATAAAGAAGATGCCTTTATAGTCAGTCAGGCAGAAAAATAGAGGGAATTCCTATTATTATTCATCTCACCGTAAAACAATCTCTAAACCAGACCAGATTAACTGTCCTCTAAAAATTTTAGGGTGAGTAACTTGGACTTTGATGTCTAACTTCTAACATTTGGTGAAGTGCATCCAACCATCTGTCTGCTGAGATTTGGTGTTGGAGATAGCCTAAGGCACCCTCAAAAGCCAGCACAGCCCTAGCCTGTAAATCCCACAAATGCCTTTTTTGGGTAGATATTATAGGGCAAATCCATGTCACAAATATTCTTTCACAGGAATGAGGTTGGCCCTGTTCCCCTGATCTTTCTCCTCAAGGCTTTGTTCTTGCCACAGACAGTGGCCATGCAATGCAGCTCCTGGCTCAGAGCACAGAGATCTTCCACGTAAACATTTTATGAGTGACCTGGCAGTCTCACCAACAGCTGAGGCTGTAGTTGGGTCATGGCACAGATTTGAGCCATATCAGATAAGCCAGTAAGTCTTTGTGTTCAGAAAAGGGCAAAAAGGCAGGAGAGGGGAATGGCAGGATTCTTTCATGGGGACAATCTTACCTGGATCACAAAGGATACTGGGATTATTCTCTCACTCTTCTCTGCTCCTCACCCTTTCACTGAGAAGCAAGCTAAGAAGAGATACTGATGTTCTGTTTAAAAATAGATGTTTTTTTCCAAGCCACTAACCTTAATTTTTGAATGTATGTCCAGTGTAACTTTTCACGGATTTTCTTCTGGCTTTATCTAGCAGCAGGAGACCACTATCTACCGACATTAGCTGTTAAATAAGTGCAAACTACCTGTAACTGCAGCACTGCATGTGCCTGAGGAATTTGTGTAGCTGAGCCTGAGCTGATGACAGGGATGGACTTCAGGAAAAAAAACAAAACAAACAACGTGGAACATCTTAAAGAGGCAGAGTTGATTCATCAAGTTGTGTCTCCATCTGAAAATGTTGTACTTGCCACTGACACAACCTCTGAGATGATGACTGAAAGAGGATTCAGGGGGAAAGTATTCTCCCCTATCATTTTGTTAACTCTGTGCATTTGACAGCACATCACTGTGTCTAGACAGTTCCACGGGTAGGCTGACAATCAGCTGTCTGGCACTGACACGTGGTAGGTGAGACACCGCAGGTGCTTTTCCTGTGGATCAACTACAGGAGAAACAGCGTGAGCATCAGCTGAAGGGTGAGAAGATAGCATCCAGGAATGGATCATCAGAAAAAAAAGCCCAAGTGACTGACTGGCTGTCACTTCTCTTAGCATTTTCAGGAGAGGGCAGCTCTCCCACGGAGTGTTGTGGCTGCCAGTGCCCATCAGCAGAGTCATTAGGGCTTGTGCTGGGCACTTTCCTTGGGCAGAATGACTGCTGGACTCAAATCTGCCCAGGCAAGTCTCCACAGCATTTCTTAAGAATGGACAGAGTTCAGACTGACATTCCCTGACTCTATTCCTCCCCAAACAGGGTAATCACCTGCCAAGTTTGGTGCATTGCAAAATCCACCAGGGCCTGGGTAGCCAGCCAGCCCTGAACTCCACACTGCGCTGGTTACAGCGTTCACAGATTCCGAGATACTGAGCTTGATCAAGAGGTTTTCAACTCTCATTAAACTATAGATGAATCCTGGAAACAGCCTTCCAGATTATTCTTCTGTTTTCTCTAACTTCTAAGGGGCTTTTTTTTTGCTGGTGGGCCAGAGTTCAGCTGAGCTTCATACACAAAATTGAACAGGAGCAATTGTACCCAATTCAAGGTCCTCCAAAGCATTGCACTGTGATAAAATCACCAACCAGGAGTGCTTGGGCCAAAATTCTTAGCCTCTGCCCTGCAAACCACAAACATCTATCCCTTTTGTTATCTGAGGAGAAGTCTGTGGTTACTGAACACAGTTAATGTCAAAACTATACACAGAGGACGAGGTGGTTCCTTGAGACCAAAATAAAACCTTTCATTAAATCTTTACTTAAATCTTTAATTGAATTTTTAAGTTTCTGAAAGATACTTGCATTCATTCTGCAAAGGAAGACATAATGTCCTTGGAACATTTCTCATATAATGTCTTAAAAGTACTTGTGGTCCAAACTATTTTTTTTTTTGTTTTTGGTTGGTTGGTTGGATTTTTTTGCTTTAATCTTCAAGCCAGTGGATGAGAGCAAGATGCTCCTTCTGAAGGCTGTTACTGTTTGTCTTCTGTTGCTGTAGACTCCGAATTGCTGCAGACTGCTCTTTGTGCAGGCTTGGAAAGCGATGTATCTTGAAACGAACACATACAGCACGATTATTGAATATTAACCCCTTCCATTTGCTTCTTGCCCTTTGCAGACCACTGCTTCTATTTCAGATGAAGCTCCTTTTTGTCTGTGCTGTGCATCTCCCATGTTTTCCAATCTTTTGTACATCTTTTGTAGCTCGTTCTTGCCCTGCGCCCTGCTCG
>VKON01000224.1:187283-202164 GCA_009741485.1 Malurus cyaneus samueli | reverse complement strand
CTTTTAAAGTACAAGTTCACTGGTGCTGCTTTCCTTCCTTGCAGAGAACAAGGAAGGCAAAGGTGTTTTGCTCCTCCTCACCATGCACTTTCTCCAGTTTTCAGCAGAGAGGAAGAAAAAAATATCATAGCTAAAAAGCCACCTATGGATCAGTCACAAGCAGACAGAGCTGGAAGCTCTGGGGGAGCAATTTTCACTGGCAGAAGTGACCTGGTGGGCAGCATTTTTCCATGCTTGGCAGGCAGCTGGTGAGATGGTCTCTGTGCTGGACATTTCTGTGACAGGCCCAGCTCTCCCAGCCTGGCTCCAGAGCAGAGGGGCTCCAGCCCTGGCAGCATCTCCGTGGCCTCCTCTGGCCTGGCTGCAGCAGCTCCAGGTCCTTTTAATGTTGCAGCACACAGACTTGACAAACCTTTGTCAGACTGCAGCTACCAGAGATGGATTCTAACCTGTGTCCAGCTGCTGAGTCCCTTTGGCTCTGACTGCTCCAGAGCTGTTGCTGAGTGTGGGGATGTGTCGAAGGAAGGAGATGGAGCTGGTGGTCCAAGAAAGAGGAACTAAACCTCAGCTGGATAACTGCAGTGGCTCTGATAGTTATCAGAGGGTTATATCAGCTTTTGCTAGGGAAAGATTTTTTGGTCCTTCATCTTTTTGGATGAGGGTTTCTAGGCTCTACTTCTTCTCATTAAGACATTTCTTTTGGTGTAAAGGTAATTGGGGAAATCCCTGAGGTGCTGCCTGCCTGCCCTTGTCCTTGTTAGGAGAAGTGATATTTCTGGGTTCCTGTGTGATGTGAATCCTCAGTAAGGTGGAATGGATAGCAATTTTTGAAGAGGGAAAGGCATCCTATCCCATGGGATGCCCACTGAAGTTCCATCCTTGGATTACTTTGGGGAACGAGGACGTCACTTCATGTTCGCTGCCACATCCTAGGAACTGAACCTCACACCAGGACAGGGAGCAAGAGTTTGTGCTCAGGGGCCAGCTCTGAGGGACAGTGTTTAGGCAGCTCTTGAACTCACCAACCTGCTCATTAGTATTGCTGGAAAAGACATCCATATTTTCCTTTGTAAAGTGAAAATAAAACCATGAATTGTACGAGGAGGGGGGAAAAAACCCAACCACATTTTGTCAGGAAAAGACAAAAAAATCAACAAAAACATCAGAAAAACAGTCTGGTGGAGATCTACTTCCAGCCCTTTTGGTTTTTCATCAGCTTAAATAAATGCCCAGGGTGTGAGTTTGGGTGCTGCCCAGAGCTGTAACCACACTGGTTGATGTTGCAGTCACATCTGGTTTCTAGCTTTACCTGCTCTCACTCAACTGATTTTTAACTCGCTCGGCATTTTCCGTGCGTGCGAGATGTTTGATTAGATCCCTCATGTTGCGTGTGTGGAAATAAAAGGCCAGCTAAGAACAGACAACTGATTAGGCATTAGGTGAGCTATAATCCCCCCTAATCACATTTCTAAACGTGGTAGTTGGAGGTGGGATTAGAGTTATTAACATGCGGACAATAAAGCATATAATTTATTTAACAATTACTGGCTCTGTGCGAAGGGGGGTCTATGCAAGATGCAGCCACATGCCAGCTCAGGCAGGATGGAGCTGATACCAGTGACAAAGCTGGCAGATATGGATGGCTGTCCACTGACATGAAAAGTAGCAAAATAGTCAGAAGCAAACCTGAAATCCCCATGCAGGACAGCTAGGCAGTCCTGTAGGAGAATACCTGACATGTAGATGTTAAGCTGCATAAATATGGTGGAGGGGAGAAAGAAAATCAAAAGGTGAAAAAAATGTTAGTGAAGTTTCCTAGTCTTATCTACTGGAGCATACTGAAATGCAAATGTACAATAATCTAAAAAGCTGTTTAAAAACTTGTAGGATGAAGAACAGGAGGAAAAGGCAACAGCTGGCAAGCAGTGATGTTGTGCAAAAGCAGCAAGGAAGGGAATTCCAGAGCTCCCAGATCAATCCCTGACCCGACCTTGTCATGCAGTTTTCCCAGCTATGCTGGGCACTGAGGTGTTACACCAGAGTTTTACAGGCCAGGTAGAAATCCTGGTAGTCAACAGATTGGTATTTTAATTCTTGAGTTTATCATGCCTGCTTTTGGAGAGCTGGGGCTTCATCTTGTGATTGTGCTGAGGATGTTCGGGACAGCAAGGTTTTCTCTCAGTACATAAAAAAAAAAGTGAAAAGAAAACAAAACAGAAAAAATCCCAAATCAAACCAAACAAACCAACCCAAGCGTGAAACCTTCAGGGACACCCAAAACCTCAACTCTGTGCCCAGCCTGTATTATCCTACTGAAGGGCAATTCCAAGTTGTTCCAAGAACAATGTCAGGTCTGCTCTGCAGCAGCACAGGATATCAAATCCTGGGGACAGCTCAGTCTGATCCCAGCACCAGCAGACGGGAGAGCCCAGCACACAGAGCTCCCCTGCCCATGCTCTCTGATTGCTGCAGCTCTGGCAAAGGCTGGGCCCTGAGTCAGTTTTCCTCTTCCAGACAAGTCTTGGGCATGGTTTGGGATGTAGGTCAGGCCAGGGACCATTTTTGCAGCCCTGTCTGGCTCTCGCTGGGTGTTGCTGGTTCCACGTTGGCTGTGACTGTCTGCAGCCAGTTGGAGTGGTGCATACACCGTGCTCTGCTGATCTGCTCACAGTGCTGCAGGAGGGAGAAAATGAGACTGTCTTGGCCAGGGTTAGGCCTGCTTCCAGGTTTAGACCCAGCAGGTTTAGATCCTTCATGCTCTGCTCTGTATCTGGAGCTAGGCTTGCAGACTTGAAGAAGCCTGAGATAACTAAAAATAAAGAAGATGCCTTTATAGTCAGTCAGGCAGAAAAATAGAGGGAATTCCTATTATTATTCATCTCACCGTAAAACAATCTCTAAACCAGACCAGATTAACTGTCCTCTAAAAATTTTAGGGTGAGTAACTTGGACTTTGATGTCTAACTTCTAACATTTGGTGAAGTGCATCCAACCATCTGTCTGCTGAGATTTGGTGTTGGAGATAGCCTAAGGCACCCTCAAAAGCCAGCACAGCCCTAGCCTGTAAATCCCACAAATGCCTTTTTTGGGTAGATATTATAGGGCAAATCCATGTCACAAATATTCTTTCACAGGAATGAGGTTGGCCCTGTTCCCCTGATCTTTCTCCTCAAGGCTTTGTTCTTGCCACAGACAGTGGCCATGCAATGCAGCTCCTGGCTCAGAGCACAGAGATCTTCCACGTAAATTTTATGAGTGACCTGGCAGTCTCACCAACAGCTGAGGCTGTAGTTGGGTCATGGCACAGATTTGAGCCATATCAGATAAGCCAGTAAGTCTTTGTGTTCAGAAAAGGGCAAAAAGGCAGGAGAGGGGAATGGCAGGATTCTTTCATGGGGACAATCTTACCTGGATCACAAAGGATACTGGGATTATTCTCTCACTCTTCTCTGCTCCTCACCCTTTCACTGAGAAGCAAGCTAAGAAGAGATACTGATGTTCTGTTTAAAAATAGATGTTTTTTTCCAAGCCACTAACCTTAATTTTTGAATGTATGTCCAGTGTAACTTTTCACGGATTTTCTTCTGGCTTTATCTAGCAGCAGGAGACCACTATCTACCGACATTAGCTGTTAAATAAGTGCAAACTACCTGTAACTGCAGCACTGCATGTGCCTGAGGAATTTGTGTGAGCCTGAGCTGATGACAGGGATGGACTTCAGGAAAAAAAACAAAACAAAACAAAACGTGGAACATCTTAAAGAGGCAGAGTTGATTCATCAAGTTGTGTCTCCATCTGAAAATGTTGTACTTGCCACTGACACAACCTCTGAGATGATGACTGAAAGAGGATTCAGGGGGAAAGTATTCTCCCCTATCATTTTGTTAACTCTGTGCATTTGACAGCACATCACTGTGTCTAGACAGTTCCACGGGTAGGCTGACAATCAGCTGTCTGGCACTGACACGTGGTAGGTGAGACACCGCAGGTGCTTTTCCTGTGGATCAACTACAGGAGAAACAGCGTGAGCATCAGCTGAAGGGTGAGAAGATAGCATCCAGGAATGGATCATCAGAAAAAAAAGCCCAAGTGACTGACTGGCTGTCACTTCTCTTAGCATTTTCAGGAGAGGGCAGCTCTCCCACGGAGTGTTGTGGCTGCCAGTGCCCATCAGCAGAGTCATTAGGGCTTGTGCTGGGCACTTTCCTTGGGCAGAATGACTGCTGGACTCAAATCTGCTCCAGGCAAGTCTCCACAGCATTTCTTAAGAATGGACAGAGTTCAGACTGACATTCCCTGACTCTATTCCTCCCCAAACAGGGTAATCACCTGCCAAGTTTGGTGCATTGCAAAATCCACCAGGGCCTGGGTAGCCAGCCAGCCCTGAACTCCACACTGCGCTGGTTACAGCGTTCACAGATTCCGAGATACTGAGCTTGATCAAGAGGTTTTCAACTCTCATTAAACTATAGATGAATCCTGGAAACAGCCTTCCAGATTATTCTTCTGTTTTCTCTAACTTCTAAGGGGCTTTTTTTTTGCTGGTGGGCCAGAGTTCAGCTGAGCTTCATACACAAAATTGAACAGGAGCAATTGTACCCAATTCAAGGTCCTCCAAAGCATTGCACTGTGATAAAATCACCAACCAGGAGTGCTTGGGCCAAAATTCTTAGCCTCTGCCCTGCAAACCACAAACATCTATCCCTTTTGTTATCTGAGGAGAAGTCTGTGGTTACTGAACACAGTTAATGTCAAAACTATACACAGAGGACGAGGTGGTTCCTTGAGACCAAAATAAAACCTTTCATTAAATCTTTACTTAAATCTTTAATTGAATTTTTAAGTTTCTGAAAGATACTTGCATTCATTCTGCAAAGGAAGACATAATGTCCTTGGAACATTTCTCATATAATGTCTTAAAAGTACTTGTGGTCCAAACTATTTTTTTTTTTTGTTTTGGTTGGTTGGTTGGATTTTTTTGCTTTAATCTTCAAGCCAGTGGATGAGAGCAAGATGCTCCTTCTGAAGGCTGTTACTGTTTGTCTTCTGTTGCTGTAGACTCCGAATTGCTGCAGACTGCTCTTTGTGCAGGCTTGGAAAGCGATGTATCTTGAAACGAACACATACAGCACGATTATTGAATATTAACCCCTTCCATTTGCTTCTTGCCCTTTGCAGACCACTGCTTCTATTTCAGATGAAGCTCCTTTTTGTCTGTGCTGTGCATCTCCCATGTTTTCCAATCTTTTGTACATCTTTTGTAGCTCGTTCTTGCCCTGCGCCCTGCTGTGACACATATCAACAGGCTGATTAATTCTGAATCTGACTTTTGCAGTCTGTATGCTGTGATTTCCTTATCTCTGCTGTGTAAAACTATATGATCTGTAATCTGTTGCCTGCAGCCGTGTCAAACTTTCATCAAGAAGCTAACTCAGACAGACTGAAGTTTCAGGTTTGGTTTGGTCACATCTACCAGAAGACGTACCTCTGCATTTCAATCTCCACCAGCAACACCACCCTAAAGCATTTAAGTTCTCATTTTTGTCTGACCTTTCCTCACCTGTAAGTAAGGAGGTCTGAAAACCCAAAAGCTGTCCTTGCCTGTGGCTGGAAGCTGGGAGTCTTTTCTTACTGCCATGTTTCATAAATATTGACAAATTACTTTTACAGACCAATCTGCATGGCGCAGTAAATGTAGTCACTCAGATTGGTGTTTTCAAGACAGCTGTCTGAAGGAATCAGAGCTACACATCTCACCTTGAAGAGCAGGGACTGCATTTGGGAAAGCAGTGGCTTTAAAGGGATTTACAGGTCTCAGTTTTACATAGCAGCTCAGGGTGGAATGGGGGCCTTTGAATGCATAAACAGGAAAAACTGAATAAAGGCAGAAAGCTGTTATACACTGTAAATGAATTAAAGGGCTGTTCCTGGTTTCAATGTCTACACTTTAAAAAGAAAACTGAAGAGGTAAAGAGGATTTGGGATAAACATGGAAGCTTGGAAATCCTCCTTGAAGGGAAAGACCAAAGAAACTTCGTTTAGACTGTTTATTTAGGGAAAAAGAAAACATTGAGGTGTCTCACTCCCAGTCACCAAATACTCAGGTGGGATAAAGAGCTCTATGTGAAGACATCAGTGTAACAAAACAAAACCAACAAAAAAGGCATAATGCGATCTAATGCCATGAAGATAAAAGATAGAGGCCCCCATTTTCACCACACCAACCTACCAGGCAGATAGGGGATCCTTCTCAACTCAAAATTGTAATCAGAGTCAAGCTGTCTTTACTGCCACAGCTCATAGCTGCAAAGGTTGTGGACCCAAAAAGAGATTTTTTTTGGAAATTATTAGGTCTTTGAAGTGAGTTACATGCAGTAGATGGTTGCAATGATCCATCTTAGTAATAGATTTGAGGATTCTGGTAAAATGTTAATTTTTAACCGCTCAGTGCCTTGCAGCCAGAACTCGGCATGAGGACAATGACTGCCCACAGATTGGTGAGATCTGGTCTGTGTTGCCAGCAAGGCACTTCTTAAGTGCAAAACCTGGCAAGACTTTTGCAGAGTGGAGTTTGCTGTGCTGACGGAGAACATGTGCCCAGCACCAGCTTCGTGCACCAGCTCAATCCTAAACTGGGGGAGGACACAGCAGCTGACTCTTACACCAAACAGCAGAGCCAGGGATAAACTCTTGCGTTCTCCCCAGCCTGTAAACACAGTGGCTGTCACAGCAGCGCTCCAAGGCTGCCCAGAGCCAAGAGCTCCTTCTCCTGTCACCCCAGTCATGGAAAATGGAAACCAGCCCCTGGTAATGCGGAGTGCCAGCGACAGAGGATCTGACACCGGCTTCCCTGGGATTACACAGAAAAAGCTATCACTGGCTTCAAGCACTGGGAGAAGGATAGACTTTTTTTTTTTTTTTTTTTTTTTTTTTTTTTTTTTTTTTTTTTTACATCAGTTATTCATCATATAAATGCAAGAGCTAAATAAACAACATGCAGTTTTGTAGTGATAAAGCCCTACTATATTTTTAAGGCCTAATTTTTTTATTATGGCAACATTTTTATTTTGTGTTATCTTCACCTGCTTAACAGTAATGTATGTTTTATATCTCTAAATAAATCTAAGTAAGAAAGGATTTGTCAGGTCTTTTAAAGTCTTGCTTGATTTATTTTGTCCATCAGAACAAATCTTTTAAGAAAACAACTTTTAAACAAAACTTTCGAATTTATATGGTCATAAATCACTAGTTTTTGAAAACACAAGGAGAATGGCCAAAATCACTAAGTAAAGCTTTACTAGACCAATAATAACAAAAGAAAACTTCTATCTCAAAGTGTTCTAAACACTTCTTCAACTACTGCAGACAATATATACAGAGATCACTTCCAACTCGGCTACCAATCTTGCACAGATGGTGTAGAAAACTGGGGTAAATCTCATTGAGACTAATCTATACAAACATATGCTTAATTAGCATAGTGCATCTTACACAGTGTAAAACAGAAACAGACTGCATTGCAATAACTGATAACAGCATAAATTGGTTTATTTTGATCCTTCCTACAGAGGCACAAACTATTTTTTATTGATTATTTTGAAGATTTTAGTGTAATGAATTAATGCCAGCTTCCTGGAAAAAGCAAACAGAAAAAAAGAAATAAAGATGATCGGAAAATTAATCATACCAGGTTTGCATTTATGCTGAATTTTGTTTCTATGACTGATCCCACTGGCTTATTCATAGCATAGATTTAAACATGTACTCAAATCCTTCCTGGACCAAGGCCTACCATTAATTCAGAAACAAAGCTATTGTCCCCTAGGCCTACTCACAAATTACACTTGTTTATATAAGTCAATAGAGATAAACTTGTGTAAATCTCTTTGTAAACAAGGCTATTTCTCTTTAATGATGGCTTATTTGGGGCTAGTATAAATGTGTTTCTAATCAACTAATCCAAAATAAAGGATGTAGGAAGACGAATGGTGAAGTATTTGGAAGAATAATAAAGGACAAAGGAATAATCTGAGGAAAAACAGAAATGCTGGCAACATGAAATACTTCTAAGCAATAAAAAAACACAATTGGGGAAGGAAAAGCCAGTTTCGGTGCATGAAAGTTTCCTGTCAATTTCAGCACAAAACCAAGCAAGTTAATGCCACAATGGAATTAAAAGTTTGAGTGTCTGTGCTAAAGTCGTCTGTCAATTCACTTTGCTTTTGGTTACTCAGGGCAACGGGGTTTATGCATGCAAAGGCACTAAGGGTTAAGGTAAGTTAAGGCAGTTAAATCATTTACTCATCAAAATTATACACTGTAAATTAAGAACAGATATATAGATCTTCTCATTGTGCTATGAATGTCTCAAGGGGGATGTCACTTCTAAAGATTGTGTCTAACTCCATTCCATCTGATAAAAACAATGTACTTTATATCACAAACACCAACCAGTTTGTACAATGATGGGTCGGAAAGGCAGAATTTTGCTTTTAGCATATTATTTTGAATAGTGGTAATTTCTTAAGTCTGCTCTGCCAAGGGGATAGGACAGACTCAGCAGGGCTTCATCAAGAGCTGTCAAGTTTATTTTATCAAATTTTTCCACTGTGGAACAGATTCTTTTTTTTTTTTTGTTGTTGAAAATCTCCCACAGCCAGTCTGAAATGACGTGATTGTGTAATATTGGAAACATACTTCTGCATTTCAGAAGAGGTAGTGAACAGATTTGAGTTTCCAGGTTTCAGAGGTTATTCATTTCATTACTGAAATAATGAATAATTTCATTATTGAAAAGATAAGAGTAACAGAAATATGCAACTCTTTTTTATGTATTTTGCTGTTACTCCCCCAGCTTTAAGTCACAGTGCTTGTTTTTAAGTTTGAGAAGTTTTGTGAGTATTTGATTTATGCTGGTATGACTGAGTAAAGTTACTGTTTATTTTGGAGATTTTTATGCCTCGTGCAATGGCTTTATTTAAATTTATGATGTTAAATCTCTTCTCTAGTCACTTCAATGCAATGCCTGTTTTGATGGCATGCCAGACTTTACTTGTCTTGAAAATCAACTGACATGTTCCTCATGATGCGACAGGGAAAGCAGAATGTGGTTTTCTCTTTAACCCTCTTTGTGCTGCCAGAAGTGATACAGATTGAAGCTGTGTGCAATCTTGATGAGATACAAGGAAAAAGGGTTTAAATCCATATTTAACCTTCAGAGGGAGACACAATCTCAGTCCTCCAGGAGTACCAACTGGTACCAACAATAGGGGTGTTTTTTGCCAGTGTTGTACTGTCCCCCCCACGGCAGGCAGTTCTGCAATGACATGGACAAGCTGTTTCCATGTTTGGCCATGAAGTAAAGCAAAGTGAAAGGGAATCCGTCCCTTTCGAAGTTTCCAGACTCAGTGCCATTCCCTCTTTCATAATCTTTTGCAGATTTGTGCAAGGGGAAAGTTACTTCCATGTAAGTTTGGAGAGAAATAATGTGCTCGGGTGGCATTTAGAGTAAGTGGGAAGCAGCACTGCAGCCTGTGATGCAAGAGACAAAGCACCTCTTGAAACACAGGATAGCTCTTCAACAGAATGAGCTAAGAAATCTACCAACATTTGACAGTGGTTTTCCATGGATTTGTGGTTGTTTTTATACACGGAAGTAAACGGCATATCATGACTTGGATGGGAACCACCAGGATCATGAGTGCAGCTCTTGTCCACAGACACCCCAACAGTCCCACCCTGTGCATCCCTAGGAGCACTGTCCCAATGCTCCTGGAACTCTGATGGCCTTGGGGCCATGCTCATTCCCTGGAGACCTGGTCAGTGCCCCTCCACCCTCCGGAGGAAGAACCTTTTTCTGATATCCCACTTAACCCACTCCTGGCACAGCTCCAGCTGTTTCCTTGGGTTCTGTTCCCGGTCACCAGAGAGCAGAAATTAGTGGCTGACCTTCTCTCAGCAGTAAGCTGCATACCAGAGTGAGGATTCCCCCAGCCTTATATTGTTTTCTGTTTTGAACATGCTGGCTGATCTTAATGTATCACAACTCTGCTCAAAGCTCTTCCATTTTTTCAGTTTAACACATTATTCTGGCATGCTGGTAATAATGCCTTCAACACAAAAACTATCTGCTCTGCCTTCAAGACCTGTCTCCCAGACATTGCACTTTGCACTTGTTTCCACCCCCACACAGTGACACCTGCTAGTGTTGGGTTATTCAGAATTCCCAGGTGTCTTTGAAGTTATCTGATAATGATACTGTATTTCTTTCACCTCTTACAGGATTTGGTCACAGGCTTTGGGAAGAGAACCTGTATTCTCTGCAGAATAACACAGTCACCTACCAATTCATCATGTTTTTTTTAGGCTCTAGGTTATTTCACACAATCACTTCATGGTTTGGGTTTGAAGGGACCTTGCAGATCATCTTGTTCCATGGGCAGGGACATCTTCCACCAGACCAAGTTGCTCAACCTCCTTTGTTCTTTCTAGCAGACAGATGACAGATACCAGTGAGCTGTTGCTGTCTCTGCACATGAACACCCTCTGTGAGGATGCTGAACCCCACACACACATTCAGAGACCTTGTGGGAGATGCTTATGCTCTTGTACTGCAGCCTCAAATCCAAATGGGACTGACAGCCATTTGCATCTAACTGCAAATGTCCAAAATGTGCTAAGCTGCGTGGTTTGAAAAACACGTGGACCTGGAGTGTGTCCAGAGCAAAGCACGGAGATGCTGCCAGGGCTGAAGCCCCTCTGCTCTGGAGCCAGGCTGGGAGAGCTGGGGGTGCTCACCTGGACAAGAGAAGGCTCCAGGGAGTGCTCACTGAGGGCTCAGTACTGAAGGGGAGCTGTAAGAGAGATGGAGAGCCACCTTTTACACAGCAGATAGTGAAAGAACAAATGGAAATTATTTTAAGTTAAAAATTGAAGATTTATATTAGATTTTAGGCAGAATTTCTTTACTTTAAGGGTGATGAGGCCCTGGCTCAGCTGCCCAGAGAAGCCGTGGCTCCACATCCCTGGCAGTGTCCAAGGCTAGGCTGGATGGGGCTTGGAGCAACCTGTGATATGGAAGGTGTCCCTGCCCATGGGAGAGGGCTGGAATGAGATGAATTTCCAACCTTTCAACCCAAACCACTCCAGGATTCCATGATTAATTAACAGGACAGCAATATCCAGCTTTTGTGTCAGGGATTGGGTTTTGCAGTTTGTTTTACTAAATCAAGTACTACTTCACAGAATTATAGAATAGTTTTGATTTGGAAGAGACCTTTAAAGGTCATCCAGTCTAACTCCCCTGCCAAAGGCGGGGATATCTTCAATGAAATCTAGTGTCTGAAAGCTCGGTCAAATCTGATCTTGAATACTTCCAGGGATGGGGCATTCACCAGCTCTCTGGACGACCTGTGCCAATGTTACATCACCATCATCATAAAAACTTCTAATATCCAATCTAAATCAATGCTCTTCTTGGAGGTGCAGGTGTGTGGCTGTGAGCTCCTTCTAGAGCACATGGACATCCTGCCTGCCTTCTCCATTGCTTCTCAGGTAACTCTGTTATTTGCAGACCTGATGCTGCCTTCTTCCATTTGCTTTCTTCCTCCTGCTGCTTACCATTTCCTTTCCTAGAGACAGGTTTATGCAAATGTTGGATTTTTTTGTGTGTGCATGTGTATGTGTGTGTGTATGTCTGTGTGTGTGTGTGTTAGGGCTCCCCAGCATTAGTTTGCAAACTTTTTGACTGATTTCAACCACACCTGAAAGAGAAGTAGAGCTTCTGGAAATACAAAGTCTGTCAGGTTTCATGGCAAACAGCGGCTGCATTAGAAAAGACACATATTGTTAAGTGCTCTGCCCGGGAGAAAGACGGAGAGAGCTCAGCCCTTATCAGCACTGCTTGGCTTCCTTGGCAGCAGATAACGGGAGGCAAGCTGGCCAGCCAGAGCACACACATCCCTGAACCAGGCACAGCATGTGCTGCTCCAGACAGAAGGCCAGCACCAGTAGGCTGGGGACATAGAAGGGAGATTCGGATGTATCAGGAATCAGCCTTGGAGATAGGAGAGGGAGCCACGGATCTCGTGCAGAGGAGAGGTGAAGGGAACCTCTGACGCAAATCTATATGAAAACTGAGCTTAATTAACTTGTTGTTCATAGGAGAAAAAATTACTCTCTGAATGCAGAGAAACCTCCAAAGCAAGTGCTGTGCTGGCTGAATAGCCTGTATCTGTTTCCAGGCACAAAATGACTGCAATACCTTCTCTTTCAAAAACATGATGGCAATCTCTCAGATGCTCTGCTTTGTCTGCAGCGGGGGATCTTTCCCATTTCACTTCACTGTTAATGTCATGGCAGCCTGAATCTCAAACGTTAGGAACTGGGTGAAAATGTCACCAAAAATCAAGTCCCATGTCTGCTTTAAGCTGGGAAAATCCAAGCACAAAGCAGGCATGAGGGAGATTTCTGTGAGTCCACATCTACCATTCTGTAGAAGGGCTAAATATTGTGATGTGTCTCACCTGGCTCCTGGAAACACCAACCCTGTTGAGATGGGACCTGTGCCCAAGACGCTGAATCATAACACCTACATCACTGCAGAAACCCTTTCAGTCTAGAAGATGAGCATGACTCTAGAGAGACAACTGCTATGTTGGGGAGATGTGACCTCAGGTGTAAAGGGTGTGGCCTGCAGTGGAGATACAGGATATATTATAAGGAAAAGTATTGACAAGGCAAAAAAAACCCCAAAACCAGAGGATCTCCAACAGACTTACAGCAAATCAGGAACTGACCTTCTCACCCCAAAAAAAACCCATTAAGCTCCCACTTTGTGGCTTCCCACTCACAGAACCAGAAAATGTTTAGGGGCTGGAAGTGACTTTAAAACTCGTCTAGTCCTGACCCTCACTGCCCTGGGCAGGGATATTTTCCACTAGACCAGGCTGCCTAAAACCCCATTCAACCTGGCTTTGAGCACTTCCAGGGTTGGGGAATCCATAACCTCATTTGGCAA
The DNA here is from genome assembly GCA_009741485.1 of Malurus cyaneus samueli. Lineage (NCBI taxonomy): Eukaryota > Metazoa > Chordata > Aves > Passeriformes > Maluridae > Malurus > Malurus cyaneus. The sequence goes on along the minus strand of VKON01000224.1, from coordinate 189,146 downwards.
TCAATCCCAATGTCTCACCACCCTCACAGTAAAGAATTTCTAACATCTAACCTAAATTTCTCCTCATTCAATTTCTACCCATTTCCCCTTGCCCTGTCACTACAGCCCCTGACAGAGAGTCCCTCTCTGGCTCTCTTGTGGGTCCTTTTGGCTACTGGAAGGTGCTGTGGGGTCTCCGTGCAAACTTCTCTTTTCCAGGCTGAACGATCCCAAGGAACTTGCTGGGCATTATTGCACGGGTCTCTGCAGACAGTATGGCCATGGGTTTCTGGTGGATTTCCAGCCATGAACTTGCAGGCAACAGGCTCCGACTCCCTTGTGGTGACCCTGGACCCCTGCTTGGACACAGGAATTGGTCACCTTTATCATTACCACAACACAGGTGGTCAAAGCTTTGCAGAGCCTATGGTAGGCTGTAGCTGAAAGAAAAAATATAATGTGCGGGGAAACAGTTGTGTTACGAATTGCTGAGTTTGGCCACGGGGTGGGTGCAGGCAGCACAGGGAAGATGGGAAGGCTCCGAGACTGCCTTATCCCCACCTCACACCTCGGGACCCCTGACCTGGAACTGTTGTGTCATTGCAGGAGACAGAGCTTTGGGCAGTTTGATCCTATTTAGAACCACAGAATCATTTAGGCTGGAAAAGCTCTGCAAGACCAGCCAGTCAAGCTGTGCCCCGCACACTGCCCAGGCTACCACTGGCCACCAAGTGCCATATCCATACAGATTTTTAATCCCCCCAGGGATGGGAACTCCACCATTGCCATGGGCAGCTATGCCAGGGTTGGACAGCCCTTTCAGTAAAGAAATTTTCCTCTATACCCAACCTGAATCTCGCCCGAGGCCGTCCCTGTTCCCTGGAGCAGCCCGACCCCCCGCGCTGCCCCTCCTGTCAGGGAGTTGTGCAGCCACAAGGTCCCCCGGAGCCTCCTTGCTCCAGGTGAGCCCTTTCCAGCTCCCTCAGCCGCTCCTGGGGCTCCAGCCCTTCCCCGCTCCGTTCCCTCCTGGAACGCTCCAGCCCCTCAATGTCCCTCCTGTCCTGAGGGGCCCAGAGCTTGGACCAGGGCTGGAGGTGCCTCAAGTACCAGCACAGGGGGGCGGTCGCTGCCCTGGTCATGGTGTCACACTATCGCCGATACAAGTCAGGTATACCATTCCCCCCCGGGCAGACCCCACCTGGTGCTCAGCGGCAATTCCCGCCGGGAATCCAGGCACTTTTTCTCGGTTCGCACCGAAACCGCGGCGGAAGGATACGGAGCCACGGCGCCGCACTGCGGTTGCGCCGGTGCAGCTCACCCAAACCTCCGCTCCTCCCGACCAACCTCCCGCGGCGGCCTCGCGGGGCTGTGATTGGCAGCCGGCTCGACCAATCACAGCCGTGACCTCGACCCGCCTCCCTTCGCCTCACGCCTGTTTCTTCCACACCCCTTCCCTTATACCTTTTCCAACGCTGCCGGCTCTTCATTGGTCATTCCAACCGCCAATCATAACCTTGATCCAATCGCCATGCGATCCTTGAGAGCGAGGATAAGCCTGACCAATGGGAGACGTCTCAGCCCAGCGGGGGCGGGGCAGTGCGGGAGGCGGGCCCTCAGAGGAGGTAACGCTGAGGGAAGAGGCGGCGGCCGCACTGCACTCGGGGAGACGGAGGAGGAGGGAAGGGAGGAGAGAGGAGGAAGAAGGAGAGGAAGGAGCGGTGGCTCTCGGCGGATCCTGTGGCTTCCCAAGGAGTGTGCTGGTGGATCTGGGATCCAGAGGTCCCTGCCCTCACGGCAGGAGCGATCGCACCGCACTGGCGACTGCGCGAGTGCCATGAGGAGAAACCGTCCGGGCCTGGTCCCGCGGGGGCCCGGGAGGCGGGG
>VKON01000224.1:148829-182390 GCA_009741485.1 Malurus cyaneus samueli | reverse complement strand
AGTGGAGGGGAAGAGAAGTGCAAAACAGCGTGGTCTTTTAGTCTTCACTCTGGGGAAATAAAAGAACGGAAAAAAGTGTGTGAATGAGTGAAGAGCTCTTGTGATGATTGTGGAGAGCTGTTGAACAGCTGGGATTCAGGCTGCAGGCTGGTCTTGTGTCTTTTTGGTTGTCCGTCACAATTTCTGACTGGAAAAAACCCAACACGTGTGTTGTGCTATTTTCAAATGCTTTGCAAGCTGGTTGGCGTTAGGAAAACGTTTTGTTTACCGGGTTTTCCAAAACAAGTATCTCTGAAAAACTGCAACCTGTGTATATTGTGTGTGGAGCTCATGCTGTCACAGTCCATGGGTATAAACGAGTGAGATTCCATTGGTAGTGAGAGGTTTATAATAACAGCTTGTTAGGAGGCCGCAGGTAACAGCAGGTTTGTCTTTTCTCAAGAGTTCTTTCTTAGCCTGGAGAGCTGTACTTTCAGACTTACTCATGACATTAGTTCTGTAGGGGTTGGTCTCTGTAGTGAGGGACTGATTAGTCCTCACTCTGTTCTCCAGGGTGAAAAAGAAATATCCTCTGGTTGAGGTGAAAGGCCAGCAGAGCGAGGTTTGTTGTTTAGACTTTCTCATGTTTTGTCGAGGTGCTGGTGCGTGAGTGGGTTGTTCTGAGCTGTAGCTTTCAAACTTCTAACGTTTACAAGCTCCAGTCAATTCGAGGGGGATGACAGTGTAAGTAAAAGAGATGTTTGTGAAGTCCCTCCCCCCTTTGCTTAGCACTATCATGATAAAAGATAACAGTTACAAATGCCTTTAAGAAGAGGAAGGGGAGGGTCTTGTTTAAGCTGGATTCCACTTAAAGATGAGCTGGAGCACATACTGAGCTGCATTTTGGTATGTTGGAAAGAATAACCTAGCAGCTGATTGTTGTTCTGCAGTTGTGTGGGTCAGATACACCAACAGCCACCAAAAGGGACGTAAGTGTTTGAAGATCCAATTTTCTTTTTCTTCAAGAGGCTGGATTGTATGATAGAATCTTGGAGAAGAATTCATCAGCTTTCCTGAGATTCTCTTTGATGGTAAAAGAAACAGCACAATTGAAAATAAGAGGTTAAAAAAATAGTCTCTGAACTGTTCTCTTATTTTCTTCCATCCAGCAGCTAGATTCACCAACAAAATCAAATATGCTGGAATTGCACAGCAAATCTGCAAATGAAAGGCTCTCCCTGGGTCCTCCTCCATCTTCCTGTTTCTCTTGATCTTTCAGAAGTCTTGAGCACCAGTTGATATAATTGAGTTTATTGGAGCTCAAAAAAAAATTCCCTGCTACTGAGAGCAACTTTAAAAAACAAACCTTGTTTCCATCTCTCTAATCCCTTTCCCACAAAAGTACTGGGGGAACAGGCTTCGTAGTAAGTTCTGGGTAACAATGAATCTGAGTTCTGCTTGAGACTGAAGCGAATTCCTAAGTTTTGTTTGTATAAAGAACAGTACGCAAAGTTTTAATTATTGTAAAAAGTATTCCAGAGTTTTCAAATGTATTCAATGCTGCCTTAATGGTTGTGCATGTAAATGCCCTGTAATTGAAAGCATCCATTTATGGGCCTGACTTGCTAAGTGAGCTGTAAATTCTGCTTTTCAGATTGGATTTAATGACTTTTATCATAAAGCCATAAACTGGTTGTGAACTGTGCCGAGAGGCAAACAATACCTAAGCTTACTTTGCCAAAATATTTGTAATTGTTGATTTGTTAAACTGAATTGCTGCAGGTCATGCGATGGGATTAGGTTTTTGTAATAGAATGGAGAGTACAGGCAGCCCTGTGCTCAATACTCTCTGGACTAGAAGAAATTGGCTACTGCAGAAAACCTTCCTAAACATTGCTCTCTACTTCCAGTAACACTAACTCCATTGCAAACAGTAAGCCTTCATTCCAGATGACTTTTTACTTTGATTATGTGTTTGACAGCTGCAGTGTGAAGTAAGACCAAGCAGAGACTGCAAGAGAGCAGCTCCTGAGTCTCTCATCAGTTTAGTCTGGGGCTCAAGCTTGATTTAATACATTGGAGCAATAAGAGATTAACATCAGATGGATAACATAATGGAACCTGCTTATCAAAGGGATAGGGGGCTGGCTTGTTTGAGGAACACTAGACCTGTATTGAAAGTGAACTCGCATTAACTAATTGTTAAATGCAATTGTTTGGGCTTTAACAAAGTGGGGGAGCTGCTAAGCTATAAACTGATCCAGTACCTAGGTAACTGGTAGTAGTTGTGTGAATATTCCTGTCAAATTTAGCCCAGGAGTATTTATTTTCTAAAGTAGTCAAGCTGACACTTGCCTTTTGCACATGGAAAATTTAAGTCAAAATTAATGAGGTGAGAAGGGCTTAAACTGCCATGGTTTGGAGTGCTTATTCAGTGCTTTTCTGGGGCTGTTAATGTCCCTTGGGTTTTAAGAAGCAGTATTCTGATGTTCATGGTGCTAAATAAGTGGAAGAATTTTGCATCTTTGTAGTGACAGGTGCGTTGGCCAGCTACAGATGTGGTTGTTTTCCTCTTCTGAAATTCTAGGAAAGTTGCTAAAATACATTGGTCCCTCCAGTAATTTAATCTAAGATGAGTAAAATTAACAAATCTTCATTCTCATGTCTCCTGTCACAGGCAATTTTAGTATGAGTGCATGTGTTAGATGGAGTGCTAATTTTTTAATAGCAATTCACCTTTTCATTGCTGCATTTGGTTGCAATCTGAGGTAGCCCTTAGTAACTGAAAAAAATCCAGCTTCCCAAGCTTTTTAAAGATCATGATCTTGCTTATTTACTTCTGTATATGAGAAATTTGAGTTTCCTCATTTGGTTTGTGAACAAACTTTATGGAGTGAGTGAGAGGGAAAGAATACATTGTCATAACAGGTGAGTAATTATGTTTTCAGTGGATACAGTTATGTAGAGTTTCAAAATGTGATGCAATTCTAGAGCATAGTAAATGTAAAAATGAATGTCTAAATCGAGTCTCTGTATAGGCATTTTCAATTTCTCACTCAAAAGCTGGCCCAGAGGAGGAAATCCCTTTGCTTCTGCCCTCCAAGATAACAATCATCATGCCTTGAACTTTATCAGCCTGTGTCAGAACACAATCAGGGCCTTGGTTGGTCTTGCTCCTCAGAGCTCTGGCCTGAGCTGATCTGGCCTGAGCTGATCTGGCCTGAGCCCTTTGGGATAGGAACTCTCCTGAGACACCTCCCCTACTGGGCTAGTTAACTGAAAATATAAACTGGAGTCTGAGGGCATTATTCAGTAGGGTTGAACTCCCCCAAAGGAAAAATCAAGACAAACCCTAACATACAAACCCCAGTAAAGGAATACAGCCCTACTCTGACCTGCATATGAGGAGGTAAGAATGAGCAGCATACCGCTTTTTTTTTGGTGATGGTTCTTCAGAAAGGTATCACAAAACCAGCTGTCTAATATTCTTTTGTACGGACAGAAAGAATTAGCCCTTCTGGAATTTTGACAGGCAGTTTTTGGAGGAGCTGTGGGTGCATTAGACATCTTGTCTGTTCCACTGAGTGATTTATCCCTAGACTGTGTTTTATCTGTAATGGAAAAGGCTGACTTTGATTTTAGTTTGAAGTTGTACAGAATTCAGGTACACATTGTATACTTGGTGAAATAGATAAAGAGTCTTGTCTAGATTCCAGGATTAATGAAAAAAACATTGCCTTAAAAAAATCTCAAAAATGGGACTAAAATAGGGAGGAAATGAGCTTGTAGACTGTCTCTCAAATACCACAAATTATTTTCCTCGATCTTCTTTCCTCAGGAGCTTAACTTCTGTCCTCTTTATTCCAGAAGAGCTCTTGCAAATGAAATTCCTTTAAGCCAGAATACTTCTAGTAAAACCGGAGAGATCAGATTTCTTTAATTCGAGTTAAGATGAATAAGCAGACTGATATGAAATATGTTGCATAAGGCTTTTAGAATAAATTAGCCAGAAATCACTGATATTTTTGGTAGCACCAGTGTGTTTATAGTGTGTTCCAGACACTCAGGAAGGGAAGATTTCCCTTGAAGATTCTAGTCTGCTAGCATGCTGCCCTTAAGGTTCTCTTCATCTTTTATGCTTAGTTATTGCTGGGATCATGGGCTTAATATTTAATACTTGTTCCAGAGAGCCACAGTAGAATGGAATAATAGCAGACATGACTCAAACTTTGACTTTAGAAGTTGCCAACTATGACACTGTTTGACCAACTATAGAAACATATGTGTGCATCAGGGAGCAGAGATATGCTGCGGGGGCAGAGATGAAACAAATACCACCAAAATTAGGCAATTTGTAGCTTTTCCAGTCTTAATCTGTGGGGAGTAACAGCACTTGCTCTCTGTGTTCTAGCAATCTAAAGGAACTCTTGTACCTTTCTGGGTAACAGTGAGTACTCCCTGAGTATCCAAAGCTGCAGTTTGATGGCAGAGCCCAGAGGTGTATTTGGGATGGAAAGGAATAAAATGGAAGTTTTAAACTACAGTTGAGCTTAGAAAGGGATCTTGAAAGTCTCCCTACAGTTACTCACAGAATTCCTGAATCTTGGTGTTAGATTGTGGGTATTGGAAGCAGTACACAAGAAGCAAAAAAAAAGATCTGATTTGGGTCATGCCATTGGACCTCAGCAGAAGAGAGCAAAGGGGAGATGGTGCAAAGGGGAGATGGGGAAGTACATCTGAGATCCTTTTCAAAGCAAAGGCTCTGAGTACTCAGTTTTTTGAGGTGGTTGGCTGTAAACTACAAGGGAGTCACAAAAAAACCATAACCAGTAACAGGGGATGTTATCTATTTAGCACGCATTTAATCTGAGGCCACTTTATCAATGTAGAAGTTTTTCTTGCAGCCTTTGAAATGACTGTTTTCTGTGTGCATTTGAGGGAAGAACATCTTTGGTTTTTTTCTTCTTTTAGTGGATCAAGAATGTGTACCAGGCAAAAATGTAAAGGAATGTTTTTAGCAAGAGGCAAATGTCAGCAGCAGTGTATGCAATTATTGTTGTTTTGGAGATGAAAACTTCTTCTATTACTGTATCCATTGAAGGTAAAAGTTACAATTGATGAATAGAAATGGGATTTGTTGGTCAAAAATGCGCTTTAACAGTGACTTCTAAACCCAGTATTAAAACAAAGTGTTCCTGATGCTATCTGGGTGGGTATAGTTAGAACCCAGTGTAGGTCTAGGGCTGCTGATTTTTATTTGGGCTCCTGCCAGATGTTCAGCAGCATACATGTGCACCCTGCTTTCTATCTCCAGTTCTCAGGAGGTGAAAATTTCTGTCTCTGTACTCTTTATTTAAATTATAGAGAGCTTTAGGATAATATGACCAAAGAGAAAAATGCAAAGATAACCTTAGGCTGATACAATTTTTTTCTGTGGTCCTTAGATTAGTCCTTATGCAGTATCTTCAAGTATTTGTTATTTCATTGAAGAAATGAAGATTTCAGGCTTGGCATCTGTCCCTAAGAACACCCCAAACTGTGTGAGCTGTGTCCAGATAGCTTCTTTGTGAGAGGCTGAGAGCCTTCTTATTTGAGGGAGGGATGTGATTCAAGTGTACAGAATCAGGAAGCTTGCAGACCAGACGAATGCGAACAGTTCTTCAGCAAAGTTTGCTGTAGTAGAACAAGAGTGACTTTCTGAAACTGGGAAGGGGATAAATTAATTTACTAAAAGAAGTTCTTGTAACAGTGGACAGTTAAGTACTAGTGCAGTCTGCCGCAAGAGGTTGTGGAGGCACATTCAAAAAGTGGTCAGATGGATTTGTGGACAACAAGTCCACAAATTGCTGCTGATGAGAATAAGTAACGACGTAGCCTTTAATTTTGATTTGTAACAGTTTAAATTGCTGAAGGATTATGAGGAGAGTAGACTACAGAAAACAGCCAGGTTCACGTGCTTTTCTTGAGTAGCGTGTCCTTTTGCCAGCTTTGGAGCCATTGGAGTACTAGCTTGGATGCACCATTGCTGCTTTTTTGTTGCAAAATCTACCTTTATCCAAATTGCTCATAATTCAGCCTAATCATGCCTTGCATTTTGCACTGTCTTCTCTAGGCTTGGAGCAGAGTGCCTTTTTTTTTTTCATAAATTAAGCTGGCTGAAGCACTCTCATGTGAGTACTCATCACAATTGGCTGAAGTATTAAGCTGAATGAAGTCCTGTCCTACTTGTGTCACATTCTCTCTGCTCACCCTTTGAAAGATACAGGGCCACTACTGGAATAACTTACTGAAATTCTTATTGATAACTCCTGGCAAATCTCTGACAATGCAAAACAATAGCTAGAAGGAAGAAGTTAGTTTAAACCTCCCAGACTTGTAGTCTGCAGCTGGGATGTATGTTGTGTTTTTGTTAAATAGCTCCTAAGCTGCAAAAATCATTGTTATAAAGGGCTCTTTATATTTGTCCCTTGGTGTTTGGGATTTTTTTTTACAGCTAGTTTTCATGGAGCTACCAGATCAAATTGACTTTCTGGCATCTTCTGCAGTAGCTGAATGAACACACACCTTTAGGCAACTTGGTAAAATTAAGTATAGTATGTGGAAATTTCTGGCTAGTTAGATCTGAGTCTACAGTATTTTGTGAAATGTGAAGAGAACTTTTTTTTAAAATTTATTTACTCTGAATATGTCATAACAATATGAGAGTTCAAATACAGGGAAAAACTGTAATAATTTCTAAATTCTTTTCTGCTTCAAGACTTAAGTCATTCAATGTGCATTTGAAGCAGAAAGGCAAATCTTTGTTTAATATAGAGAACCACCAGAGAATACAGAAAATTATATATCATTCTTGAGGGAAAGAATACTGCAGAATTGGGCACCTCATCTCAGGGACTATTGTAAAGCTGAAAAATTGAAAAAGTGCATTGACGTTTTTTGGATGGCCTGGAAGAATAGGCTCTGAAGGAGGCTGTTTACTGTCTTGGTGGTAAATGAGACCTGAAGTCTGTGTTTTATAAGGCTGACAATCAAAGGAGTGTTCTGTAGCCCTGAAAGGTGTCAAATTTGTAGCTAAAGAACAGGAAATGCTCAGATAAGGAGAAGAATTGGTGTGGGGATCAGCAGTGATGGTAGTACTTGATAGCCTACAGCACTGAATATAATGTTGAGACATTATACCATCAATTGCTACTCTTTGGAACGGGATCTTTAAAGCCAGAGAGACTGGCTTTGGTTCAGTCTTTCTGAATTTCTTGTGTGTCTCTCTGAAGCATGCAGTGTTGGCCTTGCTCAAAGGTTGAAGTCTTTTTTTATAAAGCTCACAGTGACTGCTGCTCTGTTTTAGAAGCTGTTTCTTCAGCAGGTGGAGGCCATGCAAACCTACCTGTTTAGTCTTTGGAGCTACTTGGCATACTCATTAGGGGTCTAATGTGTCTCACTGCCAGGCCCTCAATTGGTTCATAGCAAGTCAGGCTGCTTAATTTGGCTTTGTCACCAAAATAAATGATTTAAATTAAAGCACATCCAGCTATGCAATCAATACCAGCCCTGCAACTGAAGTTTGGGGGTTAGAGTTCTTCTTCCCACACTCTGTAACTCATTTGACATCACCTGTAGTACATCAGTACCATGTGTGAGCAATTTGTTAACTTGAAAGAGAACCAGCTTGGGGAAAAAGCCAGCAGAACTGATCAGTTTTTACTCTTACCTGGCTGAAATTTTGTGGAAGAGCCTTAAGCACTGGTGCCGAGGTTGTGGTGCTGCAGGAAGAAAAGAAGAACTAGGCTTCCCCTGGCAAGAAGCTGTTGTGTTGGCTTAACTCCCTATTAAACTGAACCTTGAGTGCCCTAGTCAGCTTTTAATTAAAAAATGTCGGTTCAGTTTATTTTTCTTGTTTGCTGTAGCCAGTCAGCAAAACCTACAATTGGAGTTATTGGGGACAATTTAGTAATAGTTTAATGTTATTGGAAGAATCAAAGTTCTTTATAGTCTTGTGTGAAAATAGATGCTTTGACTTTTTACCAGGGCCTCTACTGACAAAAAAAATAAAACAGTTTCAAGCTGGGAGAAGTTTGATGCAGATTGGGTATAAGGAAGAAATTCCTATCTGTGAGGGTGATAAGGCCCTGGCAGAGGCTACCCATGGAAGCTGGGCATCTCTGGAATTGTCCAGCTGCCTGGTTGGATGGAGCTCTGAGCAGTCAGGGATGGTGGAAGTGTCCCTGCCCATGGCAGGGAGTGCAGCAAAATGGTTCTTAACACCGATTCTGTGATTTAGGATGGAGTATTTTAAATGATTTGCATAAAATGATCAGTGTTGATCTTGGTCCCTGTTAAGTGGACCCCAGAAAACTACACTGCTTGCTTGAGTTATACTTGTGTAGGTGCTCTGAGAAGCTGGTTTATGGAGGTGTAATTTATTTGAAACTGAAATGTCATGCCTACTGAATGTCCTGGTTTGTGAAAGCTGCAAAGTTATGACTTAAAGTTACGTGTAGAATATAATCTACTGTTTGTTGACTTGGCCCTCACTGGAACTGCAAAAATGTGACAAGGCATAAATTAGCCATGAATGCTGTAGCCTGAAGTACTTCGAATCATGCTGTTGTGCAGGTGGGAGACTTCAGTAAGATGAAGTTGGTGTATTTTGGATAGATGTGGGGAGTGCGCCTGTACAGGTAGGAGAGGCACGTAAGCTGCCATCAAAGCTCAAATCAAGTAGCCTGAAGGTAGTGTTAGCTTTTAGCTAAAACAAGGTATTTTCAGCTGACTTAACTAACTAACAGCTCACTGACTGAATGATACTGAATATGGGAACTTCCTGGAGTTCAATACCCGTTTGTTGCCTGGAAATAGGATAATTTTTGACTTCAAAGCTAGCTTCAATCCGTAGGACCTTTAATGTCCTTGAGCAATTTCTAACATCTGTCTGCCTGTTGATTTCAGGTATTTTATTTTAATGCCTAAAACTGGCCTAATGGAAGCTGCAAAAGCAAGATGGTTAGGCTAAGTGGATATAATTTATCTTATAAGTAATTTGAAGTGCATATTGCAGTGAATGCTCAACATAGCTCCAGTTTCAGCATCCCTTTTAATATTTCATTTATATTAATAATGTGATCAGGTACTTATACTGAATGAAAGGCTATCAAAACTGAAAACAGAGTTCTACTACCCTGGTGCCTACGAACTAAGATTTTAACTGTTCCTTTAATGAATTTTGAAAGACTTGATTTTAAGTGCTCCAGTTGAGAATATTTATTATGTGTGGGCCATTGAATTCTAGAGGGGAATAGGCTTGTTACCAGACTTATGGGTTTATTTGAAATTGGTGTACCCTGTGGAACAAAAATTGGTAGTTACTTAAAACATGACAAAATGAGATAAGGTTTGTGAAATGCCTGGCTTTTGGAAGACTTCTGTTGAGGCATCATGGCTAAATGACCTTCCAAAACCAGTTTCACGTGCTAAATTAATTTGTGGATGGGCATATGTGTATGCACTTGGTCAGTCACTTGTGAAAAATATTAATAAATTACTAAAACCAGCTAGCCTACGTGCAAAGTTAACTTCTGTATTTGCTGAAGTTTGCTTTAGTCAGGAAAGACTTCAGGAAAGTTCAAATTTCTATTGCAATGGTAATCTTAGTCTCTGTTAGCGGTTCAAGAATCTACATCAAACTTGATCTTTATTGACAAAGTATCTAACCATGATGCAGACTACTTCTGAGCTATTTATCTGACCTTTTTTGGGGGATGCAATGTCCTGTGGCTTTTGGCAGTGAAAGGTCCTAAGGGAGGTGAAATCTCAGTGCTAACATGTCTCTCGTTTTGGCTTGTGTTTTTAGGGATCAGACGGGAATCTCCAGTTCATTGCTTGCTGAGTGTTCTGTCTGGTGGAAGTCATGTCAGCCATATTGCCATTCACTCCACCAGTTGTGAAGAGACTTCTGGGGTGGAAAAAATCTGCTGGTGGCTCTGCAGGGGCTGGTGGTGGTGAGCAGAATGGTCAGGAGGAAAAGTGGTGTGAAAAAGCAGTGAAAAGCTTGGTCAAGAAGCTAAAGAAAACAGGACAGCTGGATGAGCTTGAGAAGGCAATTACCACTCAGAATTGCAATACAAAATGTGTGACAATACCAAGGTAAGTGCTGGTGTATTTGAAATTGTTACAGCCACTTAAGAAGTGGCTAAATGGATGCTCAGACATTCTGTGAATGAAGGACTAAAAAAAACAGTTGCATGCTTTTGATTCTTTAAAAATTACTTAAAACCCGCATTGAATTTATATAGTGTTTGCTGGTAACTTAATCACATGCTTTGTGAAGTCACAGTTTTTTTACGTTTCAATTTTGCACAGCTATGTAGGTTCCTGATTGTGTGTATTCTGGTGAGGCTTAACACTGCTCTTAGTTTGTGGTACTGCCTTATGCTTTTATTAAATAACCCTGCTGTACTTGGGGAGGGGGACATACTTGAGCCAACACTTCCACTTTAAAAAAACACAAAAAGACTAGTTTTTCCTTGGTCAACACTTCAGTCATCTAATTATTTTCAGTTATGTCTCCTAGTTTAAATTGTACAAGCTGCTTCCATTCTTCCTTTGAAGGGAAATTTTATCTTTGGAGGCAGGTTGTCTGAAGACCAGATTTATTACTGTAATATTATTATTGTTTATGAAAATATATTTTGTTTAATTACTTGGGGTTTGTCTAGAATCTCTCTTTTGCTCCTGATATGTATAAACATTTAGATGAACAACTTGCATTCTACCCCTTTGACTTTCCCAGCTTAATTCATAGCAACTGCTGTGCGAGAGCAAGGGTTCTGTTTGTAAGTATAATGCAGTCTGCTCTTGATTCATGTTGCACTGAAATTCCACTGGGGTGCCTGGGCAAGCTCATTGTGTGTGACAGAAGTATCAAATCACTTCACAGGTGTGTTTTTCCCTGAAAATGTTAGAAGATCTCACTTTTCTGGGCACTTAAGTCATTTGATACTAAAATTATTTCTAGGAGGGAGGAACTGCATCTGGTTTATGAACTTGATTTCTGGATTAGCACATTCATCCCAGCTACTTTTACACTTTGTATTAATCATAACACAAACCAGATTTGACTAATGTCACTAATGATTCCATATTTTCTTCCCTAGAATATCCCCATAAATGTCTGGCTTTCCCTTCTGTTTTCTTCCTTTTGCGAGATAGAAACAATCAATTAAAAAACATTAGCATTTTGTCTTAGTGTATTGCCAGCAGACTAAGATTGGAACCTGTAGGATTGTATTTCTTGAGATAACTTGATGTATTTAGCACATCTCTACTGTGACTAAGATGAAGTTCTTAACTGGAAGGTGTTTCATGTGACTGAAATTAAACACACTTGATATAAAATGTGTATCTAGGCTCTAGAGCTCTTGGATTTTCTATCCTGCAGGGATATTGGAGCAGTAGATAATGTTACTTCAGAAAAACAGATGTCTACATGGATTTTTGTTAAAAAAATAATTCTATTTTGTAATAAAAGTTGTATTCTAATACATTGTTATTTTTGAGTAGACTCTAGTCTACTAGTGGTAGACTACGATATGCCTGCATGACCTTTGGTCCTCAAGTAGACATAATAAATAATTTTTTAAAATGGAATACAGATATTCTGTGACGAGCAGTTCTTGCTATTCTCTGTCCTCCACTCAGCTGTAAAAAGGACTGAACCTGGGTTTTACTCCTCTGAGTACCTAAGGCTTAAGTCAGGAAGAGTTCTTCAAATTATGTTGGCTATTATACAAGGTTTAATTTAAAACTAAAAAAATGTTTTTGGCATTAAGGGGCAGGGTGATATCAGGGTTGCCAGCAGTGCCATACAGAATGTTTGAATTTCATAGCCGGCTTTTGCATTGTTGATATTATTTCACTTTGACAGTAGTAGATGGGTTCCCAAGAAATAACAAACGCCAACTCAGTACTGTAATGACTTCTTGGAGATTCTGTTCTTGGATTAGTAAGTTAATGAAACCACTGCTTGAGACCCACTTTAATGAATGTCTTAAAGATCTGCAGATCAGCGGGATAAATAATAAAATGCTGAATTTGAAACTTTTTTCCTTACTAGTCAGCAGGAAGTTTGTGGTGCCAAGCTGCTGAGATGCAGTTCTGATGTGACAGCTGGGCTAGCTTTCCAAATGTTGTTCTGCTTGGGGAAGGTTTTTGTGTATTGTTTTTTTCAGATAGCTTTAGTTTAACTTAGTGATGCTGTTTAATTCAGTGTCGATACTGATGACTGTTGTGGGATGCTTTTGGTTGCCAGTGTTGCATTCCTTCCTCAAGAAAAGTTTCACTTAACAGTTTTGCAAGTTTCTGGTCCTATTGGAGATTTCCAGCGAGTTTGATACATTGTTTAACTCTTGTATACTTTTTCATCATTGAAACCCAAAGCATCTAAACTCCTACAGACTTTACAAAACTGAGAGTGGCTTGAACAAAAGTTGTATTAAATCACCTGCTCAGAAATAGTGCATTTCTTTACTATGTGTCATCAATAATCAGACTGAATCAAATTTATTCTGCTCATGTGCTATTTGTCAAGGTGACTGCACACTAAGGGAGGCTGATCCTTGTGTGTACTACACAAAAGCTGCTCATGTGGTAATTAACACAACTTCTTACGAGACTAATGGAGATTCTGAGAAAGCAGAAGCAAACAGATGGAGTGGGTGTTGGCATTGCACAGCAGGACTGCTTAGCTCTTCATAAGTGGGTCAGTAATCTAGAGCAGAGGCTAAATAAGTACAGAAGTCCTTTTGACACTAGCCCTCTAAGTAATTTGTAGTTATCTTGCTGAATCCTCCCAGCAAGCCAGTGGGATTCTAATCACATAATCTCTGTGTATTCTGAAACTAAATGTTGGCACATGAGTTCACTTTTCTAAAATACTTAATGAATTTGGTGGCATTTGAGAACTTGTCTTCATGCTCTCCCTTGCAGTTTTGACATTGGCACAAGATGCAGTCAATGGAGAACCAGTGTGAACATCCTTCTTCTAATGGAGCAGCTTCTTCCTACTTAGCCTGGGTTATTCTTTTGAATCATAGAATCTTAGACTAGTTTGGGTTGAAAGGAGCCTTAAAAGATCGTCTAGCTCCAGCTGCCCTGCAATGGCCAGGTGCAGGGACATCTTCCAGTAGACCTGGTTCCTCAAAATCCACTCCATAAATGCTTTGTGACTAGTGATGGCTAAAGTCCAAGCATTTCACAAAACAAACCATGCCTTTAGTGAATAATCAGCTGGCATATTAATTCTTACTACCTTCATTGTTTTAAAAGTTGTTTCAGTGGTAACAGCACAGAGAATTGGAATCCAAAGTATGGAAACACAACTATCTTCAGCATCCCAGTATTTTGATCAGCAGTGTGGTTTTTGCTGTCTTAAAAAGTGTATGGATATGCTTTGTGCTATATTTTTGCTTCTTTTAAATGAGACCAAAAAACAGCTGCCTTTGTAAAATGCCTGATAATGTACAACTAATAAAAGAGTTTAGTTGGGTCAAGTTTGGGATAATGTTGACCTGTATAGTTGGAGCTCCCATATTTTCAAAATTGGAAATTTAAGAAAAAAGGTAGAGAGAGAGAAGCATTGAATTTGGACAATTTTTTTGTCAATATCAATAGCAGTTATATTACAGTTATTAAATATAATTGGTTTTGATACTGTCGGTGGAATAGTAGTTAACACTTGAATATTGACTTTTATTGGAGGCCTTAGTTCCTGCAGAGGAGGTAAATTTCACTGCTGCTTTTTATTAAATTGCTTCACAAAAGCTGAGTAATTTTGAATGTTGATGGAAAACAATCTGGCAGATTTTTGGTTGAAGTAAGGTTTAAAAACCTTTCAATTTTCTGAAACAGCAGCTTAGAGACTTTCTGCTGGGGTGTTGGTATCTTGCAGCTGCTTCAGAGTCTAAGGTGAAATGCAGCAGTCGCTTCCAGAGCAGAGTAAGGGCTCATACTCCTGTCAATCTCTTGCTTTTTAGCCTGCTTTGCCATTAGAGTTTTAGTATTATCTGGTCTTACATGTGCTTTCTGTCCCTGTTGTTTAGCATGAGTATAGCACCCCTGAGTTTATGGCTTTCAGTAGCTTGTTTTTGCTTGTTTTTCTGCAGCTTCCCAATTACTTGGAGAGAGTGAGAGTAATTTTAACATTGTTTTGAAGAATGTAGATGATCTGTGGAATTTACAGTCCACAGTTAGATTTCTAGAGTATCTGGCTTCTATTTCAATATGAGTTGAATTCTAAATTTTTGCACCATTCAGACTAAAGGGGATAAACCAACAAGGGGTTCCATGGCTTTGGAAATGTGGAAGGTTGTGAGACAGTGGTGGGTATGGGAAGAAGATGGCTGCAAATTGAGTGATTGATAGGAATTACTGATAAACTTTGCTAAAATTGGTGCTTCTTTCAGTTTTTAAGGTTAAGTAGTATTATTTCAAAATTGTTAAAGCCATGGCTTTCACTTGAATGGCTTTCACTTCATCCATTAGTGAAGGCTGTTAATTTTTTTAAATACTCCCATGGAACTGATTATACCCTGATTCTTCTAGGGAAATAAGGTGTTGTTATTTAAGCATTGCATTCAGAATCCTTTTTGATAATACTCTTTCTTAAAGAAGGTAAAAATACAGTAGCTATATTGATTGGCATCGGAAGGTTGTAATGTTTTTGGGTTTAGTTGTTGTTTGGTAAGGGATTTTTTTGTGAAGTAAATATCCATGTGACTTCTGAACCTAAATGTCTGCTCTGAACCTGAAAGATGCTGAAGTGAATAATGCTGTTGTCACTTGACTTCTCTTAGATTTGCTCAAAGTATCCAGGAAATAAATCCAGTATATATAAATTTTGGTGTATTTCTGATGTATTCTGCAATGCCTTAGTAATTAAAACTGGAGAATCCAATGAAAATTTATCAATCGCATGAAAGCAAGGCCATTTGATGTGATCAAGATCCTTTAAAGAAACTCTCTCTATTATGTTAACGTTATTCCTTTGGTTTCTTGTCCTGCAGCCCTTTCCTCATTCCCTGCAGTGAGTTAGGACTGTGAATAAGACAAGAAGCATAGGCATGGCTTATGCCACGTGTTAAAAATGGTTTTCTGAAGGTTGGCTCCCTTTATTAGTTACTCTGAGCCTCTGTCTGTGAAACTCACAGGTGCTGATCATTGTGTCTACAGTTGACAGCAGGAGTGCAATAGGCAAAGAAATGCCCTGTTCAAAGATGGGACAAAAAAGGCTTGGAACTGCTGTTTGAAAGCAAACAAATCTATAAAATTATGTCTTTTGATGCCTGTAAGGCCTTTTGATGCCTTTTTCATTACATAACTGAATAAAAAGTAAATTTAGCTATAAGGAGCACATTTTTAGTATAAAAAAACAAAAAAAAAAAACAAAACAAAAAAAAAAACCCTCTTCTACATATGGTTAGTATATTTTCTTGTGTATCTTAGGAATGTTTGTCAGGAAAGTGATCACATAGCTGCATGCAGTAACCTAGTTTTAGGAATGCTTTTGATCACCAATAGAGCAGAATTGTCAAGCTGATGTGGCTTCTAGACTAGATTGTTTTCAGGCTTGAATATCTTTCCCCAAAATAGGTTACTTCAGAGGAGAGCAGTACAGGTACTCCTTCTCAGGTAAGGGCCGTAGGATGGGAGTGATTTCAGCAATTAAACTGGGGAGCAGGGCAAGTTTCTCTGGGAATTGTTCTAGGAGAGTTCCCAACATCTGCTAAGATGTAAGTGACTTAGTGAAGAGAATAGCAGTAGGCAGTTAAGTTGGCATAGCAGGTCCTGAAATAGCATTGCAATCCAGACAGAGGTAACGCTTCTGTTCCCAGAAACAACACTTGACACTGTCTGATAGTTTGTAGCAGACCTGGGATAATTCACTAATCAAGTTGGGGATGGACGCTTGTTCCTAATCATAGGAATAATTGTTCCTAATCATAGGAATAATATAAAAAAAATTTCCTTAAACCATATAGTGTTTCTCAGTCTGGATGTCTTCAGTTAAATGTAAATTAGTTCTCTAAATGTATCAAAACTATAGTTGAACATCCTAAGCTTTCAAGAGTTCAAAGTTCACTAAAGGACCATTTTTATTGCTGACATTACAGGAATAACATGCTTGTAAATAATTTGTTGATAAACTGTCTCCCTCTTCTCATGACAGGATTATTGTGGATTGAGCAGACTCCCTTCTCCTTTTCTCTTGTTGGAATTTCAATAAAAATAATTCTTAAGAAAAAAGCCAAAGAAATCTTTTCATTTTTACCCTGCAGTTCCATAATTATGGATGAACTTAAATGTTGTTCTCTGTAAAAGACTAAAGGATGTGTTTATAGACAAAAGGGTGCAGGCCCTAATTATGGATGTTCAAACTCTAGGTTGCAAAACACCTTTATATGCTATATGAACATATTGTGGGAAATAAAAATGGACATGCGGTTTGACATCAAGTCTCCCTGAAACTTAATGTCTAACTTGAGTTTAGTAATTAACGTGGCAATGTTGGTAATGTAGCCACGTTAAATCCTGTTATTCCTTCTTGGAATTATATGCTATAATTTCCACATTATAGCATAAAAACAAATTTTGTTAGTTTTCTCCTATGTTATTAATGATGTTGATGTATTTCATGTGTAGAGTAGGATGCAGAATTAATATGAGCAAAAAGTAATGTTTTTTTTCTCTAATAACTTATTTGTCCTCCACTGTCACTTCCTACTAGAATAGTCTCTCTTCAGGGATTCCGTAGAGCGATTTCAGGTACTTTAAATGGGCTACAGGACAGGGTCTTTGGACAAGGATCTGGGGTAATAGGACCAGGGGAATGGCTTCCCACTGCCAGAGGGCAGGGTTTGTTGGGATAGTGGAAGAAATTCTTCCCTGTGAGGGTGGAAGGCCCTGGCAAAGGTTGCCCCGAGAAGCTGTGGCTGCCCCTGGATCCCTGGACTGGGGGGCAGCCTGGGATAGTGGAACATCTTCCTGCCCATGGCCAGGGGTAGAATGAGATGAGCTTTTTACTGAAATTCAGAATAGCAATTGTGTTCAAGTGTAACTGAATGAGGTTTAATTACAAATACTAAAACACAGCAGTTAACTTGTTTTGTGGCATGGCTGTGGCTGGTGGTGAGGACTGAATTGCTGTAGCTGAGGTTAAGCTTTACGGTAGACCTAGCTCAGGTTACAGCATCTTGTAATGATGTCATCCTGAAAAAGGAAGTCTTACAGTATTAAACAAAGATACTTAGGGCTGCCAGTTTTAAGCTCGTGCAATTCAGGAAGCCATGTGACTTACCCACATAATTCGTTAGAGTTGGAGTGCCAAGCAGAGAGTATTGGCTTGTCATTCGAGCTAGGTCAATGTGTAAAAATATAAATGTGCAAGATACTTAGCCAGTAGCAAAATGCTGTATAGTTCAAAAGAGCTTGTCTCTCGAGTCAGGAGGAAAAAATGTTGAATTTTGAGGATTATATTATGTACTAACTGGAACACTGGATAAAGGCTCGGGGAATGTGGATTCTGGCCTTGGCTCTGCTGCTTTTTCCCAGGTAATTAAGTTTTTTATTTGCTGTCATTTTTCAGTCTATAAATGAAGGGGTTTTTTTTTTTTTCCCAGATTGTATTTGCCACCTTTACTGTTACGAAGCATATTAATTGTTTAGGGAGTGAACTTTTGTTGGTGGAGTATCAGTCATGTAAAAGCAAATTTGGGGGTGAAAAATGTGAGTCGTTAGAATCAGTGAAAGTTCTTTGTTCGGGTTAATGTTGCTCCTCATTAGGATTGCTTTAATGGTAAGAAGGAGGAAAAGTCAGAATTTTTTTTTTTTTAATATACAATTATTTGTCAGTGTTAATAACTGATGCTGGGGCTACTTGTGTTACTTCAGCAACTTATTTGCTGAATAGATGCTGGTAGAAAGCTCTGGCTAGGAGGAGTAATACGTGTATCTTGACAGTTCATGCTGCCATTAAGAAGACATATTAGTCACTGAAAAAAATTCTGTTGACTGCACTTTATTGTCAATACTGAGCCCAAAATTATCTCATAATAGTTGGGGTTTTTCTCCTAAGGAATCAGTCTTTACCCATCCCCAGTCAACACTAAACTATTCCCTAGCTTGCTGTGGTAACTCATGACTTTATACTTGTCAGCTATTCAGGCGTGGTCAAATTGTCTCCACATTATATTTTTTTCTGTAGGAGTCAGCCATTTTAGTTTTCTTGGTTCTGTAGCAAACACCTGAGTGCTGTTTTTACTGGTGTGAATGTATTATGACACCTGCCCGATTTTACAGGAAAAACTTCTCAGAAATGTGGCTCAGGCGTTAGCCTAAGAAGAATTTATAGGCTAAACAAGATATTGCAGTTCCTTTACTGCTGCAACTTTGAACACAAATAGCTGGCTAATAGGCTCCCTGCTGATCTAATCCTGCTTGTAATGTACACCTGCTAATTTAATAAAAGTAATTTCCCATGTCTTGTTTAGTATTTGGTTTTTGTTTTTTTTTCACTACTCTGTTGCGCTGCTGATTGGTGGAAAGATTCTAAAATTTACTGTGTACAATGCCATAGTCTCATCATGAACAGCTTTCTTTGGCTTCTGTCATGCTGCATTGTTTGAAGCTGACTGGCAGGATACAAGAGAACAATCGGGAGCTGGAGTAAGTTCACATCTCACTGCATATGCTTTAAAATTGGCAGAAGAACAATGAGGTTGGGGAAATCCCCTTGAACAAGTGCTGCACAGTAATCTGACTTCAGCGTTTGTTCAGAAAAGATCCTCCAAACAGTCACTTCATTCCAAAATGTACACGCGAGTTTTAGAACAAGAGTTGAAAATTTTTGCTTAGAATCTTTGCTCATATTTTAGGTAAACAGACCCTTTTTTGGGCGCTCGGTTTGTTCTTTTCTTGTGTGCTGGACAGAGAAAAGCCCAGTGCAAATGAAGCATGCTCAGTTTTACTTAAATGCAGAATTTCCAAATTACTGTTCAGTTGAATTAGTGAGAACTGGTCTTTACTTCCCCTTAGTTTTGTGGAAGGCTTTGAGTTGAGTTCTTCTGATACTTGAAATAATGTCAACTCACGCTGTAATTTTGAAGTTTTGAACATGAAGAAAGGCTTATACCAAATGATGTGGAATCTTGCAGCTTTGTGACTCAGAAAATCATGTTTGAAATGGTTTTTGACTCAGGAATTTGGCTGAAAAAGTCTTTTCTCTATGTTAGACAGCTCAAATGTTCATCTCATGGACCCCAACTACATTTTTCAGGAGTGGCTTCTGAACCTTGCAGTGTTTGCATAAGCCTACAGCAACACAGCCTCCAGTCACCCAAGCTCTGTGATAATTCTTTACTGTTTGTCATAGATATGCCCTTCTGCTACAGTGGAGGGAACTTGAATATAAACTTAACAGCTGTACCAAGGAAAGGAATTCAAATGTGTCCATACTGGTGAATTCCACAAAATTGAAAACAAAAGTGCTTTTTCAGTTCTTTAGACATTCAAAATTAAAAGTGCAAATGTTCTGTTTGTCCCATGTACCTGTCTTCCAGACTGATGCCTTTGTCTAAATGCAATACTCAAAAATTAAAGTTTTGCTGTCCACTGTACATCTCAATTAGATGAATATAGGGGGAAAACAGGAGGGCTCTACTTAGTGCAAGCTGCATTAGTGGCAGACATTTAAAAAATTCTGTAATTCTGTTCACTGATGGGAAGACATTTTTGCTGGAGTCAAGTGCTGATTTGTTTGTTGAGCCTCTGGGAACCCCACAACATTTTGGCCAACAACCACAGACATTCCAAGAAGGATTTAAGCAGCTTTCCTTCCAACAAAATCCATGTATTTGTTAACTTCAATGTTAGTGTTCCTTGAGCCTCTGAAACTCCTATATTTTTGGCTCTGTAGGACAAGAGGGAAAGCGCTGGGCAACTGCCACCTCAGCAGAGGGCAGGTGGTGGTAGATCAGGGTTCACTTCTGGTAGGTGGAGTGAGGAAAAGAAACTGTTGAATAGCCTGGGAAAGTGTTTTACCTGTTAAGCAATTGGATGTGAGGCAAGAGCACTTGTGGGTCTGGTCTTCAGATGCATGTTATGGGTGTGGATCGTGAGCAAGATGTTGAAGACTTCAGGACTCGGCCAAGGTCTTAACAGGTCCTTTCTGCCTCAGCTCTGGACAGCAAAGCTCAGGAAGTGGACTTTGATTCTTACTCTAGAGGTGTCTCCTGCATATTCCAATTTTCTGATGATAGTGTTTGCTGTGGGAGTCCTATGTTCTCTTCTGAGCCTGAGGAGAGTAGAAGCCATTAGTTAGGTGTGTTACCTCCTTGATTTTGCCTTACTAAAGAACATACAAGGTAGCAGAATATTTCAGCAGCCATTTTAAAAATAAAATACTTCTTTTGTCTGAGTGATGCAACTCTTCAAGGCTTTTTATGGCTTCCTTGCTAGTTGTGAATTTTCCTTAATATTACTCATAAAATACAGGCACTGTCAGTGTTGGCGATATCATTGTCAGACATTATGTTGTATTTTGTGGCAAATGGTGACGTCATAAGTACCATTCAGTTCTCTGCCTCAGTGTGTTGCTTGGGGAAACTTTCTCTAAGTCTCAGACTTTAACTTCATTTCAAATTCCTTATAGGAAACACTTATGTTTTAGCTATATAATGGTTGGTGTTCTTTAAGTTTTTGTAAAGACAGTCTGTTGTTTGGGGTATGGACCAAGGTCAATGTATTCTCTGCTTCACCAGTTCTCTGCCAGGTGTGCATGGCTTGGGCTGCAGCAGGGATCACTCTGGGTTTAGAGACCTCCCTGCATTGAGCACTTCATAGCATATATCGTGTGGTTTTTTTCTTGGGTTTCTTGAGATGGGTGTGTGATTTGTAGGGGCTGTCCAGAGAAAGGTTCACTTTGAAATGATGTATTCAAGGATCCTGTAACTGTTCTAAGAATAATCTTTTTCCCAAATTAACATACTTTTGAGGACTGTGGACAAGGGAAATGTCTTGCACAGCTAATCTCTCCCCCTCTCTACCCCAAATACACAGTAGTTTGAGACGGTTAATCAAAACCTCTGTGTTTTCTCAGCTGTCCACCAGTTGTGAAATAGCTCACGCAAGTAGTAGCATCAGCCACTCACCCACATGGAGGATGATGGACGACTCAAGCAAAATTACTTGACTTGGCTCTTGCTTGGTAGCTGTTAGCTAGTAGCTGGGGAAGGCTTTCACCACACCTGCCATGACTAATAGTGGTTAGAAAATTTGAGATAAAGGTAATTTTTTAATGTCTGTTGAAAGTATGATCTGTGAAATTTGTCTGCTGTTAACAAACCAATTTGTTGTGGCTGTTTCAACCAATATTGTGATGGATAGGTCATCATATACAGATGCTTTGTCCTTTATATTTTTGATTTTCAGGGCTGTAAAGAATGATATAGCATTAACCCATGAAAATATAATTTCAAGAATGTCATCTTAAAGCATGAACATCCACATCCTCAGAGCTTGTGGGTTTGCTTGGTAGTAGGTTTTTCTTTATTCTTGGTTTTGTGTTTTGGGTGGGGTATTTTTTTTGTGGGTGGTCCCACTTAACGCCGGCGATTTGTTGCGCGATGGCGTGGTGGCGAGCTCCTGAGGAGCCGAGCGTACACTCTATCGGGATTCTCGGGCGGCTCGCGTAGCGGCATCCGGAACTCGCTCCTTTCTCCGCCTTACTGCTCTCTAATGCACCTCTTACCTCCTCGCTGCCCTGTTTGTTTTTTTTTTGGGGGTTTTTTTCTTCTTGGGTCTCTCTACCCCTTGCTTAGAGAGCTTGTCCCATTGATGAACAAAGCTGTTGTACACTTGTCATCTGCGCTAGATGTGGGGCATCAAGGAGTCATTGGTTTTGATAGCTGTTTTTGAACAATGTGACTGGGAGTAGTTTTTCTGTGCTTAGATTCTTCTTATCTCCAGTTAGACTGCTTCAGTGTTGGTGAAATGCAGAGCTGCTGAAAGCTGTGGTGTTTGGTTGCAAGTAGGGAACTACAGGGCAAGTTTCCCAGCAAAGCTGTTGCCTCATGATTTCCGTGGGCTGCTTTTGGATGCGCCACATCTTTGGTCTTTGAGCATAAGACTTGTGGCCAGCTCCCTGCTGAGTCTTGAAGGAGGCTGAGCTGCATTGCATGCCTTTTATTTCTCAGTCCTGAACACCACCTCTGTGCTGCTTGACCTTGCCATTTAGAAGTTTCCAGGCACTACTCCCCACCTGACTTTGAACAGAAAGTAGAAGCTCCTTGATAGCGTCTGCATCTGAACAGAGCTTATGGACAATGGGAAAAGAAAGTAATATTTTACTTCAGCTTGGTTTCCATGGCATCCTGGAAAATAGTTCTTGAACTTTGAGGCACTATCCTTCCAGGATCTCTTAGCACAGAGAGGAAAATAAAGGTAGCACTGATTGTTGTTGGCTGCCTTATTCTGTCTGACAGCACTGGCTAGCGTATCAGGATTTGGAAGAAGGGAGGATGATAAAGTGCTTGGAAGAGCCTTATATATCTGTATTTTTGCCTATATAGGCAGTTTGTTGCACACGTGACCAGGAAGAAGTATGCTTTTAGAAAAGGCAACAGAATCACATAGTGTTCATCAAGATGACTTGTTGGCTCAGCACTCAGCAAAACTGGAAGAAGCTAGCTACTGGCCCTGAAACAAGCACTGGGCAGCTCAGATGTTGGGCTTTAACAGTATCTTTTGTACATCATGTTCCACTTTTGTGTCCCTGTGGACATCCTGGAAGTTTTAATCTGAAGTCAATGGGAGTTATTCAATGACTTTTTCTTTTCCCACAGTGTTAGAGAGGTTAATTGCATCCTGCGCTTCTTGCTTTTCTGGCTATTTTGATGTGTTAATTTTTTAGCATACATCCATTTATAAGGAAGGTTATTAAGTCATTTTCCTTGGTTCAGATGCTGCATTTTGTATTTGATGTAATGGTTTTGAATATACTTTATAAAATTCTATGTAAACTTTATTCGTAAAGGCATTCTGAAAGATGAGAGGTTGTGCAATGGTTCCTGATTTATGTTCCACTAAATATGCACATACATAAATATTTCTTTCTTGGCTATAGTGTGTCCTGAATGTGTATCTGGGGTGGAGGGAGGCAGGGAGATAAGGAGCAGTTACAGTTTTCAGCAAGTAATGCTTGAAGCAGAAAGGCCTGCTTTCGGATTCTGGGGAAGAAAGGAAACCAATTTTTTGTTTGTTTCTTTAGTTACTTTGTAAGGCCAGTTGCTTAAACAAGTGAATCTAAGGGGTTAGAGACACTTGAGGAAGCACTCGTAGTTGTAGCAACTCAGTGCCCAGCTCACGCTTTTATGCTTGTTTTGTTGAGTTTGTGCTGAGAGAGAAATCGGTGCTTTCAGTTCTGCAAGAACATTCAGTCCAGGGCTTTTTAAGACATTACTTAATATCCTTTTCCTAGACTTGCCAGGCTCTGTTTCTCCTTGGAAGAATGGGAGATTCTGGTGGCAAACTGCCTATCCACCTATAGTTGTGTGTAAATACATATAAATATTCATTTAGTCTGTTTGCTGATACTGTTCTTTAACAGAACTTTTCATTGGGGTCTGCTTTTCTACCCCAGGGTCTATCACAGAATGGTCTCCATAGAAGAACCTTTCCCCAGCTCCTCTTAAAGGAAAGTGCTACCCCAGAGTGCTTTGTAAATAATTTTCAAGAAGAATTCATACCTGTCATTTTTATTTGACATTTGTTAGCTTATTAGCTCATCCCTGTAGCTGGTGATTGTAAGAGAAGTTGTTATTTCATGCTGAATTAATGAATCTTTACGTTTTCTGTTGCAAGATAATGATATCAGGACCTCTGTAATTTGATGTTACTGATAAGCAGGAATGGACTGCTGTAGCTTTGAGTCACTGCATTTGATGGATGTGTATGTCTGATTGTGAGCACTCAAGTGAACAGATGACATTATGTCACTGTAATATAGGATGCTGGAGATGCAAGTAAAAACATTGGTCATTTCTGCAGGGATGCAAAATGAATCAGAGGAGTATGGTAGATATCTCATGAAAGGAACTTAATGTTCATGTCCTTATTGCAGGTTGTTCTAGTCTTTCCTGAATGAGCATAGTGCAAGTAACCTTTCTGCTGTCATCCCCCTCATGGGGAAAAGCAATGTAAGCAGCATGCATTTCAGTAGGTGAGACATAGGTCAACTAACCTGCATTTTAGAGTAAGCTTTTGTTCAGGCAGTTGGTTTTACTGCTACCTGAGGCGCTGTTTGGAAAGACAGGTAACGCAGTTAGCATTGGTTCTCTCTGATTTGCAGGCATTTTAGGCTGTAAAAGTGTTAATTGTCAGTATATAGAAAGGACTATCAAATCAGAATATAAAAGCAGCTACACATATTTTTGTTTGAGACCCAGAATTAAGGAAACCATGATGAGGCAGATTTGGTAGGAACTGTCTGTGCTGAATACAATACTATATGTAAGCCACTGAACTTTTTTAATTGCTGACATAGTTCCATCTCTGTTGCACCTAAGCCTTTCAACTCAGTCATTCCTTTTACTGGAGACTGACACCCTCTCTGAACTAGCTCGAAAGGCTCGGTGTACATCCTTATAGCTGTTCTTGAATCTTAGTTGCATCAGGAAGAAAATAACTGGTAGTATTCTGTTCTTCCATACATGAGTTCACTGGTCCTTTTCTCAAAGGTAGAATCAGTAGAGTGTCATGGGCAGTGTATTCACAGGAGTGCAGCTTCAGTGTAGTTACACCAGTGATAAATTGGAGGCTAATTCCATGTTGTGGTATTCCTGCCTTGTTTTCCTGCTCAGTATATTGCTCTGAAGTCTTGGATCTAAGACCTTACATAACAAGATCGATTAGCAAGTATACAAGGTACTGATCTTGAGTTTGCTTCAGCCTGTTTTCTCAGGTAAATTTTACAGAAGCAGTCATGAGCAGTACTAAAGCATTGGCATTTGCTCATTTGTTAGGAATAAATGGGATTCCGTAAGTCTAGTGGTCATTTCCTATTGCTCTAACTCCAATTTGGATAGCTTGGTTGAGCTCTTAAAGCAAATTTTCCACCTCTTTTCTGCCTCCATGACAAAATCATAGTCAGGGTAATAAGCCTAGTAAATGTTAGGCTGGTATAAAGGTGCTTATGTGTTTCTATAAGTAACTTCTCCAATTCAAGTGAAAACTTGATGATTTCTTATGGTGTTATTGTTGTGTTTTTCTTGTTCAGTCTTTGAGTAAAAACAGAGTGAAAACCAGCATCTGGCTCACTTCTACAGGGAAGACTTTGCATGAGAATTCTAGAATTGGAAAATTAACTTTGATTCTCATCTCCCATTTTAAAACGGGTAAATGGAGTACTGTCAGAGGTTGCTGAAATTATTTTTCATTTCAGCCACAGCTCCAGTGCTACAGATGCCTCAGAAAATGTAGGGGCAGACAAATTAGATCCAGTGGGAGAAAGGCCTGTGATTATAAGATGCAGGAGAAAGGCAAATGGAGAATATTTTCTTGAACATAAACTTGGTAAACTTGTTAGTGGCTTCAGATTCTGAAAGATGTGAAAGATTCAGGAAGGATATTAGAGGCTTAGTGTAATACTTCACGAGTAAGCAAATTAAATGTCCAAGACCATTTCTGTAATGTTTTCTGTATAATGTGGGCTTTGACTAGCACAATGCTATTTGCATTTCAGGTTTTATTTGTCATATTTCTAGTGCTACCACTTCAAGTAAATATGAGGCTGGCAACTGAACTCAGTGCCTTCTAGCTCATTTAGAGCTGTTCCACCTTGCACGACAAGGAAGAAAAATGTGTAACTGCAGTTGTATATGAATTGTGACATTATTTAATAACTTCTTTACAGAGTTTCTGGTACTTCATATGTAGATATCTTTGAAGTAGTTCTGCCTTCATCCGTTGGTGTACTTGTTGTAAACACTTCATTTAGTACGAAAAGTACCTTGAGCACACAGCATTGCCAACACGTTAAATAGTGGTAGGTAGTTACTTGTTCATTCTGTTTCTCAGTAAAAACTGGTAATAAATTCATAGGAGCAACAACTTGTAATGTACGTAGGCCTGCCTAAGCACTGTGTTTAATAATTTTGGTGCACACAGGATGCTGTTCAGCACTCAACTGGCTTAAGGTTTTTCAGGTACAGCTACAGATTAATAAGATTAATAATCTCTGTAAAAAGCAGTATTGTTGACAAGATCTACCACCTTTATCCCTGTTGTATCTCCTACTTTGCAAATGCTCTTGGGAAAAGTGCAGGGATTTCTTGGAGTATGTGCAGTGCTATGTGTAGACACCAGCTTGTTGACATTGTGGCCATGAATATCTGGACAGTACTTGCACATACTTGCTTGGATCTGCAGATCAGTACATCTGGCTTTTAACTGCATTGAGAAACTGATCCTAATTAAGTAGCCTATGTTGAGTACCAACAGGCTTTAATAGTTGGCATCTGGACATTAGTGAGGGGATTGTGGATGGTACTGTGTATATACATCTCCAACTACTGATGTTTCTAGTTTAGAATTACTGCTGCCACAAGCCAAGAGGAAATGTCTTTCTATATTCACTGAGATGAGGTTGTGCTGTCACAGGTCATCTTACTCTGTTCAGCCTTCTGCTGTGGAGTCCTTTTTCACCTAATCATATCAAATAAAAGAATTTGGTTTGGGTAGTGTGTTCCAGTTGATATTATGTTCATGTGTCTTTTTGGACTCATGAAGATCAGTACAGTGTGTTTCTTCAAACTGCTTCATTTATTTAGGCTTTTTTGGTTGCTACAGATTTTGATACAGACATTATTCCTCCAGTAGAGATATATTACATTAAAACAACTTTGGTACTTACTCATGAGTGTAGCACAAATGGTGTTTGTCCATTGTCATTTTTCACGGGCAGATCAATAATTTATCTGTGTTTGCATCAGGACTTCATAGTCCAGTTTTTGTAGTAGAATTCCACTAAGAAATACTGGGAACATCATCTTTGTCATGTAGATAAGGCAATAAAAATATTCTCAGGTTATCCTTAATAGTTGGGGTTTTCCTGTGTCCACATTTTTCTTATGTATGTCAGTGTTTCTGTCTGACAGAAAGACAGTCAGTTTTGGCATTTTGTCTGATAATTGTGAAGCATTAATACAGCTCATTGCTGTGCAGGTAATTTCAGAGTTCAAGTTTTTTGGAACTCAGATTTTCCTGTTAAAGGAAATGATGAAATGGAAGAAGCAAAGGCTTACTGTGTACTGTTGCGTACTGATAGCCACATTAAAGATTCTTCTCACCAGAATTTCATGGTATCATCTGAAATGCTGCCTCTTCTAAGCAGATAAAAAGTCGGGCTGAAACCCTAGCTTACAACTCTTCTCATTTAGGGAAAGACTCTGACAGAAGTAGCTTTGATTGCACCATGTATTAACTTGTCTGATCCTTTCTTCACCACAGCAGTCCTCTGGTGAGTCCTAAAGAGTCCCAAAGCCCAGTTATGTGTAGCAGCTTAACCAGATACCTGCTAGATTTGGATCAGTGAAAGTACCTGGGTCTTTCTGACCCAGAAAGTCAAAGAGTCAAAGACTTTTGGCTTTCTGCTATAAGAGTAATTTCTCCTTCCGAGTATTTTTTCAGCATTTCTCCTTTCTTTAGGGAATAGTTTTCTCTTGATAGACCTCCAAATCACCTGGGAAACTCAGCCGAATTGGTGCTTTATATCCCTTAAGTCCCTTGTCATTGATTCATTTACTTGTGGGGTCTGCAAAAGTAACAATTTACTTTTGTTCAAGCAGGGAGTGCTAGAGGCCTCAGAAGCGGTGATTTACTGTTCTGAACTAGTGCTGAAAAGTGTTGAAAAGATAAAAAACTAGCTTTTGTATTGTTGACCAAATGTTGACTTGTTTCTGTCAACAAATTGTTTCGAGAACGTTAGTGAAAATGCTCTTTGTAATAAGTGTCCACTCAGGAGAGAGAAAGTACGGTAGCTTTGAACTTGTGTTTCGAGGTATATTTAAACTCTTGTCTGCACAGGAAAGTTTTAGGCACAGTGTGGACACCAAAGCCAAATTGTATTTTAAAAACAATGATGGCTTACCAGTGATACAGTGTAGAGCAAGTTCAAAACCAAACCCCTTGTCTGGTAAAATACAAAGCCTGAAGTGTGTTTCTAGGCTTCTTCTGCTTGAGTGCTTACTGAAGGTGAAATGGTGATATGTCTTGGCTGCCTCTCTCCTAATAAATTAAACGTGCCTGGGGACATTCCCAGGCAACACATCCAACTGGCTGAGGACTGCCTTGTCCATACTTCTCAGCTAGAAGGGCAGAAGAGCTGCATCTGAACTGCCCAGTGTGAATGGGTCCTGATGTGTCCGACTCAGGAACCCGGGAATTGTGTGGGAGAACAGAAATTGGCATGGCTTGGTGCTGGGGAATGTCCTAGCTGCTTTCTAGCATATGTGATCATGTTCCAGGGCCTGGGAATATTTCCAGACCACACTTGACTTATGAGTACAGATGTTTGTCCTTGATTCTTCTGAAATCTTTATGGACCAAGGCATGGAGAGGACTCTTCACATCACAAGGGATTTTGGATGCTTCAGAAAGGTAGATTTAGGAGTGAGTGATTCCTGTTTATTTTGAGGCAGTAATTCAGCACTACTGAAAATATATACCTCCTGTCTTACTTTTAGATGGTTTTAGTGGTGGTTGAAACATCTTTCAGAATTCAGTCACCATTCCAGCACCACCTTTCAGGGATGAGTAGACATGTCTGCCCTCTGTCAGGTGATGGCTTGTGTATGAATGAACATACTGTGGCCTTTCATGGAATTACTGTGTATGAAGTATGGTTTTTAGGGTTGTGAGGAATTTAATTTTGATCTGGTGTGCGTGTGCATGAATATTAAGAGTCTTGATTTATTGCCTGGGTGATGTAGTGAGGAGACAGTGTTGCACCTTGTATGCAATGGATCTTTTATGTCAGCAGGAAGTGAAGAAACCTCTTTATTTCTTCAGGTGTTTCTTCCAGCAAACAGTAAAAGCTCTGTTGAGCTGACTTTATTGATCATATGGAACAATTTCCTTAATTCTCTTCTGTGTTTGATTGTGCATTGGAGTTTAAGTGTAATCCAAGTGTAGATGAGCCAGTAAAACACAGGTACTAATCACTGCTCTAAGGAGATACGTGTCACTCTTTGCCTTTCTGTACATTGTGGAGTATGTATCAGCTCTGATAGTTTAAGGTGAGTTTGTATAAGAGAGAAGTGGTTGGCAATATAAAATACTGCTCCTGTTCATCATATTTGCCAAGGGGCATGAAATTTTACTATTGCTTGTGCTGTTTTAAAAGTGTTATGAACCAAACGTGTGGCATGTCTGCTTACACCAGTGACGCACCCACAATTTTGGAACATGTAATCTGTGTAACAGCGTCAGCTTTGAAGGCACTGATTTGTATGAAGGACCCATTGCTCAAAGGTAGTGAGCTGTCAGAGCTCAGTGTGTCAATTAATATGCAGCAGGCTTTGTCTGCTGATTGTTCTTCTAATTGCATGTACAGATGATCTGTCTTACCAGCAGTAGTGGTGCATATTTTAAGGACAGTACAGCACAGAGGTGCTCCTGTTCTCCCACAGGCAGCCTATGTGTCTTTTGGGGAACTATTTCAACCCTTACAAAGCTGCTGGCAGCCCACGTTCTGGCAGTGTCTAGGAATGTGGAAAAGAGATGCTGCAGGTTCGGCTTAATGCAGCCATGGGCAGATCCCTCTTTGCCTACTCATTCTGGAGAGCTGTGATGCTGCTTGTGTCTGAGATGGATGCAACTTGTTCAGGATAGTTGGCTTTTCTAAAGAGCTGGATCTGTGCCAGAGAATGGGCCTACATCTCTGGCTCTCTCCTGCTCTCTACTAGGTAAAGTCATCTAGTACACGATTTTACTTGTGTCTATAATCAGTAAAATATCAAAAGGCCATATTTTATTTAACATATTTATTTGTGATGAAAGCAGGCTGTTGCCACTCACAATTACATTTTCACTTCTCCTTTGTAGTGCTCATGTAACTGCAGTGAATAGAAGTGATATGACTGAAAAGTAATGCAAAACATGTATTTTCAGCCATGTTTTTTCTGTGGTCAGCCAGTTCATTCATTTGGGTTGCTTCTCATGGGCATGGACATTTCAGCCTCCCTGGGATGGCATTAGAAATGAGGTGTGTGCTAGAGACAAGATGGGAGCAAGACCTATTAATTTCCTTCACCAGTAGCCAACACAGGTTTCATTAAAAATCACTGTGGAATTGAGGTGGTTGTCAGCCCTGAAAATAGTTTCAAGTCCATTGCTGTGCTGTCTGCTCTTTTGTTTTCTAACACTAATGAATTTTCCCTGTCTAATGAGGAGAAATAAAAACACCAACCTCACTTTCTTTTCTTAAGCACTCAATCAAAACTTGAGTGTATTGGCAAACTTTGTAATTAAATTTCAGTCAAACACTTGTATTTAAAATCAGAAGTTTGGTGACCTTGTATTCTTCTTGTTGCAACTTTTTGGAGGCTGTTAATTTTAAAAGCTAATGTACAGTCAGCCAAGCTTCGAGCTGCATATTGGGAAGCAGTGATTCAAGTTGCTTGTGAACAAATTCTCTTCATTTCTGAGTGCGAGGTTTTTGTGTATATAAAATACAAAAATATATAAAATTATATAAATTACATAAATTATATAAAACACTGTTTTCAGTGGTCATTGAGCAAATATGTTATAGAACTGAGCTTTGTTTATGCTTCCGAAAGTCTGTTGCCTGTTTACAATCCAATGCTATTTTCTCGTATGCTGTGTTTAAATCTGCCTCTATTTTCGTTTGTGTCTGTGTCTGAAGGTTCCTTTATTCTTTATGGTTGTGATCTTTTCATTGAACCAGTTTGGTAAAGACTTAGTTGTCTTTCCTTTTCTCCTGCTTGATACAGCAATTAAAGTTGTTGTTCTATAGTTGAATCTTAAAATACTATATTGTAAAGTTGTGTTAAACATTCTGTGTTCTGTATACTATATGAAAGAATATTTAGCTGTTTAATAAAGGAGAGTACAGAAAACATCTATAATGTATTTTGCTTCAGAGTTTGAATTTTCCTTTTTTTGGAAAAGCAGCAAATGGTATGTGCATGGAAAACTAATGCTGAAGTGGTGGTACTTGAACTTTAGATTGTGATGTTCAGTTTTGGATACACATGGCCTTTGTTTGAAGTCTTAGGGCAGTTAATGTTTAGAAACAAACAAAACAAAAAAAAACAAACCCAACTTAGAACTACCTCTGAAATTGAATTTTATAAAGAACTAGGCTGAGGAAGTTTTGCGTGTTTTAAGGAACATTGCGACTGTATCAATTACTTAAAACCTGAGAACTTGTTCACCTTTAAAAACATTTATCATTTACCTTGAATCACTTGTTCCATTTTGATAGCCTCCTTCATATAGAAAATATAGCATGAGATGTCAGTTTAAATGCCAGTCTAACAGTGCTCTATCTTCTATGTGAAAGGAAGTATTCTGTACATTTTTCCATGTTTGACATCATGGTGTTTGAATAACCATGTTCCATATTCATATCAATTTTTTGTTTTTGTTTTCAATTTATGCACAGCACTTGCTCTGAAATTTGGGGACTGAGTACACCAAACACGATAGATCAGTGGGATACAACAGGCCTTTACAGCTTCTCTGAACAAACCAGGTGAATATTCTGCCTCTCTCGCATCATAAAAATCTTGTGGGAGGGATTGGCTTTGGAGGGTCTGTAATGGGATGCTTTAGCTGTGAAATAGACTAAAGTGCTTCCTAGGCCTCTCACGGTACAGCATTTTTAAGTACTTCCTTGCCAGTATAGAAATCAGTGTGTTCACAGCTGATGTTTTGACCAATGAAACTCTTTAATTCTGCAATTATTTCTTTTTTCATGCCAGTGCTATTGAAAGAATGGGAAGACTTGTTAAATGCAAGCTCTAATGTGATTTGGTATTTATATTAACAAAGTTGGAAAACTTAATTCTTTAGACCTAATCTTACAAAGTGTTTAAACTGCTTTGTATGCCACAAGCTTTCAGTTAAATCTTGCTAATTGGCTCAGATAGCGAGCTACTAAAGACTTGTTTGTAAATTCTTCAATAGTTAATGTGGGCAAATTCTAAACAGGGTCTTTATTTTTTCATGTCACATTACTTGATTTGTGTATTGAGGTTTGTCTCCCATCCCATAACAGTCATAAACATCTGCATTTGTGTAAGCATATGCAGTCTGTCTTAAAACTAGCAAAACGTTTTCAGCTGGTAGCAAGGCAGATGAAATGAAGAAGATAAACTGTACAGCCCTTACAAGATGTGCATTGCTGCTTTTTGCATTACAGTTATACTGCCATGTGAATCACTTGGGCAGCTGACTGCTTATAGGCTTATTGGCAGTCCTGTGGGAATTCTTATGCTTAAAACCATAAAGCATCCATGCCACAGCAAAGCCTTGAGGTGCCTTTAGTAGTGGAAGGGTCCATTAAGTGTGTGATTTTATTTTAACAACTGTCTTCTGCATTTAAAAAATAGTATATGAAGCAATCATCCTAAATACTTGGTTGTAAGTGGCTCTTAATGAACTCTAAAATCACTGGCAATAATTTGAACAGCTCAAAAATAAGTTGACATTGCTTGATATGATCATTTTCATTGCATTAGAAGCCTTTTAACTAGAGTATAAATGTCGCTAGCAGTGTCAATGCACTGAATTCTAAGAATGAACTACCCTTGTGTGTGCTCTATTGCTTGAGTGATGGAGGCAGCTCCCAGTCTGTAAATGCTTCTCAACGTCTTTCCCCTGCAGATCTCTTGATGGCCGTCTGCAGGTGTCTCACCGCAAGGGATTGCCACATGTCATTTACTGCCGCCTGTGGCGCTGGCCAGACCTCCACAGCCACCATGAACTTAAGGCAATTGAAAACTGTGAATATGCTTTTAATCTTAAAAAGGATGAAGTATGTGTAAACCCATACCACTACCAGAGAGTGGAGACACCAGGTAGGAGGACTGCTTCTTCTGTTTCCATGTCTGTGTGTGTTCAGCGTAATGCTTTAAACAAAAAACAGGAAAAAGGTGATGCCCCTCTTGACAAGAAGTTACGGAGGGATGTGTTGGGAGCTAAACATCTCTCTTGAGGAGTCTCCCCTGAAAGTTTTAAAGTAGTACCTGACATCTTCAATTTATTCTCTCAGTTAAAAGATATCTCTCACTGATAGACAAAGAATTTCTATTCTTACGCGCTCAGAAGGAAGAAAATATGAAGAGATTTAGAGAAGATACGGTCTCCGCGCGGGAAACAGGGCTAAAGCGAAAAAATTCTACTCAACATCTCTTGGGTGCTCGGGGGGTGGTTTGGGCCCATTCCCCTCACACTTTCCCTCCCCCTTGTTTTTTTTTTTTTTTTTTTTTTATTCTTCTCTCCCTCTCTCCT
>VKON01000224.1:134178-148541 GCA_009741485.1 Malurus cyaneus samueli | reverse complement strand
CCAGAAGATAGTATGTAATGTAAAATGATGACTGTTGGAGCAGTTTGCTGCTCTAACTGATAACTGTTCTGTGCCTCCTTGCCTCCTTGGTGTTTTGAGCTTCATTCCAAGCTTTGGCTCTGTCACACAGTCCTCTTCAGGATACTCTTTGCCTTTCTGTACATTGTGGAGTATGTATCAGCTCTGATAGTTTAAGTATTTATAGAGAGAAGTGGTTGGCAATATAAAATACTGCTCCTGTTCATCATATTTTGCCAAGGGGCATGAAATTTTACTATTGCTTGTGCTGTTTTAAAAGTGTTATGAACCAAACGTGTGGCATGTCATGCTTACACCAGTGACGCACCCCACAATTTTGGGAACATGTAATCTGTGTAACAGCGTCAGCTTTGAAGGCACTGATTTGTATGAAGGACCCATTGCTCAAAGGTAGTGAGCTGTCAGAGCTCAGTGTGTCAATTAATATGCAGCAGGCTTTGTCTGCTGATTGTTCTTCTAATTGCATGTACAGATGATCTGTCTTACCAGCAGTAGTGGTGCATATTTTAAGGACAGTACAGCACAGAGGTGCTCCCTGTTCTCCCACAGGCAGCCTATGTGTCTTTTGGGGAACTATTTCAACCCTTACAAAGCTGCTGGCAGCCCACCGTTCTGGCAGTGTCTTAGGAATGTGGAAAAGAGATGCTGCAGGTTCGGCTTAATGCAGCCATGGGCAGGATCCCTCTTTGCCTATCATTCTGGAGAGCTGTGATGCTGCTTGTGTCTGAGATGGATGCAACTTGTTCAGGATAGTTGGCTTTTCTAAAGAGCTGGATCTGTGCCAGAGAATGGGCCTACATCTCTGGCTCTCTCCTGCTCTCTACTAGGTAAAGTCATCTAGTACACGATTTTACTTGTGTCTATAATCAGTAAAATATCAAAAGGCCATATTTATTTAAATATTTATTTGTGATGAAAGCGGCTGTTGCCACTCACAATTACATTTCACTTCTCCTTTGTAGTGCTCATGTAATGCAGTGAAAAAGTGATATGACTGAAAAAGTAATGCAAAACTGTATTTTCAGCCATGTTTTTTCTGTGGTCAGCCAGTTCATTCATTTGGGTTGCTTCTATGGGCATGGACATTTCAGTCCTGGGATGGTTAGAAATGTAGGTGTGTGCTAGAGACAAGATGGGAGCAAGACTATTTATTCATAGTCACCACAGGTTCATTAAAACTGTGTGAATTGAGGTGGTTGTCAGCTGATAGTTCCAGTCCATTGCTGTGCTGTTGCGTCTTGTTTTTCTATGAATTTCCTGTCAATGACGAGAATAAAACACCAACCTCACTTTCTTTCTTATCAACAACTGAGTGTATTGGAAACTTTGTATTTAATTATCAACTTGTATTAAATAGAAGTTGGTGGAACTTGTACTTCTTGTTGCAACTTTTTGGAGCTTAATTTTAAAAGCTTAATTGGCAGTAGCCAGTAGTGTGCATAATGTGTCAGACGTGAAAGTGTGACTTGAGGCCATGTGAGTACCACTACCAGAGAGTGGAGACACCAGGTAGGAGGACTGCTTCTTCTGTTTCCATGTCTGTGTGTGTTCAGCGTAATGCTTTAAACAAAAAACAGGAAAAAGGTGATGCCCCCTCTTGACAGAAGTACAGGATTCTTAGAGCTACAGCTTTTGAGATCATACCCCTGAAAGTTTTTAATAGTAAAGTTACTGAAAAATCTTTCCAAATGAAGATTTGGAACGTTTCCAGGACAGCTAGCAGTATCCAGCTGGC
This sequence comes from Malurus cyaneus samueli, assembly GCA_009741485.1. Taxonomy (NCBI): domain Eukaryota; kingdom Metazoa; phylum Chordata; class Aves; order Passeriformes; family Maluridae; genus Malurus; species Malurus cyaneus. The sequence goes on along the minus strand of VKON01000224.1, from coordinate 146,767 downwards.
TGGGTGCAATTCAGACTGAATAGGAGAAAAGAGTTGATTTACCTGTGGTAATGTGGAATATTCTTAAATAAGACACCTCAGGAATTCATCTCCTCCAGTAACTAGCAGTGCAAATGTAGTATTAGCAGTGCTGAGTTTCAGAAAATTTTCAAAACGTCTGAAGAAACTGTTAGATGTTTTAGATTTATCTTTTTCCTTTTAGCTCACAGAATCACGTATTTTGATTACAGTGTTTTTGAATTTTGCCTTTCCAGTCTTGCCTCCCGTGCTTGTGCCGCGGCACACTGAGATCCTAACGGAGCTGCCACCTCTGGATGACTATACTCATTCCATTCCTGAAAACACTAACTTTCCAGCTGGGATTGAACCACAGAGCAATTACATACCAGGTATTTTCTTAACTACCACTGTAGACAGTGTGTTCTAACATTGTGTTGCTGGAACAAAGATGGTTATTTCGTCCTTGTAAGTGATCAAGTTAATTGAAATATTCACCAGTAAATTAGATTTAGTTGATTTCATGTATTAATTCCAGTGGAAATACCTAAACGCTGTTGTTGGCAGGAACATGATCCTGCATGAAACCATGTTGCTGTCATTTCACAATAGCTTACTTGGTTTCAATAGGTTATTTAAGATTCAGAATGCTAATAAGTGCAAAGTAAATCTTCACCTTATGCTTTAAACCTCTTTCACAAACATACAGGGGTTGCCAAATATTGTGCATTGGAGATTGAGTAATAAATTGATGCTTGATCTCATCACATGTAGTATATGGAGAAAACTTTTAAATTGCAAAGCAGTAACTTAAAAAGTGTCTTGATCTGTAGCTCACCACCAGTGATGGTCTGCTTTAGCTTTTACTTACTGTTGTTTGCATAGTTTTGTCTTTTTAGTATGAAAGAACAACCTAACAATATTGAAATCAAATAATTCCTTCTTACCCTTCTTTGCCCCTTCCCCACCCGAAGACTAGGCTGCTACAGTGCACCTGAAAGCTGGTACTATTACTGAAACATAAAATCAGTGAACTTTGTTTCCTGCCCCAACTTTGTGTTTCTTATCCCTTCAGGAAGTTGCCTGGAGTGAAAAACCAAGTAAAGCTGAAGTTTTTTTCATAAATGTTTAATACAGCTATGTTATGAACGAGCTGAAAATTCAGATCTGGACTCTCTTGAAGAATAAAATTACTTGAAACTCAAATATGTGCAATGTAGAAATTGTATCTGTCTTAAACAGGATGTTGCTTGTATTTTCTTTAAATGGATCCAAGAATTGAAATGGCATTAAACAATCAATTTAATTTGACCTTTCTGTTTAATTTGGGCCCACATCTATAGAGGTTGCCACCTCTACAGAGCAATTCAAGTTGCTAGGAGTTGTTGTTTCCTTAACTTGCATATACTTTTTTGACTCAAACTGAGGGCTTTTGATAACGTTTGCAAATAACTGACTGGAAAGGCACTGTTGGAGATCTAGTGCTATGGAAATGAGCTAAAGTAGTTACTTGCAGGAAGTTTGCTCAAGGTGATTGTAGGAATTCACATGATCTTCAAATGTTTATGCAGGTAACCACACCTCCTCCTTGTCACTGACACCCTACTCTTGTGTTCATATGATGGTATCTTACTTTATTCGACCTTGCTGACTTAATCTGGAAGGCTTGGCTGGGTTCTGATAAGCTTTGTGTGCCTTCAGCTTTCTTCAGAGAACCGTTTTCTTTAGCGGTAGGGCAGGCTAACATCTGTAGCTTCCACCCAGTCCTGTCTCAGTATTTGATCTGTAAGAAAGTTTGGTAATTATGAAGGTGCAGGATGGCCTTTGTGAGCTGTGTGTTCCAGCCCAGGTTCTGGATGGGCTGAGCTTCACCATCCACACTTCTGGTAGCACTCAAGCTCAACAAAAAAATTTTAATGCCCCACCTGAGTGTTCATTTCCAGCTGTGAGGTGCTCAACCTCTGACCCTAAACTATTAATAGTATTAGGCGGTATAAATCTTCTCTGTTAGGGCAGAGACTTGACATGGAAAATAATCTGTGCCAAAGAGCCTAGATTAGCAACTGGAAACAGGAGTCATGGGTTGGATTGGAAGTGTGTATTGACCTTTTGCCCACAACTGTGGACTTAACAATAGTGAATGATTTTGAGAAGGGTGGAGTCCCCTTTGTCATGATGAATGCTGTGAAAAATCTTCAAAATGGGTATGATTTTTGTTATCTTATTTCGTACTAGTGATGATTTCCCTTAATCGTCCTTTCAAATTCTCACTTGAATTTTGTCACATCTATATTTAGCACACAGAATGAATCAAAGATTAAATTCTCAGTTCATTTTTATTTAATCAACTGACTTAATCTAGTTTCCTCTCACTGGTTTCCTTCTGATCTCACAATATTGCACTACATCTCAGACATTATGTTTATTATAGTTATATTTTATTTCTTAAGCAAAAAGTTATCTTTAAATTTCTGCTGTTCAGTAAGAATGTAATTAAAAGTGTTTAATCCCTGGAAGTTCTAGAGACAATTCTAAAGTGATTGTAGAGATAGTTAGCTTCAAACACTTTCGCTAAAGAAACACAGGTTTTGCCTTTAGTATGTAGGAAAAGACTTTTGCCCAGTTCAAAGAAAATTATTTCCTGAAAGGCAGTTGGTTAACTTGTTATCTGTATTACAAGGAACATTTTGAATGGAGAAGAAGAACATGCATACTCTCCTGGGTTTTGAAGATACTTCTTAGGAATTAGACACAGTTTCTGGTATCAGAACACTTCAAAGTCGGTACTGAGTTTACTTTAGTCTGTGAAATTCTGTCTTTAAAGAAAGCTAGTTAAAAGAATAGATGATAGTTTTAATAGAGCTTAGAAGTATTCATAGTAATAATACTAGAACTTGTGCAGTGTTTTAAGTTGGTTTATATAGTTACAAATGAGTCAAATCATCTCTTGGGTCTTGAAGAAATACATATTTGGGGACTGAACTGAAAAATAACCTTTAAATCTAGCAACTTGAGTAAGGTGTGGGAGGGTATCTGATCTGATGGTTATCCTACATAAAGACAGCTCACATTATTTTTTTGTGGAAGTCACCAGATGGTTTTTTTCATTTGTAATTCTACTAAATATGAAAGCTGTTGATCACAATTGCAGAATTGTTACTCATTGTAGTGACAGCATCTTGTCTTAAATGGAACAAACAAGGATTCTGGTAATTATATAACATATTTGAGCAATTGAGTGACATACAAGAGGAGATACATTTTATGTACCAATAAGGCAGGTAATGTGTTTGAAATCCTACTTGAAGGAAAAAGGGACAGCAAAATGACGTTCTGATTCAGTGTTTACCTGTTACACAGCTCATGAAGATGTGGTGACGAAATGCACAAGAGTTAAATCTTACAGAAGTTTCCCCAGTCGTTCTACAAATTGGTGGATTTTTCTTTCTTTTATAGAAACACCTCCTCCAGGATATATCAGTGAAGATGGAGAAACAAGTGACCAGCAGCTGAACCAAAGCATGGATACAGGTAACATTTATTTTTCATTACTTTCAAGGCTTTGGATTATTAGCTGTCATCCCTCTGTATAGGAGCATGAATGAAGCCCAAAAGATGGTGGCAGTTTTCCTTGTAAAACATCATTGTTTTGTGCTTTAAATACCACTCAGTCTTTAATGAACCTAACAATATTTTGCCAGGGGAATGCTTTTAAAACATTCTGTGCCATATTAAATATATTAACATTTGTTTTGTTACAGAAATACACAAGTCTAATTCAGACTTTACCAGAAACCCTTTAAATAGATTCTAATAGCTAATTGGTTTGAACCATTCGGTGGTAAACAGATTCATTGAAACAAAATGTCTGTTAGCCTAAACAAGTTACAGGCAATCTGTATTCTGAGAACGTGTCTCTAACCCTGACAAACTTATCACTTCTGCCATGCTTCAAACTAATTTTTGTATGGAAGGCTCTGTGGCAAAAGTAGCATCATTTACGCCTTGGTGTGTAAGGGTTTCTAGGTAATGTGGTTGACCTTAGACTTGGACAATGCACAGTTAATGTGCTGGGTAAGAGCCTCCTGCTGTGTAATGGCAGACTCTGGTGTGCTTGGTTAGCTCATGTTAGCAACCATTTTCAGTTAGTTGGAATCAGCTGCACCAGTGTCTGTAAGAACGGCAATATTTTCCCACTATGTGACAATAAATACCTTAATTAAAACAGCCTGACATCAGCAGTCACTGTAGGAATGTTTCAGTTTCTGTATTTTGCTTCTTGTGTGCAAATTGTGTTGAAGGTTCATGTTTTTCTATTTTATATATTTTATATTCCTCTTCTGGGAAAGAGTTGTTTCCTCAAGTGAGGAAATCTAGGTTGCTGTTTTCTGAAGATCATAGAGTCGTATATTATAGAATGGTTTGGGATAAAAGGGACCTTAGAGATCCTCTCTTTCCACCAGGGACACCTTCCACTACCCCAGGTTGCTCCAAGCCCTGTCCAACCTGGCCTTGGGCACTTCCAGGTATGGGGCAGCCACAGCTTCTCTGGGAAACCTGTGCCAGGGCCTCACCGTCCTCAGCATAAAGATTTTTTTTCCTGATGTCTAACCTAAATCTCTCCTCTTTCAGTTTGAAGCCATTCCCCCTTGTCCTCTCACTACCTGCTCTTGTAAACAATCTCTCTACAACTTTCTTGAAGGCTTCCTCCAGATACTGGAAGGTCTTTTTCAAGATAAACCTTTTCCTTTGATAAGAGAAGGAATATCTTGCTTCTCTCATTCACTCTTTCTTAACTGCTTTTTTCCTGAATTTGAGAAGTCACTACCTTCTCACTGGTCAAGTGCAGAGTGTGCATAAAGTGAGAGTTCTGCCAGATACAATGCTAAATTAATTGGTTCTTTACAAGGAGGGGTGGGTTCCCAGAAGTCTGGGACTGGTTGTATGATATCTGAGATTTCTTTTCTCTGAAAAGATATCTTCTGATATCTTGATATCTTCTGAAATCTTCTGATATCTTTTCTTTTCTCTGAAAAATTTCAGTGTAAAACTGATTTAGATAATTTAGGTTATGCCTACTAATCTGAAATAATGAAAACTGTTTGCTCTGAAACCTGTCTGTCTGTCTTCAACAGGATCTCCAGCAGAGCTGTCTCCTAGTACTCTATCTCCAGTAAATCATAGCCTGGGTAAGCTGGAAATACTTAAAATTATTTCTCCGTGTGTTGTGACTCTTAATTATGTATGTAATTCTTTAAAAGTGAAAATTCTTGAAAAGTGAAAAAGTTAAATTCTTAAGAAATTAAGAGCTGTATTAAGAGGTGACTCTTGGGTTGGCTTCCTGATGTTAAATATAATGGAGCTGGGTTAATCACTTGTTAACAATTACTCTGTTTCTCTATCTGTTGAGCTCCTAGCAGAGAGTGATATCTTTGTGTGTGCGCAGGAATAGCATTTATAAAATAAGTAGTTTAAAGGATGTTTGCCTGTCCATAATGCTGCCCAGACTTGCTGTCTCCCTTGTGTGTGTGCTCTGCTGCTCTTCTCATGTACTGTTTCACCTGTAACCACAGCACAGTTGTTGCTCCCACATTAGTAGCCCACCTGTTTTGATCCGGTGCCATTGCTGTGTGTCTGTGTAAGTGCCTCAGGAAGATCAGATTGCCATGGGTTTGTTTAAGGAATGGTGACAGGATGTGACAGGAAAATGCTGTTCAGAACGCTGAGTAAGTAATTAGGGTAGGTAAAAAGGGGATGTAGTGAAGAAAAAACGAAAGATATGCAGGGAAGATACTGTGCTCTGGTAGGGGACGATAAAGTAGCTTAGAAGTATCTTTATCTAAGTAGATGGTGTAATACAAAAGAACGTGATTTTCATAATATTTTTTCCTTTTTGTTGTTCAGTGTTTGATAGTTTAATCTTTTCTTTAATGCTGCCAAAATGTTTACAAGCTACAGAAAAGGCAACAGGAATGTCTCAACGTCTGGCGCTCAGAGCACCATTAGCTTAATCATTTTGCCGAGCAAAATGCAAGTACTGAACTAAATGAGCTGTGGTCAGATTAGATCACCCCTTCTTTCCCTCCTCCTTATTTTGTGTGAAAGTCTAAATTCCATTCTGTTTACTGGGGTAGGTAAATATGACAGCAAGTAAAATATAATTTGAGGAGACTACTGCTATTGTTTCTGGGAGAGACAAATAGCAGGGTAGATCGAACTACTTTCAGCCTCAAAATCTATGTTAAGCTTGGTTTTTAAAATTTTTTTTTAGACTTGCAACCAGTTACTTACTCGGAGCCTGCGTTTTGGTGTTCAATAGCATATTATGAATTGAATCAAAGAGTGGGAGAAACCTTCCATGCGTCTCAGCCTTCCCTGACTGTAGATGGCTTTACAGATCCATCAAATTCAGAGCGATTTTGTCTAGGTCTGCTTTCCAATGTAAACAGAAATGCTACAGTGGAAATGACAAGGCGACATATAGGTAAAGATCTCTGATCTTTTAACTATTTAATTTCATTTTGTTGGTTAAATTATCTGGAATGATCCAGGTAGGATGTGTGTTGGGTTGCTTTCATCCTTTGTGCAGCCAGCCATCAACCTTCTCTCTCAGGGCTTGTCAAGGATAGTTTAGTCTCTCTGGCTGAGAACAGAAGTGGAAAGACATAGAGGTCACTGCTTCTGAAATTAAGGAGAAATGTAGCAGCTTCTGCCACAGAAGCCAGTTGGAATTGGAAAGAGATATAGTGATGGCTGGAGCCGAAAGGAGCTGCCTTTCCTCACTCAGTAACCTCTAAGCTGGTGGCAGCAGCAGTCACAAAGCTGTCACACTGAGAGCAGCGCAGGAGGAAGCCACTGTACTGTGTGGCATTCCTGCTGCTCACATTGCTGTTCCTGCCTTCTGTAAAATCATGGTGCACCAAAGCATCCCGGGGGGCAGGTTCTTGGCTTTCAGGCTCCTCAATGGGCCACTCTGTTATGGTCAGCATTTATATGCAGAATTGCTTGTAATTGAACTTTAAGCTTTAATTACTAAGTATTAACATGTTGCTTAGCTTATTGTAGTTTATATAATACAGAATGGACGTCAATAGGATGAAATTCTGAATTGTTTTCTGAAATGGGAAAAGCTGCTATTGTGAAAATTGTTTGATTGAGACTTTCTTCGTAATGTTGGTCAAGAATGTTATTTTCCACAATGCAGTCTCTTTCTTGACTTTAGGTTCTTCAGTAAATAGCTTAATTTTTTTTTTTCTGGATACATTCAATAGCAACATTTACGACTTTTTGATTGTTGTTGTTGTTTTTACTTTCAGTAAAATTTCAACCTCTTCAATAGAACAAACTCCTCTTATGCCAAGTCCAAATGCCAAATCCAAATGCTTGTCTAATAAAATTTTAGATGTGCAGAAACCTAGGCTGTGCCTATACTGACTGGTCAAATTACCAATGATGAGGAAAAGCAAAAATCTCGTGAGTCCTCACTCATTAATAGAGCAGCTGACATTTTTTTGTTTGAAAACTTGTTCTAATGAGAAAGAGGAATGGAAACTATGACCTATAAAGGATCTCTTAATTTTGAATAGTTCACTTTGGGAGTTCAATTGCACAGTATTTATTTTCTGCTAGAAATAAACCATTCAGATTTGTTTTCCACTTAGAGAGAGAGAGAACAAAGTAACAAAATAACAATTTAAAAGTGGACAGCTAGTATTTTTTTTACAGGTATTTTTTTGTAATAGGGCTAAATGAAGTTCTGTTGTTTTTGTTAAAGCAGTGCAGGAGTATGCAGTGGGTTGTGAAATAGTGTGGGTGCATGTAAGCAGAAAGTGTTGCGGTGGTGATCTTGTGTTTTCTCTTTTGACCATAGTGGCCTGTGCTGCTTCACATACAACACTTTAGTATTAGCACAAGTTTTAATTATGTTTTAATGAACACTGCTTCTGAGCTTAGATAGCTACAAGCCATTATATGGCTGGAAAACTGTCTTTCACTTTTGATCAAAAATTATTCTGCTTCTCCTCCAAATATGTGCATTTGTGGGAGAAAAATGCACGTTGTGTTTTGCTCCTGCTACAACTGTCAGCACAGCGGTGAAGTCCTGTAGATAATAGATTTCTGTTTCTGTTGTAAAGAAAAACCTTGGCCTTCTCTGAAAAATAAACTCCCTTGTTCCCTAATTTGCTTGTGTCATATCATAACTAGAGTTCCTTTGGATTTTGCTACAGGCAGGGGAGTGCGTCTGTATTACATTGGTGGAGAGGTTTTTGCCGAGTGCCTGAGTGATAGTGCGATCTTCGTTCAGAGCCCCAACTGTAATCAAAGATACGGCTGGCATCCTGCAACTGTGTGCAAAATTCCACCAGGTTAGTATCTTACCAAAAGTCTTGTGTAAAAATATTCAGTGAATGTATTCACTGAACATTTGCTTTCCTTTTCATAGTTTCTTCATAGTTTTGGGCTTGTGTGTAGCAAACACAGTGATTGATTGATTGATTGATTGATTGTACTCTTAGGACTATTTTTTCTTTATAGGATGCAACTTAAAAATCTTTAATAACCAAGAATTTGCTGCTCTTCTGGCTCAATCTGTGAATCAAGGTTTTGAAGCAGTTTATCAGCTTACTAGAATGTGTACCATAAGAATGAGCTTCGTTAAAGGATGGGGGGCTGAATACAGGTAAGAAAAGAAAACCCTTTGTTCTTAAATTTAGAGTTAATAATTTTTGTTCTTTCACTAATATACCATTTCTGTCTGTCTTGAAAGCCAAATGTCCAAGCTTCTTGCTGCTGTTGTGGATAGGCTATCTGCAAATTGAACCCATGTTTTCCTTTTTCCTCCCCTCAGCTATGGAACTGCTAAGTTACAAAGTCCATAGACCAATTTTAGTGTTGCCTGGGAGCCAGCTGTTGGGCAGGGAATGTTGTCAAAGTTCTGTTCCCTTGTTTGCATATTGTGGTGAAATCCCTGACAACATCTTGAAGTTTCATGGTTTGTGCTATGAGATTATTTAGTATTTGTTAGACATGGAGTCATTTTGGTTTCTGTCCTGCTCTGCATGTAGCACGAGTTCCTTAGGTTGTGGTGCAGGATAGCATTGGTGGTACCTGACAGAGAGACTTGGAGTCACTCGCAGTGCCTCTTGCAAAATGAAATAGCTGGAGAATATGCATCTAAAGGATGGCAAGTATTTTGGAACTTGTAGTGGAAAAAACTTTGCAGGAGTAAGATGACTGTGTTTATGTAGTAAAACTCCGAAAAACAGTTCTTTGAGTGGAAAAAACGGCATTTTATCTGTTTTTGAATAGATTCCAGTTTTATTCTCTGTTAGCACAAATGAAAAGCTGCAGTTGAGGACAGTGCCTGTTTTTAATGAAATATGAGAATTCAAGAAGAAACTTGAGCAATTTTAAAGATTTCATTATTTTGCAGAGTTAGACCTCTGGTTTTAAACAAATTTCTTAAAGCTCTCTAGAAATTGTCCACTGAAAAAATGAAGACTGACATGTCAATGTTGAATGCAATACATATTTCTTTTATCCATACAATTTCTGAAGTTGAATAATGGTGTGTAGGGTCCACTTGGGTGGATTCCTTTATCTCCTCTTGAGATACATGTAAATAGCAGTATCAGTATGTGGGGGAGGTTTCTTAGCTAAATGAGGCCAATTTTGTAGTAGTCTAATGACTACATTAGACTACTACTGTAGTAGTCTAATGTAGAGATGAAATGAGAAATTTGAGTAATGGAATAAATTGGTATCTCTTTGTTAGGAAGAGGTACACAATAGAAAGTCTGGCTCAGGTTTAAAGAGCTATTGGATTTGGCTCTGAAGGAGTATGTATACGCTTAGGCATAATTAAATACAACATTCAAATCTGAGCAGAAGATAGGCTCAATGAGCCAGGTTATGTAGAGGCATCTTGAAGTGAACAGAGTATAAGCACTGGTTTAAAACTGTGGGGAGGCTTTTGTTAAAATTACTTCTAAATGGGGTGAATGTTGGTGGTTGATCTATTAACTGTTCATCGATGGTAGGATTGAAAAAGCTGCAGTAGTAACACTGCTGAAACAGTACAAAAACTGGTTACTGACTAATGCTGAGCTAGTTTCTTTGCACCTCTCTCTAAGTGATGCTAATAAATTACTGATAGACAAACCTTGTAAATATGCAGTTGAGATCAGAGCAAGAAGAGGTGGCTCCAGCAAACACTACCTTGAATTTAAATGAATGTAGTCTGACTTGTTGAAATGGACCAGGAAACGCTGTAAACCCCATCACTCTTGATAAAATGTCCATGCTTCATTATTATGTGAAAAAACATTTCTCATAGAACAGGCTTGGGCAAAGGCAAAGCATTATGTGCATTTCAGGCCTGTGTGAATAAACGTGCAGGTACGGCAGGGTGATACGTTTTATAGGCTTGGTAAACAAAATAGCTTACGGCTTCTTGCTTCATTATGTGTCGCCCCAAATTGGGGGTGGTAGAAGTTCAAATCACCAGTCAAGTGTTCATGTTAGCACAGGAATTATCCAGGTCTGGGATTATCTTTTAAATAAAGCTTAGTAGAGGTAATTAGTGATATTTGAACTGGGTATCTTTTGGTTGATGAAGCTGAGTTTTTAGCTTTTAAATGGTTGACTGTCACTATTCTATCAATTTTTACCAGCCTAGTGCAAAGCCAGGGCTGTTAAACAGAACCAGTTGTAAAATTTTGAGGAAGTGTGTTGTGAAACACATTGTAGGGGAGTTGACAGTGGTGGAATAATGAACTTCCTTCTTTGGGAGAGGATTTGAGAGTAAATGGAATTATATTTCCTGTGGTTTAGGTTGTTCTATTGGATCACTTTATTTTGGCATAGGCATTTAGGGCTAAGATAACAATGTTTTTTAGAGTGCTGAGAGTACACAGACCCCAGCTGCTTTCTTTTCCTAGAAAATGTGAAATCACTGACAACTTTGGAAATTCATCTTCTCTCTGGCCTAATTTTTCTGTCTTTTCAGTTCCTCTGTTTATATAAACAGATTTCTTTAAAGCGAAGGGTTGCAGTGCCAACAGTAAAAATAAAGGGGCTGGATTTGTGTCTGACTAATCTGCTGCCTTTGAATCTTAATGCCTTCTTGCTTTGACTTTGGGATAGCTAGAATTACTAGGAAAATCTGGCTTAACAACAGTAGTCTTGGAAGTCTAGTTTGGGAAAACTCCCATGCCTGGAGTGGGTACAGTGAAAAAAACAGAATTTTTCAGGCAGAGTATGTATGATACTGATTTTTTTACTTTGGAAATGAGAAGGAAAATTTTTGAACAACAGCTCTCTGAAACAAGGATATATGGGAGAATGAATGAAGCTTTTTTGATTGCCAGCCCTTCAACTTTACTGAGACTTGCTATATGGTGTTTAATTAAGGGCTTCTATTGTGAAAAATTATAGGTAAGTTTATATAGAAGACAATGGACACACAATTTTTACTTTGGTTGTTTGTGTGAGGATGATGCAGTACAAAATACATGTAGAAGTGTAAGATTACAGAAAATTTGAGATAAAAGTTTAGTGTTCATTTGAGATAGCATTAGTTAGCACAGTATAACCACACACTGTGTTTTGATGCAGTGTTTCTGATGACATCTAGCAATTTCCTTATACATTTATCTTGTCATTTGCTCCAAAAAAGCCAGACCTTATGATCATCATAGCATTGTGCTGTTTGGCCATGCTGATAGTGCAGAGTCAAGGGTTTCTATTCTGTATTTCTCAGTAATTGTCTACAAAATTCAAACCCAGTTATGCATGCAGACTCTTTGAAAGTTGTGATGCAGCTGCACACAGCTATCTGTGATGTGAACACCACATTGGTTGGACAATCTTCAGTTTTAAATTTCTTTTTAGAAGTAAAGCTCTTGGTATGGTACTTGAAGCAAATGCTGCAGCTCTTATTCTCCAGAGGGGAATATCCTCGATATATTATGGACAAGCATGTAATTATTGATGTGTCCTACAGATGTGGAGTGTTTTGGAGTTTTTGTTGGTTTTTTTTTTTTCTTCAAAGACTATATGAAAAAAAGTTTAGTAACAGTTATGGTAATGGCTGTGTATTTTTATCTTTCTGTGTATGAGATATAGATGGAAACAGATTTGGTCATATGATGGAGAACTTTATGGCAGCTAAAGCTGCTTTCTGACTTCCCTATTCTTTATTTTCTAGGAGGCAAACAGTAACAAGCACTCCTTGCTGGATTGAACTTCATCTGAATGGACCTCTACAATGGTTGGACAAAGTATTGACTCAGATGGGCTCCCCTTCAGTACGCTGCTCCAGCATGTCATAAAATTTCTTCCTCTGTTACCAGTAGGCTAAATATCAAGTCTAATTAACAGACTTAATATAACACCTCGTCTGTCATAGTATTTGTGTGTGGTCCCCATGAACTGTTTATGATCTAAAAATATTTTTAAAAAAGAAAAAACAAGAAAAACAGCACTTGAGGTCTCACCAGTTAAAGCACCTTGTGGATTCTGTTTCCTATACTCTGCTACTAGATGAAAATTTAGTGTATAGAAATGCCTTCTTTGGAAAGAAGATGGGACT
>VKON01000224.1:94030-129755 GCA_009741485.1 Malurus cyaneus samueli | reverse complement strand
CTTGTTATTAAAAGTAGTTGCTTCTGCAAAACCTCTAGGATAGTGGTTGCTGAGGTATAACCAGCAAAAGAAGACTTCTAGGTTCTTTGTGACACTGCATGTTATTGTGAACCTTTGGACACTACAGCTACACCATATTAAAAATATCCTGAAATATATTCTACAAATAAGTCTGGGTTGGGGATGGGTTGGGAAACTGTATAGAAGGGTTATTCTGACTTGAAAAATACACATCTTACTAACAATCTTGTGATCTAGCTGTCTGTCATTCTTTTGTTATTGTGGCAGTAGCAGGATTGCCTTTGTCTGTTTTTCTCCATTGTTTCATCAATTACACTAGTACTGTACTTTGTAAGTACAGCTAGTGATAGCTTTTAGAACAAAAATGGGGCCAGTGTCACAGTTTTTAATCTGTTGACTGAATTGACTATAGCAATGGATATTTTTATGCCATAATGACTAGGGCATAGAAGCAATACCAAAAATCAAGCCTTGAAAAAGTGGGCCAGACACCTTTCAAAAATTGGTGAAGCAGTTACCAGTTTATGCTAGTTTTACCACTAGACTAATGTATTGGTAGAACTTGTGAACCTAAGAAATATGCTTCATGTATGTTGCATTTGCCTAATATGTGAATACACTAATAAAACTTTTAATTCTCATGATGGTTCGGCTTTTTTATTAATTGCTGTCTATATTTTCTGTTGAAGGTTAGGTGTCATTCTAACCCACCCAAATAAATGGCACAACTGTCCTGCATGTTGTGGCTGGAAAGGTATAGTTTAGATGTTAAAATCACTTCTCATACAGCTGTTGTGGAGGTTCTGGATCTATATGTGTTTAGTGATACAGACTTCTACTCTTGATCAAGTTTATTTAAGCAGTTGCTTTTTTCTACCACAATCAAATTGCATCCTACTAGCTCAGATAATTACTTTCACCTGTGAAACAGATAAGAGTGACTTGTCTGGGTGAAAGACTCCCATTGCATTTATGAGCAGTTTGCAACTTGAATTAGTTGGGTGACCTAATTCTGTAGTCCCCTTACTGTGGATTTCTGTATGTGTTCTTTCAGTTATGGCAATATTACTTGCTTTGCCTTGAGCATTGTAATGAATTACCTTGACCATACCTTTTTTTGGTGGGTACTTCCAATTAGACAAGGACACTGCAGATGTTATCTGTGGACCTGTGGTGCTGCCTGCATGCAAGGCCATCTCAGTCTGTGTAGGTCACTTTTTTTAACCTCTGTTAGTACCACTAAAATATTGTCTCCTGTGATTGCTGTTTCAGCCACAGCTTAGTGGCTCAAGGGAATTTATCTGCATTTGAAACATTTGTTTGCCTGTATTTCATTTAAATTCTTTTGTCAGTTCTTGAGTAACTTTACCTACTCCTGTTTCTTAATCCAGTGCCTTTCTGACTTATCCCACTGCTGTTCTGTTCTTCAAAATCTGACCATTGCCTGCTCAAGCATCTTAATGTGGAATGCCTGTGGTACGTAAGGAATGTGACTTCATCCCTCTTCTGCCAAAGTACTGATGTCCAAAGTACATATGAAAAGTGATTTTCTTTCAATGAGGCTGTTTTGTAAAATAAAATAGCTACCAAGCAGGCAGTACTCAAATGGAGATGCTTAAAGTATGAGGAGCCAGCTGCTTATCTGTGTTGTGAAGCTGGAAAAACTCTCTATGTAACTGGTGCCTTAAGTNCTTGTTATTAAAAGTAGTTGCTTCTGCAAAACCTCTAGGATAGTGGTTGCTGAGGTATAACCAGCAAAAGAAGACTTCTAGGTTCTTTGTGACACTGCATGTTATTGTGAACCTTTGGACACTACAGCTACACCATATTAAAAATATCCTGAAATATATTCTACAAATAAGTCTGGGTTGGGGATGGGTTGGGAAACTGTATAGAAGGGTTATTCTGACTTGAAAAATACACATCTTACTAACAATCTTGTGATCTAGCTGTCTGTCATTCTTTTGTTATTGTGGCAGTAGCAGGATTGCCTTTGTCTGTTTTTCTCCATTGTTTCATCAATTACACTAGTTCTGTACTTTGTAAGTACAGCTAGTGATAACTTAGCTTTGAGAACAAAAATGTGGCCAGTGTTACAGCTTTTAATCACTTGACTGAATTGATGATAGTGGTGGATATTTTTATGCCATAATGACTAGGGCATAGAAGCAATACCAAAAATCAAGCCTTGAAAAAGTGGGCCAAGACACCTTTCAAAAATTGGCAAAGCAGTTACCAGTTTGTGCTAGTTTTACCAGTAGACTAATGTATTGGTAGAACTTGTGAACCTAAGAGATAAGCTTCATGCGTGTTGCGTTTGCCTAATATGTGAATACACTAATAAAAGTTTTAATTCTCACAACGGCTGTTTGGGGTTGTTTTTTTTTTATTAATTGCTGTCTGTATTTTTTGTTGAATGTTAGGAATTATCCTGACCCACCCAGATAAATGGTACAAGTGTCTTGCATGTGGTGGGTAGAATGGTAGAGTTCAGGTGTTAATACCACTTTTCCTGCAGCTGTTGTGGAGGTTCTGGGTCTGTGTGTATTTGGTGATACAGACTCCTACTCCTGAATGCAGTTTATTACAGCAGTTGCTTTTGCCTGCCACAATCAAATCAAATCCTACTATCTCAGGTGTTTACTTTCACCTGTGAGACAGATAAGAGCAACTTGTCTGGGTCAGATTAGCATTTTTGAGCAGGTTGCAACTTGATTTAGTTGGGTGGCCTAATTCTGTGGTCTCCTTGCTGTGGATTTCTGAACGTGCCTTTCCTTTGTGGCAGTGTTAGTTGCTTTGCCTTGAACACCTTGACTCTGCCTCCTTGTGGCGGGCATTTCCAAGGAGTGTGCCAGGGCCCTGCAGACATTGCCTGTGGTGCTGCCCCTGTGCAAGACCATTCTGGTTGTGTTGAAGTCACTGTTTTTAACTTCTGTTAGTGCCACTGAAATGTTCTCTTCTGCCATTCCTGTGCTGGCCACAGCTTAGAGGCACACAAGAGCCTACTGTGTTGGTGATGTTTGCTTGTCTGTGTTTCATTTAAATGCCTTTGCCAGTTCTTGACTAAGTTTCACCTGCCCATTTCCTAATCTGGTTCCTTTTTGATTTACCCACTGCTGTTCTGCTCTTCTTCAAAATCATGCGTGTGACTCCAGAATCTTAATGCAGAATGCCTGTGGTACATAGGGAATGTATCTTCATCCCTCTCCTCTTTGGCCAGTCAAAGTGTTGATGTCCAAAATATAAATACAAAGTGAGTTGTTTTTTTCAGTGAGGCTATTTTGCAAAATAAAACACATAGCAAGCATGGAGTAATCAAGAGGAGATGCTTTCAGTAAAGTATGGGTAGCCAGCTGCTTACATGTATCACTGAGCTGGAAAAACTCTGTACAAACTCTGTTGCATTGACTTTAATTCCATGAGCATGGGTCCTGATCTCTCTTGTCACCAGCCTGTCTGGCACCTGATTTGCATAGTACTGCCAAAGCCAGGTAATCAAAGAATAGTTAATAATAAAGTAGTTAATGTTAACACCCAAGCCTAAAAGTTATTTTTGAGTTGCCTTTTGGCAGCTTGGAGGCACAGAGCTGACTTTTCAGAACCCTTCCTCCTCCAAAGAAAAACCTGATTTAATTTATTAGTTTTCTCAGGGCTGAGGCTTTGAAAACAATGTCAGATGTCCAGATCCTTGCAGCTTTAAAATCTTGAGAATTGTCAGTGGAGTGTCATAATCTCTGCCTATTTCTCCCCTTTTTTTTGTTCATTGTTCCTATCTTGGTGGCAAACTCCCTGCGGCAGAGTACTTCAGCATGTTGTGTGTAGTCCTTTAAATTCCAGGTGGTGCTTTGCAAACCAAAAACACCTTGAGAGCTGTGGTTCTCTCTTGTTTTCATTTGGGACATTGTGTTTAACCAGAGCTTAACCTCCTTGAGACCAGTTCCAGGCAAGGAGGGTAAATAACTTTACTTCAGACTCCTGTAAAAAAAACAACAGGGAGAGGTAAAATCTCTCCCAGAATTTGGCTGTCTGGTAGGATAGGCTGTTGGCTGAGGGGCCTGTTTTAAGTGCATAAAGTAAATATAAATATCTGCCTTAAAAGGTTCCCAAGTGCTATCAGTCAGCTAAGATGTTTAGGAATAATAGGTTTAAACTAATTAACACACAGCTAGAAATCACAACTACTACACTAAGCTTTTTATTTTCATGTTGAAGTGGGAGGGTGTGAAATTTTGGGGTTTGATAATCATCTGCAGCCCTAAATAGTTGGCACAATGAGCTGTGTTTTGTTTTAGCCCTCAAGCTTGTCACACTTCGTTGTGGTTACAGCTTTTTTTTTAGCATTGCAAACTGAAATTTTACTGCAGCTGGGTTTTGAGTTAAAATATTGTGAAATNGGCTTTTAATTGTGAGAATTGATAGTAAGCATTTTCTCTGTGGATTTCCCCCTTACTTTAGTGCATGTTTCCTATCTAGGTAAGCTCTCTGCAACAGGAATTCTCTGCTGTTACTTTAGCATCTTGCAGAGTACTTTGGCTTTCAGGTGCTGTTATATAAATCTAGAGCAGCGAGAGCTGTGGTGTTTTCCTGTTCTTATTCAGGACATTGTGCTTAATCAGAACTTAACCTCCTTGAGACTGATTGCAGGCAAGCAGCATAAATAGTTTAATTTCAGACTACCTGTATAATTGGAACAGAGAGGTAAAGTCTGAAT
Organism: Malurus cyaneus samueli; assembly: GCA_009741485.1. Taxonomy (NCBI): domain Eukaryota; kingdom Metazoa; phylum Chordata; class Aves; order Passeriformes; family Maluridae; genus Malurus; species Malurus cyaneus. The sequence continues at coordinate 125,023 of VKON01000224.1, read as the reverse complement.
TTGGGGCTCTGAATTGCTCTCTGATAGCAAACATAGGCTGTTGGCTGAGGTGCCTGATTTAAATGTATGAAGTATGAATATTTGACTGTCCTGGTTCTGGCCAGGACAGGGTTAATTTTTGCAGTAGCCAGGAGGGGTAATGGCTAGCACACAGAGGTTATTCTTTACAACCTCATGTCATTTTCCAGGAATGGGGGAAGGGGTCCCTTTGGGGTCATGTAGCATGGTGGGTGGGTGGGTATTGTCAGGCTCTGTGTGATAAACAAATCATGTGTGAATCATTCACCTCCTTCATACACGTTTGTTATTAATATTGTTGCTGTTACTGTTCATTTCCTTATTTCATTGCTGTTTCCAGTAAATTGTTCTTATCTCAACCTGTGATCTTTACCTTTGTGCCTCCAATGCTTCTCTCCAGCCTGCCACAGGGGAAAGGGGGGGAGTGAGTGAGTGGTGTATGGTTTGGAGTGTTTCAGTGGGAACTGCTAAATTGGGGAATACCATTCCTAAACCATTACAGCCTTATTTGGCACCCAATTTGGGGCTCAAAGGGTTGAGATAACAACAGATCTTACCAGAGCAGGTTAGAACCAAATTTGATCTAAGCATTTGTTGTACTAGGTACAGTCACTGGTCACAATGTTGCTTGGTAGTCACAATGTTGCTGTTCACATGGTTGTGGCACCTAACTCTGTATATATTCTCATATATACAACATGTGCTCTTCATGATGATCCTTTTCAGAGCAGGGAGAGGGATCAGGAATGTTTTGTTGATGCACTGTGTGATATCAGTTTATGACAGAACATCAAGGGCAATGAAGGTCCTTTGGGATGTGTCTTCAGTGCTTCCTTCATGCCCTTACCTTGTGTGCTACTTCTAGGAGTCCTTTTATAATCATACCCAGCCTGGGGGGAGGGGGAACAGGGGAGGATGATTTTCCCCAGCTTTTCACCCCCTTTTCTTCCTTCAGGCCTGTTACAACAGGTTTTGAGAATTTTGAATTCCCTTTGGATATTAAGGAAAGCATGTTCTTGTTGCTATGTCTGCCAGGTCTCCTCAGTGAGGTCCACACCATGTTTAGAGTTACAAGAGATTTTTAAAAGGGTCTTTCAGAGATCTGCCCTGAGGGTGGATAATCATGAGTGGCATGGAAGATGGGAGAAAATCAGCCAGCTTTTGAAGGACAATTCTGCTCCAATGGTTTGGAAGTTCACCCCTGAACAACTACAGGACCCTGATAAAGTGGCAGAATATTTGAAAGAAAAATGCCGTGTCAGTTCTACAGAGGAGTGAAGTTATGCAAGTTGCTGGGCCCTGACTGCTATTTATTGGACACTGCCCATTACTAGACAGCACCCTCAGGGGGAGGAAAAGGAAAGCAGACCAACAGGCTCTATGGCCACTCAGACTGTGGCTGAACCAGAGGAACAACCTGTACTGGTAGCAGTTGCCCCTATACAGAGGAAGAAAGTCAAGACAAAATCAGTTCTCTTAGGGATGAAGAAGTAGGGCCCTCACAGCAGGAGGAAGAGGGAGGCCAGAGATAATCGTCCAATCCCTATTCCTGGATGAACTGCGAGATATGCAAAACGATTTCAGCTGCCAGTTGGGTGAGCCCCTGGTGACCCAATTGCTCCGATGCTGGGATGTCGTGACCCACAATATGAAACTAGAAAAGTTAGTGAAAGGCAAGCAACTCAGATCCCTGTCCCAGGATGTGGCATTGATCAGAGATTGTAAAAGAATAGAAGCTCTAGGCCTCTGGGAGCAACTCCTGTCAAGTTTGAGGGAAAGGTATCTTTTCAACGGGATGATCTAGTATGCACCTCAAGACAAGTGGAACGCCATGGAGTAAGTATTCTGGTAACCTGAGAGGAATTAGCTGTGCTGGAGGTACTCTTTAAAGGATTCAAATAATGAATCACATCCCTGTAAATCCAGATCAGGTCAAGTGTACACAAACCATGCATCGAAAGTCTATGGAGAGTGTTTCATCATTCATGCTTCAGCTCATTGGCATTGATGTCAATGAAAGGAAGGAGAACAAAAGAGTGGATAATTTGTTACCAAACTCGGCAACATGAAGAAAGTTGTGTTTTACCCTATTTATGGAAGCCTGTGTCTCATCTGGGAAAGACTGTTCAAGGACCTCCCATCAATAAAAAGACTACTAGCATTCAAAAAGAAGTGTCCCATGCCCCACCTAGTACAAACAAGAGTCTCTGCTATTGGGAAAAGTGTCCCTCTGCTTCAAGAGAAAGGGTACCACAGCATGGATAACTTGTGCCGTCTTACCTGCATGGGCCACGGAGAGGACATGAGGAAGTGGAATGAAAACCACCTCTGCCCTAGCAGCATGGGATGCTGAATTGAGAGGAAGAACAAGCACTGCGAGAATCCTTTTTCAAGGATAAATGCTGCTCCAGTTCCCATCAAGCAAGTCCTCAGAAACATAAGAGAGAGTGTTAGGGCAGTTTGACCTTGGCCAGGTGCCCACTTAAGCCACTCTATCACTCCTTTCCCAGTTTGGGATAGGGAGGAGAATTAAGATGGAAGTTGAGATAAGGCAGTTTATTTAAAAGCAAAGAAAAAAACAAACAAATAGTCTTGCATGCATCAGCAAAGGGAAAAGTTAATCTCTACTTCCCATCAGTGAGTGATGTTTCAGCCACTTCCCAGGAAGCAGGGCTTCGACACATGGAGCAGTTGCTCTGGAAGGGCAAACACTGTAGAGTAATGAATGCCCTCTGTTCCTCCTCCCGCTCTAGCTTTATATGTGATCTGATGTCATATTGGTATGGAATATCCCTTTGGTCAATTTTGGGTCAGCTGGCCTTGGTTGTGTCCCCTCCCAGGATCTTGCCCACTCCCAGCCCCCTTGATGGGGGGGGAAGAATGTTAGAGGGATGTCGCTGCTGCGCAAACAGCGACAGAAAAGAATAGATACTAAACACACAAAAATGGGTGAAAAAACAGAAAGAAAGAAGAACTTTTGTGGGACAGCCTCTTTTATCCACTTTAGCAACCAGAGTACACATTTGTGTCAAACATTACACTGGTCAAGAGACAGCTGTTTTAATTAGTATCAGAACATTAATTGTGAGTTTGCAAAAAGGCTACCAGATTAGTAATGCTTATATTTTCAGCCACTGCTTATCAATTCTTACATTCCAATGCTGCTTTTCTCAAGGATGCAGCATTCTCCTCCATGTAGGCTGTTAAACATCCCTTTCTTTTCCCAGGCCTCAGTCGTACACATAATTGGCTGTGTTTCAGGAATCAGGCTTTGTGGGGCCCTTTTCCCCCACAGAGAGGACAGCGCTATTTTAGCAGTAGCCAAAAACACTGATGTGTTATTTGACACCCAAGCTACCGATGCAAAAGCACAGCACTGTGAGGGATGCTAAGGAAAAATTAAATCTTCCTCAGTCAGACCCAATACAGAGGGACTGATGTCACTTGTGATCCTTCTTGAAAGGAACTTCCAGTTCGTATTTGCAAGAAGTGAGCAATAGGTACTATGACCAGAACTAGAGGGGCCCTGCCTCAGCCCATGATGGTGGAAAGGGATTAATTGGATCTATTGGACTGTGTGGATCTGATGGCCCTTGGAACATCAGACCCCACAAGAGTATAAGGCTTTAGGTGATACCAGTTGCACAGTGTACCTTGATGCCATCAAGATATGTAGGGGCAGAATCCATCAGATCCATTCTCTATTTCTGGGTGACAGGGGGATCCCAACAACTGACTGTACTGGGAAGCTTGTAAGTGAGCCTGACTGAAACAAATGGCAAAAACACCCCATTGTGACTGCTCAAGGCCCTCTGCATCATTGGCATAGAATTACCTTCAGGAGAAGTATTTCAAGGACCCAAAAGGGCATAGTTCGACTTTGGATAAGCTGCTATGGAGACAGAGGCAAAGCTAAATACCTTTCCTGGTCTCTGAGAGGACCCTTTGCTTGTGGACTGCTGAGTGTCAAAAAACAACAGGTACCGATCTGCTACCGCCAACAGTGCACCATTGAACATATCGCACCAACCAGGACTCCATGACCCCCATCCATTGAGATGATTTATAAACTGGAGAGCCAGGGAGTGGTCAGCAAGACTTCACTCACCCTTCGGTAGGCCCATATGGCAGTGTATAAGGTTCCAATGGAGAGTGGAGACTGACAGTGGGACTATTGTGGCCTGAACAAAGTTCACCACCACCACTGAGTGCTGGCTGTGCCAGACATGCTGGAAATTCAGCTACAAACCAGATTCCCAAGGCAGCAAAGGTTTGGTGCCATCACCACATTGCTAATGCGTTTTTCTCCATTTTCTTTAGCGCAGAGTGCAGGCCTCCCCATTTGCTTTCACCTTGGAGGGTATCCAGTTATACCCAGAACTGCCTGCCCCAGGGGTGGAAACACAGCCCCACGATTTGCATGGAAAAACAAGGATCAGACTGTACTGGAAAAGGGTGAATCCCAGTAACATTTGCATACATCGATGACATCATCATATTGTGTGACACAGCAGAGGAAGTTTTGGGAAAAAGTGGAGAAAAGATTAATCCAGATCCTCCTGAGGCTAATTTTGCCATAATGCAAAGTATGGTCGAGGGACCTGCCAGGAAATTCAGTTTTAGGAGTAAAATGGCAAGCATAAATGTGTCAGATTCCAATAAATGTGGTCAACAAGATCAGCAGCTATGTTCCATACCAACCAGCCAAGAAGGGAAAACACAGGCTTTCCCTAGGCACCTGTGTTGGTTTCTTGACCCAGTTTTTGGAAGTGGGGGGGGCAAAAAGATGGCTCCTGTGAGAAGCTTCTGGACGCTTCACTAGTCCCCAGCAGAAGCAATTGCTGTTGGCTTCTGAGGATGATGGATATGCCACTGACTAAACCTGGGCCAATTGAAGATAGTGGGTTACGCCTCTGTGAATAACATATTTAAGAAATCAAAAACAAGGGAGGCACACAGTAGTTTTTTGCCAGTGGAGGGACGGCTGAGAAACTATGTGAGGGAATTGTTTGGCCGTGGTCCTTTGCAGGGGCCCTGTTTTTTTTGGGGGGTTTGGGGCCGCCCGGGAAAATTTTTTTTTTTTAAAAAAAATTGTGCGCCATGAGCAATTATAGCATGTGTGGATGGAGCTGGACTGGACAGTGCTGTGGATTGGATAGATTGAAAAGCCATTTACCAATTGGAAGTCTTGGACGTAATTGTAAATGTCTAGAACTGATGGATTGTTCCATTTCTCAATCCGGTGCGGGTAGAATAAGAGAGGATTCCTATAAAAAGGAGACAGTCAGCCAGGGCAGTTCAGAAGAGCTGATATCACTAAAAAGAAGGAAAGAGCTGAATTAAACTAAAGCTTAAAAGAGCTGTGATACTTAATAAAGAAGAAACCTGGACCTGCCTTTGGTCGTTTGAGTGGTGTATTCCTGCGGGGTGTTTCGGAGCGGGGCTGCTTGCATCTTGGTGACCCCGGCGGATCAAGAACGAGCGGCAACGGAGAGAAGCGGCGGATGAGCGACGAACCGGCGAGCCCTTTTTCCCCCAGCCAGCGGCAGCGAAGAACGGTTGGAGCGGATCTGAGCGGAAGCCGAGCGAGGCGGGATCGAACAGACTTGCCTACCGGGAGCCGCGGAACGACTCCGGAAGCCGGCGGGCGAAAGCTGGCGAGCCACGCGACGAGCGGAGCCCCCCCCAGCGCGGCCGGGAACGGGGACCGGCGGCCGCGCGGACCGACAAAAAACCGCTTCGGAGCGCGGCCGGTGGGCCCGCGCGTGCGGACCGGAGCGGGGTAGGGGCGGCGCGGAGGAGCCGGCCCGGCGCGGAGGGGCCAGCGGAGGCGGAGGTTTTTGGAGAACAAGGACCCCGTGACGAAACCCCCGCGGCACTGGAATTGGAGGAGCGTAAGGAAATCCCGACACCTTTCCCCCCCCGCCCAGCGGAGGCTGGTCCCGCGGGCTGGGAGGCGGTCCCGCGGGCTGGGAGGCGGGTGTCGCGGGCTGGTGCGGCGGTCGCGAGCTGAAGGGCCGTTGACGCCGAGCTGAGAGGCGGTGCCACGGACTGAGGGCGATCCGCGGGACTGAGAGGCGTGGGAAGATGACGTTTCATAATAAACCAGCCGGAAAAAACAACAGAACAATTCATCGCAGCCGAAATCTGGTTTCGAATATTTTACTACACAAGCAGGCAGAGAGTCAGGAACCGGGAGAGCGGGGATAGCAGCCGGTGAGTTATCAAATTTAAATATGAAATATAAAATAGCTGAAATAGTCAGCAGGGAATAAGAAAGAAACGGCGGTAATAAGCAGTAAAATCCATGTCGGTTAGGGACAGGATAGGTGTGGAAATATAAAAATAGCTGAAATAGTCAGCGGGAAATAAGAAGAAACGGCGTATTAAGCAATGAATTCATGTCAGTGGGACAGATAGCTGTGGAAATATTAAAATTAGCTGAATATGTCAGCAGAAAGTAACGGTGGTACACCCAAGAAGGCTCCGTGTAGCCAGCCAGGAAATAAGAAGCTGGAGGTTTTTTTTAAGAAAAAGATTATAACCAGAATCAAGTAGCATGGGTCTGCAGCTTCTGCCCAATAAGCAGGCTGCTTATAGACAGCTTTCTGAGATTAGCCAAAGAAAACAAGATACAGAGTTAGAGAAAGAGGATCTAACAGACCTTTTATTATTGGTTGCAAGAAACATTGAACTTTTAAATGATATTGGACAGATTTATGATGTGGAAACATGGGAAGGGATTGGAATGAAACTCTGGGAAAAAGTGCAGGCAGGTTCTAGACAGGCTAAGCAGTTAGCAGAAGTTTATCACTCTGTTCAAATAATGGTAAAGCAGTCACATAGTAGAAACAGACAGTACATGCCGAAGGTTAGATGCCACTTCTCCTATAACCGGCAAAAACAGGATGGGATCTTTCAGATGAATATGCAATAGTTAAGAGATAGAAGAAGAAGAGAAACCACTCAGTCTCAAGCATGTCCAGTTGTCTTTAGCTGAACAGAATAGCGTGCGGGGAGCAGATTGATGATCTCCCTCCCTGGGACCCCGAGGAGGAAAACAGACGAGCAGGGGCTCTTACCACCTCAAATCCCACCCAGATTACTCCACCAACCCCCCCCGTAGAACAAATGCGAAGTGATGCCTCTACAGTCCATTACCAGAAGACGAAGAGATAAAGGGACTCATCCTACACTTATTTAATCTTCGATTAAATTTGCAAGAACAAAGGGAAGCTATTGACATCTTTTGCTTCCGTCAGATTGCCGAACGTATTGACAAGATTCAAGAAAAAGGACATAAGAAGTGCTTACAAAAGGGCTCATAGAGCTATTTGTGAGGGATTGAAACAATATAGACAATCAACTGAAAAACTAGAAAGGGAGAGATAGCGCAACGAGGGGATGGTTTAGATATCAAACAACAGATTGTAAATATGTTGATCTCTGCAAGGGAGTTAACAGAGGAGGCAGGAGGGCTCTGCTGGGGCTGGAGGACAAAATAAGAAAGGACTTTGAAAAATGTTGACAGACTGGTTTTTACACAAGGGGAAGAACAAAAAAAGGGGCCGTAGCCTTCCCTTCTGATCCAAATTTTTAATAGCTCAAAAAGATACAAAGGGTGGTACAGAATTGTCAGATTGAAAGGGGGAATTTATGTTTTCCACTTTGTTGCTACCAGTTAATTCAAAGAGGTGACAATTTAATACACGAACCAATAGATTGGAAAACAGTGCAGAGTATACAGAAAGCAGTTTTGCAATTATGGTATGAACCAATCGACTTGCGTTAAGAAATCAAAATCACTGCGTTTTTAAATATCAGGATTTGGTCCCAGCCGATGTTAAAGCAATTATGGAACTTATCCTTTCTTCCACTACATATTATGCTATGGCCCTTCTCAAAGTGGCAGGACTTTTAGAGATTTTACAAAAACTTTGGAAAATATAGAGCTGCCCAGGTGATCCTCTTCGTGTCGTACCTTACTCTATTGATGGGAACTGGTGAATTCAGAGAGCGGTGCCAGACAGGCTTTGCTTCAACCCAAGGATCTAACACAATCTAAAAATGCAGCATTAGCAGCCTTCTATGCTCTCCCACAAATCGGACGACCAAATCCCCCATTATACAAAAATTATGCAGAAACCAAGATGAATCCTTTTTCCACTTTGTAGATCGTCTTAAAGGAGGCTATAGACAAGGCTCCACATGGATAACGAGTTAAGCCACTTTGGCCCAAAGAATGGCTATACAAAATGCAAAATCCAGTATGTCAGCAACTGATTGCCACGTACTGCAGGGGCTTCCTTGACAAAAAATACTTGAGGTCTGTGCCCTGCCCAATGATTGAGGAAGCTGAAAGGCAAATACATGCAAATGCTTTAGCTGCAGCCCTAACTGGAAATAAAGTAGCTGGAAGAAGGATCTAGGGAAAAAAAGGCGCATGTTTTTCTATGTGGCAAGCTTGGTCCATATGAAAAAAACGATTTGCCCTAATAAGAGTGCCAAAAAGGTCCCAAGGCATAAATGGCGTTTGCAATCGATGGCAGAAATTTGGACTAGGCCGCAGGAATGTCGGTCAGTTAGAAGGATTGGACTTCCTTACTAGACCCCAGCTCAGGAAACGGATGGGGCCGCGCTCAGAGGGACGCGGCCACAAATATCCCCAACAAGTGAGGACACCGACGGCGCTTGTCTAGACGAACTACGCTCTGCCCACAAGCGGAATGCAGGAATCGATCTGGCCGTGCAGAATCCACCCAATAATTAAAGATTTCTAATGTCACATCCTAAATCGTACAGTATCAGGACATTAGGACATGGCGTTATCGGGCACTCTTGAATTAGGGAGATCGTCTGCATCTAAAAATGGGAATTTTTTTTACCAAGGTTGCATTGATGTGATTATACCAGGTTAATATCGCGATTATGGTAAAGTGTTTTTCTTCCCCTGTACAATTCCTTTTGCAGTCGAATTGCACAATGATTACCATTCGCTCCTGTGTTCCAAACATAGGCCAAAATACTCGAAAAGATTGGTGGCTTTTGATCTACAGGAGCTCCACCACTTGTCGCTTTTGTTCAGGTCTTAGCCCTGAGCGTCCAAAGCGGACTGGTCACCAATTGTGGGGCCTAATAATCAGAAGTTAACTAATGTTGAATGATGGGATACAGGGGCTGATGTTACCATAATTCCTCGTGCTGCTTTGGCAGATAATTTGGAGACTGATGAATTGCTAGTCATATCAGTAACAGGGGATTCGGGGCCAATCAGCAACACAAATAAGTGGAGTCCTTTCTTACTATTGAGGACTCGGAAGCAAACAAGGCCTGGGTAAAGCCTTATGTATTACATACATCCCTTATGGCTCATTGGTCGTTGACGTTTTTCTCAGTGAGGGTGTTCGATTACAAAACCCCTTTTAACTGCGGCCACTGCGGGCAGCTCTCGCCCTTTACATTGAAAAATTAAATTGGGTCACTGAAAACACCTGTATGCGGTTGAGCAGTGCCGCTGACTCAAGAGAATGCTGCAAAACATGTCCAAGAGTTGGTTCAAGAGCAGCTGAAGCTTGGGACTAATAAAACCTTCTGTAATCCTTGGAATACTCCCTATTTACAATCCAGAAAAGGTCGGGTAAATGGAGATTGCTTACACGACTTGAGAGCGGTAAATGCCCTGTATGTTTAGGGACATGGACCACTTCAACCAGGTTTCCTTCTCTGCTATGTTACCTGAACACTGGCCACCTGTGATCATTTGATTTAAAAGACTGTTTTTTCTCTATTCCCTTGCATCCTGATGATAGTGATAAATTTGCCTTTACTATTCCTAGCATAAACAGGGCTGCTCCAGGCACAAGCGATATCAGTGGGTTGGTGCTTCCACAGGGATGAAAAAAATTCCCTAACATCTGTCAATGGTATGTCGACCTGGCTTTGGGAAACCTTGGAGACAAAAAGTTGTTACACCTTTTGACCTATCATTATATGGATGACATTTTGATTGCTTAGTCCTACCCATTATGCCAGATCAAGCGACTAAGAATTATTATCATATTTAGCAGAGTACGGGCTAGTGGTAGCCCCAGAAAAAGTCCAAAAACAAGCTCCATGGAGTTATCTAGGTATGCAAATCACAGAAACCAGGGTGAAACCACTAAAGATGCTGATAAAACCTGAAATCCACACAGTCAATGATGTCCAAAAGTTGGTAGGTGATATTCAGTGGCTTCGCACTTATTGCGCATCACTTAATTTCAGAAATTTAGCTCCGTTATTGGCACTGTTGAAAAATACTAGATCTCCAGCAGAACCACGATCCCTCACACCAGAGGCAAAAAATGCATTAGACATAATTGGATCAAAGATTTCTCAAGCCTCGGTTCGAAAGAGTTATGAAAATTGTGGATTTTTATCATAATATTATAATAAGGAAAATGAGGTGGTGCTTTGATATCTCAATTACCTAAGAATAGACCAGTTCAAATTTTGGAATGGGTCTTTTTGCCCAATGAATTGCGAGCCACCATTACAATGCGCTGTGAAAGCATTGGTCAATTGTTATTAAAGGCGAGGAACGAGGCGTTCCATGGCAGGAGTAGACCAGAAAAAAGATTTTGCCTCTTAAGGACTCTTAATTTGCATTGATTGATTGGCTACATCTCTCTGAAACATTGGCAAATTGCCCTTACATGGGCAGCAGGTGGATAATTCCATTATCCCAGTCACCCACTGTTTAAAACAAACCTCGGTGCGAACAAGGGAAAAAAAAGGGGAAAAAAACCCCCCTTACAGGAGCAAACAACCCTTGAAGGATTCCAAAACTATATTTACTGATGCAAGTTAGTAAAACTTAAAGAAATTATGGTTATGTTGTATTATGCAGAAAACGAATGCAACACAAAGTACCAAGGGTCTGGTTCAGTGCAAATTTAGAACTACAAGCGTGATTATGCCTTTTCAGAGATCATATGACAGAACAAATTAATTTGGTAATAGACTCAAATTATGTTGGTAGGTGTGGTTACCCGTGTTTCTCGATCCACTAATTGGGCCACGTAAATAATCCTCAATTTAAAGGCCTTGTTTATACAATTATGGAACCTGGTATCCCAGAGAAGTTACCCATGGTGGGTTACACATGTCCGCAGTCACACAGGATTTCCTGGATACCTTAGTCAGGGTAATCAGATTATTGATAATTGGTCACAATGCCAGTAGGAAAACTCAGAACAATTTCCACAAGCCACTAGTTCTCACGAATTTTTCATCAGTCTGCTCGCGCACTTCTGTCGCATTGTTTAATATTACAAAGGCAGAAGTCTAGATCAATTGTTGCTGGCTTGTCCTGATGTGCTCGATTAACACCCATTCAAAATATGGGGGTTAATCCCAGAGGTCTACAACCCCGTCAAATATGGCAAACTGATGTCACTGAGTTTGCCCCTTTTGGTCGCCTGAAACATGTCACTTTCCATCGACACTTGTTCTAAGGCAATCTGGGCAACTCCTATGACTTCCACTGCAGCAAAATTTGCAATACAACATTGGACAGAGGCCATTGCTGTGCTTGGTCGCCCTGACACTATCAAAACTGATAATGCCCCAGCCTATGTTAGTGCAAGATGTGCGCAATTTTTCAAACAATGGGACATTAAACACGTAACAGGTATACCGCATAACTCTGGAGGTCAAGCGATCATAGAACGAGCTTCATCAGGATCTTAAACATTTTACTGTCTGCTTTGAAAAGAAAGGGGAGTTGAGTCTGTTAAACATAGTACGTAAAGCATGTTATGTTTTAAATGGTTAAATCCCCGAAAAACCAACAATGAATGCCCCATACTTTCTCACTTTTTCAACAAATCCAAACGACCAGGGCAGGTCCAAGTTTCTTCTTTATTAGATATTCACAGCTCTTTTAGCTTTAGTAATTTCAGCTCTTTCTTCTGTAGTGATATCCAGGCTCTTCTGAACTGCCCTGGCTGACTGTCTCCTTTTTATATAGGAATCTCTTATCTCTACCCCGGATTGAGAAATGAACAATCCATGCCAGTTCTAGACACGTTTACATTACGTTCCAGGACTCCAATTGGTTAAATGCTTTTTCATCTATCCAATCCACCAGCAGCTGTCCAGTTCCAGCTCCATTCCCACACATGCTATCAATTGCTCATGCGCACTATTAATTTCCGCGCCCAACCCAAACAGCTGCAAGGACCACGGCATTCTCCCCCTTTCTTTTTTCAAACAATCTCAAAAATACAATACATAGTTAGCCATAGTATTCCAATAGTCTATAGAGTACAAATGTCGCTTGCGGATTTTTTCAATATATATAGCTATCGTACAATTACATATCATTTATTACAGCAGTCTTTCTCCTTCAAGTTGGTTTGCAGTCATACTTTAATTTGTCCTTCTCCTCTTCCTATTCCTATGGTCGCACCCATCGGGCAGGTTACCAAGACCGATCGGATCTCGTGTAGAGACACAAGCATATCCCTGCCCTATGTTAAAAGCTTTGTATGGGTCCGGCCCATTTGTTTTCTTGTGGATTAAATACCCTCAACTCGTACTCGAATTCCGCACTCAGTCGTTTTGGATTTTTGGAAAAAGTGAAGGAAAGTATGTGCCGCATTCATTGTTGTTTCTCGGATTTTAACCAATTTAAAACTCATAACCATGCTTTTTACGTACTATGTTTACAGTAGCCTCAACTCCCCCTTTCTTTTTCCAATAGCAGACAGTAAATGGTTTAGATTCCTTGATGAGCTCTTCTATGATCGCTTGGACCTCCAGAGTTATGCGGTATACTGTTACGACGTTACATGGTCCATTGTTTAAAAACTTGCGCACATTTGCACTAACATAGGCTGGAGGCAATTATCAGTTTTGATAGTGTCAGGGCGACCCAAGCACAGCAATGGCCTCTGTCCAATTGTTGTATGCAAATTTTGCTGCAGTGGAAGTCATAGGAGTGCCCAGATTGCCTCTAGAACAAGTGCGATGGAAACGGTGAACATGTTTCAGGCGACCAAAATGGGCAAACTCACAGTGACACAGTTTGCCAATTTGACGGGGTTGTAGACCTCTGTGAACCCCTATTTTGACATGGTGTTAATCGAGCACCAATCAGGACAGAGCAGCAACCAATTGATCTAGCTTCTGCTTTGTAATATTAAACATGCGACGACAAGTGCACGCGAGCTAACTGATGAAAGAATTCGTGAGAACTAAGTGGCTTGTTGGAAATGTTCTGAGTTTCTCTGGCATTGTGACAAATTGATCAATAATCTGTTACCCGATAAGGTATCCAGGAAATCGACTGTCGTGACTGCGGGACATTGTAACCCACCATGGGTAACTTCTCTGGATACCAGGTTCCATAATTGTATAACAAGCCTTTATTGAGGGATTTATTTAGTCGTGCCCAATAATAGAATAGAACGAGAACACGGTAACCACACCTACCACATAATTTTGAGGTTCTATTACCAAATTAATTTGTTCTGTCATATGATCCTGAAGGCTATAATCACCTGTTGGTTCTAACATTTGCACTGAAACCAGACCCTTGGAGTACTTTGTGTTTGCCATTCGTTTTTCTGCATAATACACATAACCATATTTTCTTAGTTTTACTTACTTGCATCAGTAATATAGTTTGGCCATCCCAAGGGTTGTTTGCCTTTTCCTTTTGTAGGTCTTCTTGTTCCAACTGGAGGTTTGTTTAACAGTGGAGTGACTGGGATAATGATATACCACCTGCTGCATGTAGGGCAAATTGCCAATGTTTCAGAGAGCTGTTAGCATCATCAAAGCAAATTAAAGTCTTAAGAGGCAAAATACTTTTTCTGGGTCTACTCCTGCCATGGAACGCACCGTTCCCTCGCCTTTAATAACCAATTTGACCAATGGCTCACAGCGCATTGTAATGGTTGGCTCGCAATATGGGCCAAATAAGAACCCATTCCAAAATTGAACCTGGTCTATTCTTAGGTAATGAGAATATCAAAGCCCCACCTCCTTTTCCTTATTATATTATTATGATTACAAATCCACAATTTTCAATTAACTCTTCGAACCGAGGCGTTGAGAAATCTTTGATCCAATTATGTCTAATGCATTTTTGCCTCTGGTGGGGATGTTGGTTTGCTGAGAGATCTAGTTATTTTTCAAACAGATCCATAACGGACTAAATCTGTTATGAATTAGTGGATGCCGCAATAGTGCGAAAGCCACTGAATATCACCTACCTACCACTTTGGAATCATGACTTGTGGATTTCAGGATTTTATCAGCATCTTTAGTGGTTTCACCCTGGTTCTGTGATTCTGCATACCTAGATGAACTCCATGGAGGCTTGTTTTTGGACTTTTTTCTGGGCTACCACTAGCCCGTACTCTGCGAAATATGATTATAATTTCTTGCTCCTGGAGTCCTGGCAATAATGGCGTTAGGGACTAGCAGATCAAAATGTTCATATAAGTAGATAAGTCAAAAGGAAGTACATACTTTTTCTCCAAGGTTCAAAGCCAGTCGACATACCATTGACGATGGTAGGAGAATTTTCATCCCCTGTGGAAGCCACACCCACTGTATCGCGTGCTGGAGCAGCGCCGTTTATGCTAGGATAGTAAAGGCAAATTATACATCATCAGGATTGCAGGAATTAGATGACGAAAAAACAGTCTTTTAAATTCATATGAATCAACAGGTGCCAGTGTTTCAGGTAACATAGCAGGAGAAGGGAAACCCTGGTTGGTTTGAAGTGTCCCATGTCCTCCATACAGGCACTTTACGCTCTCAAGTCGTGTTAGCAATCTCCATTTACCCGACCTTTCTGGATTGTAAATTGGGAGTTTCCAAGGACTTACAGGAAGTTATTATTGTCCCAGCTTCAGCTGTCCTCTGAACCCAAACCTCTTGGACTGATTTGGCGCTTCTCTTATGTCAGCGCCACGTGCTCACACCACAGGGATGGTTGTTTCTAAGTGGACCCATTAATTTATCGTGAATGTATGGCGAGAGCTGCCGCGTGTCCTGCAGTTAAAAAGGGGTTTTATGTATCGTACACCCCCTGAGATAAAAACGTCACGACCAATGAGCATAGAGATTGTATGTAATACATAAAGGCTTTACCCAGGCCTTTGCCTTATCCGTAGTCCTAAATATTAGAAGGGACATCACTATTTCGTGTTGCTGACATTGGCCCCGATCCACTGGTTACTGATATGCTCGCATTCATCAGTCATCCATTATACTCGGCCAGCAGGCATCGAGGAATTATGGTACATTCAGCCCCGTATCACACTATGCATTTCAACATTAGTTAAACTTCTGTGTTATAGGCCCCACAATGTGACCATCGCTCTTGGCCGTCCAGGCCTTAAGACCTGACTAAAAAAGCGCACAAGTGGAGCTTCCTGTAGATCCAAACCCATCTATTCGCTAGATTTGAGCCTATGTTTGGCACACAGGAGGCGAATGTATTCAATTGTGCAATTCGACTGCCATAAAAGTGAATTGTAACGACGGGGGGAAAGAACAGATAACACTTTCACATAATTCCTGATATTACGAAATCTGCATCAGATGGCCAACTGGTTTATAAACAAAAAATCCATATTTAGATGCAGCGATCTCGCCTATTCAAGTCACGATGCCGAATAACCCATGTCCCTAATGGTCCGTGATACTGTTAGATTTAGGATTGTGGACATTAGAATCTTAATTATTGTGGATTCTGCCACGGCCAGATCGATTCCTTGCACTTTCGCTGTGGCGAGAGCGTAGTCGTCTAGGACATGCCGCCGTTCTGTCTTCACTGTGTGGGGATGATTTTGTAGGCCGCGTCCCTCTTGAGCCGGCAGGCCCCATCCGTTTCCCTGAGGCTTGGGGGTCCTAGAAGGAATAGTCCCCTCCTTAAACTCTTACCGAATTCTTGGGCCCTATGTCCAATTTCTGACATGATTGCAAAACGCCATTTTGCTAGGACCTTTGGCACCTATTAGTGGCAATCTTCATATGCAATGCTGGCCATCATAGAATAACTGCGCCTTCCCTGATCCTTCATTCCAGCTACTTATTCCAGTTAGGGGGCAGCTAAGCATTTGCATGTATTTTTGCCTTTAGACTTCCTCAAATCATTGGAGGCGACGGCACACGCCTCAAGTATTTTTTGTCAAAGGAACGAGGTACGATCTTCTTTTGTCGGGTTTGTCTTTGTGTTTTTTTATGAGGAGGTATGGTTGGTGGCAATCAGTTGCTGACTTACTGAGATGTTGCATTTTATAGTCCAATTCTTGGGCCAAAAGGGCACCTTTAACTCGTTATCCACTGTGGAGACCTTTGTCGTATACCTCTTAAGACGATCTACAAAGTGGAAAAAGGATTCATCTTGGTGTTCTGCCATATTTTTGTATATGGGGGATTTGGTTCGTCCCGATATGGTGGGAGAGCATAGAAGGCTGCTAATGCTGCATTTTAGATTGTGTTTAGTTTATCCTTTTTGGGGGTGTTAGGCAAAGCCCTGTGCTGGCCACCCTCTCGAATCACCATGTTCGCCATTCACTGAGCTACGGTGCGACACGAAGAGATCACCTTGGGGCAGCTCTATATTTTCCCAGTATGGTAAAATCTCTAACGATTCCTGCCACTTTGAAGAGCCATAGCAATATATGTGTAGTGGATAGAAAGGATAAGTTCACCTAATTGCTTTAACTCGGCTGTGACCAATCTGATATTTAATAACGCTGAGTGATTTTGATTTCTTACCAGTCGAATTGTCATGACTCATATTGGCAAATGCCTTTCTGTTATACTCGCATGTTGTCCAATCTATTGGTTCGTGTATTAAATTGTTCACCTCTTTTGAATTACTGGTGCAACAATGTGGTAAAGAATCACATATCTCCTCCATTCAATCTGACAATTCTTGTACCAAACCTTTCGTTATCTTTTGAGCTATTAAAATTGGATTCATGAGGGTAAGGCTACGGCCCCTTTTTGTTTCTTCCCTTGTGTAAAATCCAGTCTGTCAACCATTTTTTCAGTCCTTTTCTTATGTCTCCAGCCCCAGCAGGAGCCCTCCCTGCCTCCTCTGTTTAACTCCTCTGCGAGATCAACATATTTACCAATCTGTTGTTTGAATATCTAAACACCCCTCCGTTGCGCTCTCCCTTCTAGTTTTTCAAGTTGATTGTCTATATTGTTCAATCCTCTACAACTTAGCTCTATTGAGCCCCCATTTTGTAAGCACTTCTATGTCTGTTTCTTGAATTCCTTGTCAATACGTTCCTACTGCGAAGCATATAGACTGTCCTATTGCTTTCCTTTTGTTTCTTGCCAATTTACATTCGAAGTATCTAAATAAAGTGGGATGAGTCCCTTTATCATTTATCGGATCTTCTGGTAATGGTCACATGATAGAAGGCATTCCACTCCATTTTGTTTCTACGGGAGGGTTGGTGGAGTAATCTGAGTGGCGATTTGAGGTGGCTTAAGTAGGCCTCCTCGTCGTCAGTGTTCCTCCTCGGACTTGGTCCCGGGAGGGAGATCAATCATTCTGCTCCCACGCCTATCTGAGCAGCTCTTAAAGACACTGGACATGCTTGAACTTGTAGTGCGTTTCTTTCTTCTTCATCTCTCAACTATTGGCATATCAATCTGAAAAATCCCCATCTCTGTTTTTGCAGTTGTAATAGGAGATAGTGGCAATCTACTATCGCAGTAAACTGTTGTTTCTTACTAATGTGACTGCTTTACCATTATTTGAACGAGTCGATAAACTTCTGCTACTGACTAGCCTGTCTAGAACTGCCTGCACTTTTCCCAGAGTTCATGTCCATCCTTCCCATTTGTCCTACATCATAAATCGTGTGTCCAATATCTATAAAGTTTCATGGTTTCTTGCCCATAATAAAAGTCTGTTAGATCCTCTTTCTCTAACTTCTGGTATCTGTTTCGTTGCTATCTCAGAAAGCTGTCTTACAGCCTGACTCTATAGCAGAGTCTGCAGAACCCATGCATACTTGAATTCTGCTTTATAAATCCTTTTCTTAAAAAAAATCACTCCCAGTCTTCTATTTCCTGCTGGCTACAGCGGAGCCTTCTTGGGTGTACCACCGTTACTTTCTGCTGACTAGTTTCAGCATTTTAATATTCCACAGGCTATCCTGTCCCCACTGACATGAATTTCACTGGCTTTAATACCCCGTTTGCTTCTTATTTCCCGCTGACTATTTCAAGCTATTTTTTATATTCCACACCTATCCTGTCCCTACCGACATGGATTTTTACTCTGGATCTTATTACGCCGTTTCTCTTATTTCCTGCTGACATTCAGCTATTTAATATTTTCATAGTTTAATTTTGATAACTCACGGCTGCTTAACCGCCGCGTCCTGCCCGGTTCCTGATCTCTGGGCCTGCTGTTCTCTTAGTAAAATATTCGAAACAGATTTCGAAGCTGCGATGAATTGTTTGTTGTTTTTTCCGGCTGGTATTATGACGTCATCTTCCACTGCCTCTCAGTCCGCGGTCATTCGCCTCCAGTCCGTGGGCACCGCCTCTCAGCTCGCGTTCACTGGCCCTTCAGCTCGCGAGCCGCCCACCAGCCCGCGACACCGCACCCAGCCGCTCATGGACCGCCTCCCCAGCCTCGCGGGTAGCCTCCGCTGGCGCGGGCGGGGAAAGGGTGTCCGGATCATCTACGCATTCCTCCAATCGTTGCCGCGGGGGGTTCGTCACGGGGTCCTTTGGTCTTCCCAACCTCCGCCTCCGCTGGCCCCCGCGCCGGCGGCTCCCCGCGCCGCCCCCTACTCCGCTCCGGTCCGCAGCGCATGGGCCACCGGCCCGCCCGAAACGCGGTTTTGTCGGTTCCGCGCGGCCGTCCGGTCCCACCGTCCGCGCCGCGCTGCGTGGCTCCCGGCTCGTCGCGTTGGTCGCCGCTTTCGCCCGCCGTCTCCGAGAGGTCGTATCCGCAGGCTACCCTCGGTCGGCAGTCTGTTCGATTCCGCCTCGCTCGGCTCCGCTCAGATCCGTCTCACCGTTCTGTCGCTGCCGCTATGGCTGGGGGAAAAGGCCTCTGCCGTTCGTTGCTCATCCGCCGCTTCTCGTTTGCGCTACGTTCTTGAATTCCGCCGGTCCCAGATGCAAGCGCCGACCGCTCGAACACCCCGCAGGAATCCCACTCAAACGACCAGCAGGTCCCAGGTTTCTTCTGTATTAGTATCACAGCTCTTTTAGCTTATAGTAATTTCAGCTTCTTTCTTCTGTAGTGATATCCAGCCTCTTTCTGAACTGCCCTGGCCTGATGTCTCCTTTTTATAGGGAATCTCTTATCTTCTACCCCGGATCTGAGAAATGAACCAATCCATGCAGATGTCTAGATCAGTTTACATAGTACTTCCAGACTCCAATTGGGTAAATGCTTTTCATCTATCCATCCACAGAGTCTGTCCATAGTGCGCTCCATGCCCACACAATGCTATCAATTGACTCTATCGCGCACATTAATTCGCGCCCAACCCCAAACTGCTGCAAGGACCACGGGCAAATCCCTCATATATTCTCAGGCCTCCCTCCATGGCAGAAAATACTGTGTGCTCCCTTGTTTGATTTCTTAAAGTATGTTGTTCCAGATGGCGTAACCCACTTCAATTGGGCCCAGTATTAGTCAATAGCATGCCAATTCATTCCTCAGAGCCCAACAGCAATTGGCTCTGCTTGGAAATAGTGGAAGCGTACCAGAAGCTTCTCACAGGGCCACTTTTTGCCCCCCACTCCAAACTGGGCAAGTCTAAAACCAACACAGAGTGTCTAGGGAAAGCCTGTGTTTCCTTCTGCTGTTGGTAGGGACATAGACTGCTATTCTTGTTGACCACATTTATCTGGAATCTGACAACATTACTTGCCATATTTACCTCGCTTAAACTGAATTTCCACTGGGCAGGGGTCCCTCGACCTATACTTTGCATTATTGGCAAATAGCCATTCAGGAGGATCTGGCATTATCTTCTCCACTATTTCCAAACTTCCTTCTGCGTGTGTGTCACACCATTATGATCGATGTCATGATGCTATGCAAATGTTCTGGAGATTCAACCCTTTTCCAGTACGCTCTGGATCATATCCATGGCAAATCGTAGAGGCTGTGTTTCCGACCCCTGGGGCAGGCAGTTCTGATTATAACTAGCGATTACCCCTCCTAGGTGAACAGCAAATGAGGCCTGCCACTCTGCTTGCTAAAGAAATGGAGAAAACGCATTGCAATGTTGGTGATGGCACCACTTTGCTGCTTGGACTCTGGTTGTACTGAATTTCCAGCATGTCTGGCACACAGGGCACTCAGTGGTGGTGTGCTTGTTCAGGCCACAAGAGTCCACTAGTCAGTCTCCACTCTCCGATTGACTGATATAACTTGGCCATATGGAATCGCCTACCGAGGTGAGTGATCTTGCTGGACCACTCCCTGTGCTCTCCAGTTCATAAATCATCTCATGGATGGGGTTCATGAGTCCTGTTGTGTGCGATAATTTGTCAATGGTTGCACTTGTTGTCTGGTAGCATCCGGTGACACTGTTGTTTGGAACTCAGCAGTCCCACAGCAAAGGGTCCTCTCAGAACCAGGAAAGGTATTTAGCTATGCCTCTGTCTCCATAGCAGCTATCCCAAAAGTCGAACTATGCCCTTGGGTCTTGAAATACCCTTCTCTGAGGTAATCTATGCCAATGATGCAGAGGGCCTCTGCGCAAGTCAAATGGGGTGTTTTTGCCATTTTGTTTCCAGTCAGGCCTCACTTCAGCTTCCAGTACAGTCAGTTGTTGATCCCCCTGTCACCCCAGAAATAGAGATGGATTCTGATGGATTCTGCCCCTTACATATCTTGATGGCATCAAGGTACACTGTGCACTGGTATCACCTTAAGCCCTATTATATCTGTGGGTCTGATGTGCCAGGCCATCAGATCCACACAGTCCAATGAACAATTATCCCTTTCCACCATCTGGCTGAGCAGGCCTTAGTTCTGGCATTAGTACCTACTCACTTCGCAATACGAACTGGAATCCTTTCAAGGATCAAAGTGACATCAGTCTCCTGTATGGGGTTGACTGAGATAGATTTATTTTCCTTAGCATCCCCACAGTGCTGTGCTTTGCATCGGTAGCTGGGGTGTAATAACACATCGGTTTTGGCTATGCTAAATAGCGCTGTCCTCTGTGGGGGAAAAGGGCCCACAAGCCCTGATCTGAACACAGCCAATATTGTACGACTGAGGCCTGGGAAAGAAAGGGATGTTAACGCCTATGGAGGAGGATGCTGCATCCTTGAGAAAAGCAGATTGGATGTAGAATTATAACGCAGGTGGCTGAAATTATAAGCATTCTATACTGTAGCTTTGCAAATCACCAATTATGTTTTCTGATACTAATTAAACAGCTGTCTCTTGACCAGTGTTATGTTTGACACAAATGTGTACTCTGTTGTAGTGGAAAAGAGGCTTGTCCCACAATAAAGTTTTCTTTCTTTCTGTTTTTTCACCCACTTTGTGCTTGTTTTGTATCTATTCTTTTTCTGTCGCTTTTGGCCAGCAGCGACATCCCTCTAATTCTTCCCCCCCCATCAAGGGTTGGGAGTGGGCAAGATCCTGGGAGGGGACACAACCAGCCAGCTGACCCAATTGACCAAAGGGATATTCCATACCATATGACATCAGATCACATATAAAAGCTAAGGCGGGAGGAGCAGAGGGCATTCATTACCTACAGTGTTTGCCTTCAAGCCAACTGCTCCATGTTGTCGAAGCCCTGCTTCCTGGGAAGTGGCTGACATCACTCAACTGATGGGAAGTAGAGATTAACTTTTCCCTTTTGCTGATGCCAGCACAGACTTTGTTTGTTTTTTTCTTTGCTTTAATAAACTGCCTTATCTCAAACTTCCATCTTATTTCTCCTCCCTATCCCACTGGGAAGGGAGTGATTGAGTGGCTTAGTGGGCACTGGCCAAGGTCAAACTGCTACACTCTCTCTTCTGTCTGAGGACTTGCTGACTGGGAACTGGAGCAGCATTTATCCTTGAAGGATTTCTCGCAGTGCTTGTTCTTCCTCTCATTCACATCCCCTGTGCTAGGGCAGAGGTGGGTTTTCCATTCCACTTCTCATGGTCCTCTCTGGCCAGCAGGTAGACCACAAGTTACCTCTGCTGTGTACCCTTTCTCTTTGAGCAGAGGGACACTTTTCTCCCAATAGCAGAGCTTTGTTTGTACTAGGTGGGGCATGGACACTTCTTTGAATTGCTAGTTCCTTTTTAAATTGATGGAGTCCTTGAACAGTCTTTCCACAGATGAGACACAGGCCATATAGGTAAACACACTTTCTTCATGTTGCCGAGTTGGTAACAAAATTATCCACTCTTTGTTCTCCTTCTTCATGACATCAATGCCAATGAGTGAAGCATGATGATGACACTCTCCATAGGAACTTTCGATGCATGGTTTGTGTACACTTGACCATATCTGGATTTACAGGGGATTGATCATTATTTGAATCCTTAAAGAGTACCTCCAGCACAGCTAATTCTCTCAGGTACCAGATACCTTACTCCATGGCGTTCCACTTGTCTTGTCACTACTAGATCATCCTTGAAAAGATCCTTTCCCTCAACTTGACAGGAGTTGCCTCCAGAGGCTGAGAGCTTCTATTCTTTTACAATCTCCTGATCATGCCACATCCTGGACAGGATCTGAGTTGCTTGCCTTCACTACCTTCTTAGTTTCAGTGGGTCACACTCCCAGCATCTGGAGCAATTGGGTCACAGGGGTCACCCACTGGCAGCTGAAATCGTTTGCATTCTCGCGAGTTCATCAGAATAGGGATTGGACGATTATCTCTGCTCCCCTTCCTCCTGCTGTGAGGGCCCTACTTCTTTCCCTAGAGAATGATTTTGTCTTGACTTTCTTCCTCTGTATAGGGGCAATCTACCAGTACAGGTTGTTCCTCTGGTTCAGCCACAGTCTGAGTGGCCATGAGCTGTTGGTCTGCTTTCTTTTTCCTCCCCCTGAGGGTGCTGTCTAGTAATGGGCAGTGTCCAATAATAGCAGTCAGGGCCCAGCAACTTGCATAACTTCACTCCTCTGTAGAACTGACACGGCATTTTTCTTTCAAATATTCTGCCACTTTATAGGTCTGTAGTTTTTCAGGGGTGAACTTCCAAACCATTGGAGCAGAATTGTCCTTCAAAAGCTGGCTGATTCTCCCATCTTCCATGCCACTCATGATTATCCACCCTCAGGGCAGATCTCTGAAAGACCCTTTTAAAAATCTCTTGTAACTCTAAACATGGTGTGGACCTCACTGGGGACCTGGCAGACATAGCAACAAGACATGCTTTCCTTATTCAAGGGAATTCAAATTCTCAAAACCTGTTGTAACAGGCCTGAAGGAAGAAAAGGGGTGAAAAGCTGGGAAAATTCCTCCCTGTTCCCCCTCCCCCAGGCTGGGTATGTTATAAAAGGACTCCTAGAGTAGCACACAAGGTAAGGGCATGAAGAAGCACTGAGACACATCCCAAAGGACCTTCATTGCCCTGATTGTTCTGTCATAAACTGATATCACACAGTGCATCAACAAAACATTCCTGATCCTCTCCCTGCTCTGAAAGATCATCATGAAGAGCAATGTGTATATATGAAATATTATCGAGTTAGTGCACAACCATGTGAAACAGCAACATTGTGACTAACCAAGCACATTGTGACAGTGACTGTACCTGACAACAAATGCTTAGACAAATTGGTTCTAACCTGCTCTGGTAGATCTGTTGTTATCTCAACCCTTGAGCCCCAAAATTGTGCCAAATAGGCTGTAATGGTTGGAATGGTATCCCCAATTAGCAGTTCCCACAACACTCCAACCATACACCACACTCACTCACTCCCCCCATTCCCTGTTGGCAGGTTGGAGAGAAGCATGGAGCACAAGTAAAGTCACAGGTTGAGCTAAAAACAATTTACTGGAACAGCAATGAAATAGGAATGAAGATTAACGCAACAATATTATAAAACAACGTGATATGAAGGAGGTGAATGATTCACACGATATTTTATCACACAGAGCCTGACATACCCACCACCACCATGCTACCATGCCCAAGGACCCTTCCCCCATTCCTGGAAAATGAATGAGGTTGTAAAGATAACCTCTGTGTGCGCCATTACCCCTCCTGGCACTGCAAAATAACCCTGTCCTGGCCTAGAACCAGGACAGTGCAAATTATTCATACTCAGTACATTTAATATCAGGCACTCAGCCAACAGCCTATGTTTGCTATCAAGAGAGCAATCAGAGCCCAAATTCAGACTTTACCCTTCTCTGTCCATTATTACAGGTGTCTTGAATTAAACTATTTATGCTGCTTGCCTGCAATCAGTCTCAAGGAGGTTAAGTTCGATTAAGCACAATGTCCTGAATAAGAACAGGAAAACACCACAGCTCTCGCTGCTCTAGAGTTTATATAACAGCACCTGAAAGCCAAAGTACTCTGCAAGATGGAATAGTAGACAGCAGGAGGAATCTCCTGTTGCAGGAGCTTACCTAGATAGGAAACATGCACTAAAGTAAGGGGGAATCCACAGAGAAAATGCTTACTATCAAGTTCTCACAATTAAAGCCACAGGAGTCAGCATCTGGACTGTTTTCCATAAGCCTCAGCCCTGAAACAATCATCAAAATTGAAATCAGTGTGTTTTCTTAGGGGAAAGGTAGTCTTAATTTAGCTCAGCATATCCAAGTTGCTAAAAGGCAACTCAAAATAATTTTTTGGCCTGGGTTTTTACATCAACTATCATGATTTGATTACTTGGTTTTGAGCAATAGCATATTGAAAATCAAGCTCGACAGGGCTTAGTGACGAAGAGAAGTATCAGAACCCAGGGTCAAGATCACTAGTCCAAACTTAATGCACCATTACATACGAGCGAGATTTTTTCCAAGCGTTCACACCAGCAATAAGCAGCATGTCCTATCATACTTTAGCATCTCCATTTGAGAGTAACTGCTGCTGGTAGCTTCTTTATTTACAAAAACGCCTCATTGAAGAAATCACGTTATTCATACTGTATTTGAATCAGTACATTTGGCAGAGAGGATGATAGTCACATTCCTACGTACACAGGCATTCCACACATTAAGATGCTTGAGCAGGCAAATGGTCAGATTGTTGACGAACAGATACAGCAGATGATAAGCAGAAAGGCACTGGAATTAAGAAACAGGAGTAGGTAAAGTTACTCAGAACTGACAAAAAGAATTTAAATGAATACAGGCAAAACAAAGTTTCAAATGCAGATATAAATCCCTGTGAGCCCTAAGCTGTGGCTGAAACAGCAATCAACAGGAGACAATATTTTTGGGTACTAACAGAGGTTAAAAAAGTGACCTACACATGACTGAATGGCCCTTGCATGGCAGAGCAGCACCACAGGTTCCACAGATACATCTGCAGTTCCTTTCTAATTGGATACCCACCAAAAAAAAGGTTATCATGGTAGGCGGTAACTCCATTACAATGCTCCAAGGCAACAAAGCAGCATAATATTGCCATAACTGAAAGAACATAACAGAAATCCACAGATAAAGGGGACTACAGAATTAGTCACCCAACTAATTCAAGGTTGGCTAAACTGCTCATAAAGTGCAATGGGAGTCTTTCACCCAGACAAGTCCACTCTATCTGTTTCACAGGTGAAATGTAATATCTGAGCTAGTAGGACTGCCAATTGATTGTTGGTTTAGAGAAAAAGCAGCTGCTAAAATAAACTTGATAAAGAGTAAGAGTCGTGTATCACAAAAACACCTATAGATTCCAGAACCTCCACAACAGCTGTATGAAGGAAGTGATCTTTAAACATCGTGTAACTAGTACCTCTTCCAGCCACACATGCAGACAGTTGTGCCGATTTATTTGGGTGGGTTATGAATGACACCTAACCTTCAACAGAAAATATAGCACAGCGCAATTAATACAAAAAGCCGAACATCATGAGAATTAAAAGTTTCTATTAGTGTATTCACATATTAGGCAAATGCAACATACATGAGACTATTTCTTAGTTCACAGAGTTCTACCAATAACATTAGTCTAGTGCTAAACTAGCATACAACTGTAAACTGACTTCACCAATTTTAAGAAAGGTGTCTGGCCCACTTTTTCCAAGCGCTTATTTTTGGTATGCTTCATGCCTAGTCATTTATGGACCTTAAAAATATCCAATTGCATATAGTCATTCAGTTAACAATTAAAAACTGTGACACTGCCCCCATTTTTGTTCTTAAAAGCTATTCACTAGCTGTTATTTCTACAACAGTACTAGTACTAGGTAACTGGTTGAAACAAGGGAAAACAAAGACAACCCCCGCGACTGCCGCAATAAACCAAAGAATGACATCTAGATCACAAGCTCGTGTATGTAAGATATATATTTTCAAGTCAGTAAGAACGCTTCTAGTACAGGCTTCCCAACCGATCCCTCAACCAGAACTATATTTGTAAATATATTTCAGGAATATTTCTAATATGTGATAGCTGTAGTGTCCAGGATTCAACATATAACATGCGAAGTGTCACATAAGACACCTAGACAGTCTTCTTTTGTGGTATATACCCTCAGCACCACTTACCTAGAGTGTTTTTGCAGAAGCAACCTATTTAATAACAACCCGTTATGACATCAATGAAGTGTATGATCTGATATGCAAGTAAGCTATACAAGCCACACAGATCAGAAATATTAAAACTTGTTACTGAAAATCTTATTAAGAGATGCATCTATTCAAAACCATACAAGAGAGTTAGTTTACCTGGAGAAAAAAAAAAAAAAAAAAAAAAAGGATTTTTCAAGGTATTTAGCTCCAAAAACTAAACCCCATGATTTTTACTGACATCTGTTCAATGAAAAAATACCAGATCTTAAGGGTAAGCCAAAAACCTTGTGTACTTAATCCAGTATCCAATGTTATGATAAATTCTCATTCCATGAGAAAAAACACTGACTTCAATGATCCAAGGTAAACTCATCAACTCAGATGGGAAGGGAAAAGTAGATTCTTAGTGTGATGGATACTTGGAATTTATAATATGAATTGATTTAGGTCCAATTAAGTATATAAATGTCTTAAGATTTCACAGGTGAATCTCAAGGAGCATATTCTTTCGCCTTCCAATGAGATTTTCTTTCTTTAAAAAGGCAGCAAAAAGTTGAGCTTTTTATGTTTAGGACAACTCGAAAATCTGCTCATATAAAAAATATAAAAGAATAAGGGAGCAGAGTCTTGGAATTATAAGAGATTTACCCAATCAAAAAACCAAGCAATGCTATTTATGGAAACTAAAATGTAGAACAGCACAATACTGTGATATTTGAGATCATGATGCATACCTGTACATTATTACTTAGTCTATTCATGATATTGTAAACCATTAGACACTCAATATATACCAAATAAAAAACACCATTACAGTCTTGAGTAACGTCCATCTTCTTCCAAAGAAGCATTCTATACACTAATTCATCTAAGAGCAGGTATAGAAACAGAATCCACAGCGTGCTATTAACTGGTGAGACCTCAATGCGTGTTTTTCTTGTTTTTCTTTTAAAAATATTTTATGATCATAAAACAGTTCAGGGGACCACACACAAATACTATGACAGACGATGGTGTTATATTAAGGCTGTAATTATGACTGATATTTAGCCTACTGGAACAGAGGAAGAAATTATGACATGCTGGAGCAGCGTACTGAAGGAGCCCATCTGAGCACAATACTTTGTCCAACCATTGTAGAGGTCCTTCAGATGAAGTTTCAATCCAGGCAAGGAGTGCTTGTTACTGTTGCCTCACCGTAGAAAATAAAGAATAGGGAAGTCAGAAGAAAGCAGCTTAGCTGCCAAATAAGTTCTCCATTCATAGACAAATCTTGTTCCCATCTATATCTCATACACAGAAGACTAAAAATACACAGCCGATACCATAAACTGATTACATTTTTCCATATAGTCTGTTAGCAAGAAAAAAAAACAAAACCATACAAAAACTCCCAAACACTCCACATCTGAATAGGACACCACAATCAATACATTGCTGTCCATAATCATATCTGAAGGATATTCCCCTCTGAAGAGAAAAATAGAGCCTGCAGCAATGGCTTCAAAAAACCTACCAAAGCTTACTCTTAAAAATGAAATTTAATAACTGAAGATTGTCCAACCAATTTGGTTTTCACACACTAGATAGCGTGTGCAGCTTTGCATACACAACTTCTCAAAGAGTCTGCCATGCATAACTGGGTTTGAATTTGTAGGACAATACTGAAATACAGAATTGCAGAAACCTACTCTGCACTATCGCATGGCCAAACAGCACAATGCTATTCGATGATCATAATGGTCTGGCTTTTTGGAGCAAATGACAAGATAAACTGTATAAGAAATTGCTAGATGTCATCAGAAACACTGCATCAAACACAGTGTGTGGTTATTACTGCCTGCTAACTACATGTCATATCTCAAATGAACTAAACTTTTATCTCAAATTTTCTGTAATTCGTTACACTTCTACAGTGTATTTTGTACCTGCATCATCCCACACAAAACAACCAATAAATTGTGTGTCCATGTCTTCTATATAAACCTTACCTATAATTTTTCACAATAGTAAGCCCTTAATTAAACACCATATAGCAAGTCTCAGTAAAGTTGAAGGCTGGCAATCAAAAAAAACTCATCTTATTCTCCTCATATATCCCTTGTTTCAGAGAGCGTGGATTCAAAAATTTTCCTTCTCATTTCCAAAGAAAAGAATCAGTATCATACATACTCTGCCTGAAAATTCTGTTTTTTTCACTGATACCACTCCAGCATGGAGTTTACCCATAACTAGACTTCCAAGTACTACTGTTTGTATAAGTCAGATCTAGTAATTTCTAGCTTATCCCAAAAGTCAAAGCACCAATAGAGCATTAAGATTCAAGGCAGCAGGATTAGTCAGACACAAAACCAGCCCTCTTTCATTTTACTGCTTGGCACGTGCGAACCTTCGCTTAAAGAATCGTGTTTATATTAACACAGAGGATACTGAAAAGGACAGAAAAATAGGCCAGAGAGAAATGATACCCAAAGTGCAGTGATTTCCACATCTAGGAAAAGAAAGCACTGTCTTGTACTCTCAGCACCTAAAAAACATTATGATATCTATAGCCCTAAAGGCCTAGCCGAAAATATGATCCAATTAGACAACCTAACCACAGGAAATATAATTCCAATTTAGTCTTGAATCCTTCCTCAGAGAAGGAAGTTCATTATTCCAATGCTGTTAACTCCCCAACAATATATTCTGCAACACACTTCCTCAAAATTTTATAACTGATTCTGTTCAACAATCCTAGCTTTGCACTACGACGTGGCAGAGGTACAATTAGGCAAACAGTTCTTAGCTGCTGCCCAAAGCGTAAAACTCAGCCTTTCTTACCCACAGATTTTCCAGTTTAAACATCTTCCATGCTGTAAACCTTCTACTTGAAACTCTTCTCAGAAGATGATCCTAGACCTGGATAGTTCTTGTGATAATGTGAACACTTGACTGCTGCTCTCGGAAACTTTCCTACCACCATCCTCAATTCTAGCCAAATAGTGTTGAGGCTGAAAAAGTTGTTTGAAAATTTTAAAATTTTGTGTCACCAAGCTATAAGCTTGGCTAAATAAACCAAAAAATGTACACTTTGCCTATACCTGTGCACTTTACCATTATAGCAAAAAACGTAAGTAAATGCTTGGATGCCCAAGCCTGCTAATGAGAAACCTATTGAACATAATTGATGCAAGCACAGAAGTTTTAACAAGAATGATGGATTTTACAGTGCTTCCTGGTCTATTTTGACAATTCAGACTACATTCGTTTAAATTCAAGGTTGTGTTTGCTGGAGCAAACTCTTCTTGCTTTAATCACAACTGCAGCATAACTTACAGGTTTTGGGCATCAATAATTTATTGAGTATCATCTTAAATTAGAGATGCAAAGAAACTAGTTCAGCATTATGGCCGTAATCAGTTTTCTGTGGTGTTCTGGCAGTGTTTGTACTGCAGCTTTTTTAATACTATCATCTCTGAACAGTTTATAGACTACTAACAACATTCTACCTCCTTAGAAACAACTTTACCAAAAGGCTCACCCACTGTTTTTAATTCCAGCACTATTATACTTCGCATTCACTTCAAGTTTCTCGCAATAACGACTAAGCCTTCTCCTGTTCTTTGATTTGAAATGTTGTATCAGATTATGTGTAAGTGTACACATACTTCTTGAGACAAATCCAATAGTTTCTTAAACGAGCCAGGATCTCTTCTTGATGTATCTCTTACTAACAAAGAGGTACTGATTATTCCATTACTCAAATTTCTCATTTCATCTAATTAGTACTTCTACAAAATTGGCTAATTTATCTGGAGAAAGCCTCCCATATACTGATGCTGCTATTACATCATATATTTCGAGATCATGATAAAGAAACAAACCCCAATTGTTCACCAGTTGGAACTTACACACTATTATTCAACTTCAGAATAATATGGATTTTTAAAAAAGTCGATTATGTGTATTACACAGGTATTATTGATATGTCAGACTTCACTCTCACGGACAATTTCTAGAAAGGTTTAAAGAATTCTTAAAATAAAAAACACAATGAAATCTAAATTAAAAAAGCAGATAACAAGGCTACGTTTTCCACTTAACAAAAAAATGTAGTAGTTTTACTACATAAACAGCAATCATCTTACTCCCGCCCAGTTTTCCATTACAAGTTTCCAAAATATTTTGTCATCCCCTAAATGCATGTGCTCAGTTGTTCATTCTGCAGAATGCACTCCCCAAAATTACTCCATCTTTCTCTCTCTTCGACCCAGTACTTCTCGTC
>VKON01000224.1:78239-89012 GCA_009741485.1 Malurus cyaneus samueli | reverse complement strand
CGCATATGATGCGCAGAAGTTGCTGGGCCCTGACTGCTATTTATTGGACACTGCCCATTACTAGACAGCACCCTCAGGGGGGAGGAGAGAAAGCAGACCAACAGGCTCTATGGCCACTCAGACTGTGGCTGAACAGAGGAACAACTGTACTGGTAGCAGTTGCCCCTATACAGAGGAAGAAAGTCAAGACAAAATCAGTTCTCTTAGGGATGAAGAAGTAGGGCCCTCACAGCAGGAGGAAGAGGGAGGCCAGAGATAATCGTCCAATCCCTATTCCTGGATGAACTGCGAGATATGCAAAACGATTTCAGCTGCCAGTTGGGTGAGCCCCTGGTGACCCAATTGCTCCGATGCTGGGATGTCGTGACCCACAATATGAAACTAGAAGGTAGTGAAGGCAAGCAACTCAGATCCCTGTCCCAGGATGTGGGCATTGATCAGGAGATTGTAAAAAGAATAGAAGCTCTCAGCCTCTGGAGGCAACTCCTGTCAAGTTTGAGGGAAAGGTATCTTTTCAAGGATGATCTAGTAGTGCACCAAGACAAGTGGAACGCCATGGAGTAAGGTATCTGGTACCTGAGAGAATTAGCTGTGCTGGAGGTACTCTTTAAGGATTCAAATAATGATCAATCCCCTGTAAATCCAGATATGGTCAAGTGTACACAAACCATGCATCGAAAGTTCCTATGGAGAGTGTCATCATCATGCTTCAGCTCATTGGCATTGATGTCAATGAAAGAAGGAGAACAAAGAGTGGATAATTTTGTTACCAAACTCGGGCAACATGAAGAAAGTGTGTTTTACCCTATATGGGCCTGTGTCTCATCTGTGGAAAGACTGTTCAAGGACCTCCATCAATTTAAAAAGGACTACTAGCAATTCAAAGAAGTGTCCCATGCCCCACCTAGTACAAACAAGAGTCTCTGCTATTGGGAGAAAGTGTCCCTCTGCTCAAGAGAAAGGGTACACAGCATGAGGTAACTTGTGGTCTTACCTGCATGGCCACGGAGAGGACATGAGGAAGTGGAATGGAAAACCCACCTCTGCCCTAGCAGCATGGGGATGTGAATTGAGAGGAAGAACAAGCACTGCGAGAAATCCTTCAAGGATAAATGCTGCTCCAGTTCCCAGTCAGCAAGTCCTCAGACAGAAGAGGAGAGTGTAGCAGTTTGACCTTGGCCA
The DNA here is from genome assembly GCA_009741485.1 of Malurus cyaneus samueli. NCBI lineage: Eukaryota > Metazoa > Chordata > Aves > Passeriformes > Maluridae > Malurus > Malurus cyaneus. Next base: position 87,830 of record VKON01000224.1, on the reverse strand, counting down.
GGTGCCCACTAAGCCACTCTATCACTCCCTTTCCCAGTGGGATAGGGGAGGGAGAATAAGATGGAAGTTGAGATAAGGCAGTTTATTAAAGCAAAGAAAAAAACAAACAAAAGTCTGTGCATGCATCAGCAAAGGGAAAAGTTAATCTCTACTTCCCATCAGTGAGTGATGTTCAGCCACTTCCCAGGAAGCAGGGCTTCGACACATGGAGCAGTTGCTCTGGAAGGCAAACACTGTAGAGTAATGAATGCCCCTCTGTTCCTCCTCCCGCTCTTAGCTTTTATATGTGATCTGATGTCATATGGTATGGAATATCCCTTTGGTCAATTTGGGTCAGCTGGCCTGGTTGTGTCCCCTCCCAGGATCTTGCCCACTCCCAAGCCCCCTTGATGGGGGGGGGAAGAATGTTAGAGGGATGTCGCTGCTGGCCAAACAGCGACAGAAAAGAATAGATACAAAACACACAAAAGTGGGTGAAAAAAACAGAAAGAAAAGAAGAACTTATTGTGGGACAAGCCTCTTTTATCCACTTTAGCAACCAGAGTACACATTTGTGTCAAACATACACTGGTCAAGAGACAGCTGTTTAATTAGTAATCAGAACATAATTGGTGAGTTTGCAAAGCTACAGTATTAGTAATGTTATAATTTTCAGCCACCTGCGTTATCAATTCTACATTCCAATCTGCTTTTCTCAACAGTAGCCAAGGTTGTGTTATTCCTCCTCCATGTAGGCTGTTAACATCCCTTTCTTTTCCCAGGCCTCAGTCGTACACAATAATTGGCTGTGTTTCAGAATCAGGGCTTGTGGGGCCCTTTTCCCCCACAGAGGGACAGCGCTATTTAGCAGTAGCCAAAACACTGATGTGTTATTGACACCCAGCTACCGATGCAAAGCACAGCACTGTGAGGGATGCTAAGGAAAAATTAAATCTATCTCAGTCAGACCCAATACAGAGGACTGATGTCACTTGTGATCCTCTTGAAAGGACTTCCAGTTCGTATTTGCAAGAAGTGAGCAATAGGTACTATGACCAGAACTAGAGGGGCCCTGCCTCCAGCCAGATGGTGGAAAGGGATAATTGGATCTATTGGACTGTGTGGATCTGATGGCCTGGCACATCAGACCCACAAGAGTATAAGGCTTTAGGTGATACCAGTGCACAGTGTACCTTGATGCCATCAAGATATGTAGGGGCAGAATCCATCAGAATCCATCTCTATTTCTGGGGTGACAGGGGGATCCCAACAACTGACTGTACTGGAAGCTGAAGTGAGCCTGACTGGAAACAAATGGCAAAAACACCCCATTGTGACTTGCGCAGAGGCCCTCTGCATCATTGGCATAGATTACCTCAGGAGAAGGTATTTCAAGGACCCAAAAGGGCATAGTTCGACTTTTGGGATAGCTGCTATGGAGACAGAGGCAATTAGCTAAATACCTTTCCTGGTCTCTGAGAGGACCCTTTTGCTGTGGGACTGCTGAGTGTCAAAAAACAACAGGTACCGATTGCTACCGCAACAGTGCACCATTGACAATATCGCACCAACCAGGACTCCATGACCCCCATCCATGAGATGATTTATGAACTGGAGAGCCAGGGAGTGGTCAGCAAGACTCACTCACCCTTCGGTAGGCCCATATGGCCAGTGTATAAGTCCAATGGAGAGTGGAGACTGACAGTGGACTATTGTGGCCTGAACAAAGTCACACCACCACTGAGTGCTGCTGTGCCAGACATGCTGGAAATTCAGTACAAACCAGAGTCCAAGGCAGCAAAGTGGTGCCATCACCAACATTGCTAATGCGTTTTTCTCCATTTCTTTAGCAGCAGAGTGCAGGCCTCCATTTGCTTTCACCTGGAGGGGTATCCAGTATACCCAGAACTGCCTGCCCCAGGGGTGGAAACACAGCCCCACGATTTGCCATGGACTGATCCAGACTGTACTGGAAAAGGGTGAATCTCCAGAACATTTGCAATACATCGATGACATCATCATATGGTGTGACACAGCAGAGGAAGTTTTGGAAAAAGTGGAGAAGATAATCCAGATCCTCCTGAAGGCTAATTTTGCCATAATGCAAAGTATGGTCGAGGGACCTGCCCAGGAAATTCAGTTTTAGGAGTAAAATGGCAAGATAAATGTTGTCAGATTCCAATAAATGTGGTCAACAAGATAGCAGCTATGTCCCTACCAACCAGCAAGAAGGAAACACAGGCTTTCCCTAGGCACCTGTGTTGGTTTTGCTTGCCAGTTTTTGGAAGTGGGGGGGGCAAAAAGATGGCTCCTGTGAGAAGCTTCTGGACGCTTCCACTATGTCCAGCAGAGCCAATTGCTGTTGGCTCTGAGGATGATGGACATGCCACTGACTAAACCTGGGCCAATTGAAGATAGTGGTTACGCCTCTGTGAAAAACATATTATAAGAATCAAAACAAGGGAGCACACAGTAGTTTTTGCCAGTGGAGGAGGCTGAGAAATATGTGAGGGAATGTTGCCGTGGTCCTTGCAGCTGTTTGGGGGTTGGGCGCGGAATTAATGTGCGCATGAGCAATTGATAGCATGTGTGGGATGGAGCTGGACTGGACAGCTGCTGTGGATTGGATAGATGAAAAGCATTTACCAATTGGAGTCTGGAACGTAATGTAAACTGTCTAGAACTGCATGGATTGGTTCATTTCTCAATCCGGGGTAGAGATAAGAGATTCCTATAAAAAGGAGACAGTCAGCCAGGGCAGTTCAGAAGAGCTGAATATCACTACAGAAGAAAGAGCTGAAATTACTAAAGCTAAAAGAGCTGTGATACTAATAAAGAAGAAACCTGGACCTGCCTGGTCGTTTGGAGTGGTGTATTCCTGCGGGGTGTTCGGAGCGGGGCGCTTGCATCTGGTGACCCCGGCGGATCAAGAACGAGCGCAACGGAGAAGCGGCGGAGAGCGACGAACCGGCGAGCCCTTTTCCCCCCAGCCAGCGGCAGCGAAGAACGGTGAGCGGATTTGAGCGGAGCCGAGCGAGGCGGGATCGAACAGACTGCCTACCGGGAGCCGCGGAACGACCTCCGGAGCCGGCGGGCGAAAGCGGCGACCACGCGACGAGCCGGGAGCCCGCCCCAGGGCGGGGACCGGGCGCCGCCGGCGACAACCGCGTGGGCCCGCGCTGCGGACCGGAGCGGAGTAGGGGGCAGCGCGGAGAGAGCCAGCGGAGGCGGAGGTTGGAGAACAAAGGACCCCGTGACGAAACCCCCTGCGGCACTGATTGGAGGAGCGTAAGAATCCGACACCCTTCCCCCCCGCCCAGCGGAGGCGTCCCGCGGGCTGGGGAGGCGGTCCTGCGGGCTGGGAGCGGTGTCGCGGGCTGGTGGGCGGTGCCGCGAGCTGAAGGGCCGTGACGCGAGCTGAGAGGCGGTGCCACGGACTGAGAGGCGATGCCGCGGACTGAGAGGCAGTGGAAGATGACGTCATAATAACCAGCCGGAAAAAACAACAGAACAATTCATCGCAGCCGAAATCTGTTCGAATATTTTACTACACAAGCAGGCAGAGAGTCAGGAACCGGGAGACGCGGGGATTAGCAGCCGGTGAGTTATCAAAATTTAAATATGAAATATTAAAATAGCTGAAATAGTCAGCAGGAAATAAGAAGAAACGGCGGTAATAAGCCAGTAAAATCCATGTCGGTAGGGACAGGATAGGTGTGGAAATATAAAAATAGCTGAAATAGTCAGCGGGAAATAAGAAGAAACGGCGGTATTAAGCCAGTGAAATTCATGTCAGTGGGGACAGGATAGCTGTGGAAATATTAAAATAGCTGAATAGTCAGCAGAAAGTAACGGTGGTACACCCAAGAAGCTCCGTGTAGCCAGCAGGAAATAAGAAGCTGGGAGGTTTTTTAAGAAAAAGAATTTATAAACCAGAATTCAAGTAGCATGGGGTCTGCAGCTTCTGCAATAGAGCAGGCTGCTATAGACAGCTTTCTGAGATTAGCAAAGAAAACAGATACAGAGTTAGAGAAAGAGGATCTAACAGACCTTTTATTATGGTGCAAGAAACATGAACTTTTAAATGATATGGACAGATTTATGATGTGGAAACATGGGAAGGAATTGGAATGAAACTCTGGGAAAAAGTGCAGGCAGGTTCTAGACAGGCTAAGCAGTTAGCAGAAGTTTATCACTCTGTTCAAATAATGGTAAAGCAGTCACATAGTAAGAAACAGACAGTTACATGCCAGAAGGTAGATGCCACTTCTCCTATTAACCGCAAAAAACAGGATGGGGATCTTTCAGATGAATATGCAATAGTTGAAGAGATAGAAGAAGAAGAGAAACCACTCGTACCAAAGTCTCAAGCATGTCCAGTGTCTTTAGCTGAACAGATAGCGTGGGGAGCAGATGATGATCTCCCTCCCTGGGACCCCGAGGAGGAAAACAGACGAGCAGGGCTCTTAGCCACCTCAAATCCCACCCAGATTACTCCACCAACCCCCCCCGTAGAACAAATGGAAGTGGATGCCTCTACAGTGCCATTACCAGAAGACGAAGAAGATAAAGGGACTCATCCTACACTTTATTTAGATCTTCGATGTAAATTGCAAGAACAAAAGGAAGCTATGACATCTTTGCTTCGTCAGATGGAACGTATTGACAAGGATTCAAGAAAAAAGGACATAAGAAGTGCTTACAAAAGGGCTCATAGAGCTATTGTAGAGGGATTGAACAATATAGACAATCAACTGAAAAACTAGAAAGGAGAGAAGCGCAACGAGGGGATGGTTTAGATATCAAACAACAGATTGTAAATATGTTGATCTCGCAAGGGGAGTTAACAGAGGAGGCAGGGAGGGCTCTGCTGGGGGCTGGAGGACAAAATAAGAAAGGACTGAAAAAATGGTTGACAGACTGGATTTTTACACAAGGGGAAGAACAAAAAGGGGCCGTAGCCTTACCCTCTGATCCAAATTTTAATAGCTCAAAAAGATACAAAGGGTTGGTACAGAATTGTCAGATTGAAGGGGAATTTATGTTTTCTCCACTTGTTGCACCAGTAATTCAAAGAGGTGACAATTTAATACACGAACCAATAGATTGGAAAACAGTACAGAGTATACAGAAAGCAGTTTGCAATATGGTCATGTACAATCGACTGGTAAGAAATCAAATCACTGCGCTATTAAATATCAGGATTGGTCCCAGCCGATGTTAAAGCAATTATGGAACTTATCCTTTCTTCCACTACATATATGCCATGGCTCTCAAAATGGCAGGAAATTTAGAGTTTACATGGAAAATATAGAGTGCCCAAGGTGATCCTCTTCGTGTCGCTACCTTAGCTCAATTGATGGGAACTGGTGAATTCAGAGAGGGTGCCAGACAGGCTTTGCTTCACCCAAGGATACTAACACAATCTAAAAATGCAGCATTAGCAGCCTTCTATGCTCTCCCACAATCGGGACGACCAAATCCCCCATATACAAAAATTATGCAGAAACCAGATAATCCTTTTTCCAATCTTGTAGATCGTCTTAAAGAGGCTATAGACAAGGCTCCCACAGTGGATAACGAATAAAGCCACTTTTGGCCAAAGAATTGGCTATACAAAATGCAAATCCAGTATGTCAGCAACTGATTGCCACCGTACCTGCAGGGGCTTCCTTGACAAAAATACTTGAGGTCTGTGCCCGTGCCCCAATGATTGAGGAAGCTGAAAAGGCAAAAATACATGCAAATGCTTTAGCTGCAGCCCTAACTGGAAATAAAGTAGCTGGAAGAAAGGATCTAGGGAAAAAAGGCGCATGTTTTCTATGTGGCCAGCTTGGTCATATGAAAAACGATTGCCCTAATAAGAGTGCCAAAAGGTCCCAAGCATAAATGGCGTTTGCAATCGATGTCAGAAATTGGACATAGGCCGCAGAATGTCGGTCAAGTTAAGAAGGATGGACTTCCTTACTAGACCCCAGCCTCGGAAACGGATGGGCCGCGCTCAGAGGGACGCGGCCTACAAATACCCCACACAAGTGAGACAGACGGCGGCTGTCTAGACGAACTACGCTCTGCCACAAGCGAATGCAGGAATCGAATCTGGCCTGGCAGAACAACATAATTAAAGACTCTAATGTCCACTCCTAAATCAACGTATCAGGACCATTAGGACATGAGTTATTGGCACCTTGATAGGGAGATCGTCTGCATCTAAGATGGGAATTTTGTTTTACCGTTATTGATGCTGATTATACAGGTAATATCTGGAATTTGGTAAAGTGTTTCTTCCCCTGTTACAATTCCTTTTGGCAGTCGAATTGCCACAATTGATACCATTCGCTCCTGTGTCCAAACATAGGCCAAATACTCGAAAAGATGGTGGCTTGGATCTACAGGAGCTCCACTTGTCGCTTTTTGTCAGGTCTTAGCCCTGACGTCCAAAGCGAACTGGTCACAATTGTGGGCCTAATAATCAGAAATTAACTAATGTTGAAATGATGTTGGATACAGGGGCTGATGTTACCATAATTCCTCGTGCTGCTGGCCAGATAATTGGAGACTGATGAATGCTAGCATATCAGTAACAGGGATCGGGGCCAATCAGCAACACAAATAAGTGAGTCCTTCTACTATTTGAGGACTCGGAAGCAACAAGGCCTGGGTAAAGCCTTATGTATTACATACATCCTTATGGCTCATTGGTCGTGACGTTTTATCTCAGTGGGGTGTTCGATTACAAACCCCTTTTTAACTGCGGCCACTGCGGGCAGCTCTCGCCCTACATTGAAAATTAAATGGGTCACTGAAAACACCTGTATGGGTTGAGCAGTGGCCGCTGACTCAAGAGAAGCTGCAAACATGTCCAAGATTGGTTCAAGAGCAGCTGAAGCTGGGACATATAAAACCTTCTGTAAGTCCTTGGAATACTCCCATATTTACAATCCAGAAAAGGTCGGGAAATGGAGATGCTACACGACTTGAGAGCGTAAATGCCTGTATGGAGGACATGGACCACTTCAACCAGGTTTCCTTCTCCTGCTATGTTACCTGAACACTGGCACCTGTTGATCATTGATTTAAAAGACGCTTTTTCTCTATTCCCTTGCATCCTGATGATAGTGATAAATTTGCCTTTACTATTCCTAGCATAAACAGGGCTGCTCCAGCACAGCGATATCAGTGGGTGGTGCTTCCACAGGGGATAAAAATCTCTCCACATTGTCAATGGTATGTCGACCTGGCTTTGAAACCTTGGAGACAAAAGTATGTACACCTTTTGACTTATCATTATATGGATGACATTTTGATTGCTAGTCCTAACCCATTATTGCCAGATCAGGAGCAAGAATTATTAATCATATTTACGCAGAGAGTACGGCTGTGGTAGCCCCAGAAAAAGTCCAAAAACAAGCTCCATGGAGTTATCTAGGTATGCAAATCACAGAAACCAGGGTGAAACCACTAAAGATGCTGATAAAACCTGAAATCCACACAGTCAATGATGTCCAAAAGTTGGTAGGTGATATTCAGTGGCTTCGCACTTATTGCGGCATCACTAATTCAGATTTAGCTCCGTTATTGGCACTGTTGAAAAATACTAGATCTCCAGCAGAACCACGATCCCTCACACCAGAGGCAAAAAATGCATTAGACATAATTGGATCAAAGATTTCTCAAGCCTCGGTTCGAAGAGTTATTGAAAATTGTGGATTTGTAATCATAATATATAATAAGGAAAAGGAGGTGGTGGCTTTGATATCTCAATTACCTAAGAATAGACCAGTTCAAATTTTGGAATGGGTCTTTTTGCCCAATGAATTGCGAGCCACCATTACAATGCGCTGTGAAGCCATTGGTCAATTGTTATTAAAGGCGAGGGAACGAGTGCGTTCCATGGCAGGAGTAGACCCAGAAAAAAGTATTTTGCCTCTTAAGACTCTTAATTTGCTTGATGATTGGCTACAGCTCTCTGAAACATTGGCAATTGCCCTACATGGGCAACAGGTGGATAATCATTATCCCATCACCCACTGTTTAAAACAAACCTCCGTGGAACAAGAAGACCTACAGGAGCAAACAACCCTTGAAGGATGCCAAAACTATATTTACTGATGCAAGTAGTAAAACTAAGAAATATGGTTATGTGTATTATGCAGAAAACGAATGGCAACACAAAGTACTCCAAGGGTCTGGTTCAGTGCAAATGTTAGAACTACAAGCAGTGATTATAGCCTTTCAGGATCATATGACAGAACAAATTAATTTGGTAATAGACTCAAATTATGTGGTAGGTGTGGTTACCCGTGTTTCTCGATCACTAATTGGGCACGTAAATAATCCTCAATTAAAGGCCTTGTTTATACAATTATGGAACCTGGTATCCCAGAGAAGTTACCCATGGTGGGTTACACATGTCCGCAGTCACACAGGATTTCCTGGATACCTTAGTCAGGGTAATCAGATTATTGATAATTTGGTCACAATGCCAGTAGAAACTCAGAACAATTTCCAACAAGCCACTAGTTCTCACGAATTCTTTCATCAGTCTGCTCGCGCACTTCGTCGCATGTTTAATATTACAAAGGCAGAAGCTAGATCAATTGTTGCTGCTTGTCCTGATTGTGCTCGATTAACACCCATTCAAAATATGGGGGTTAATCCCAGAGGTCTACAACCCCGTCAAATATGGCAAACTGATGTCACTGAGTTTGCCCCTTTTGGTCGCCTGAAACATGTTCACGTTTCCATCGACACTTGTTCTAAGGCAATCTGGGCAACTCCTATGACTCCATGCAGGAAATTTGCAATACAACATTGGAAGAGGCATTGCTGTGCTTGGTCGCCTGACACCATCAAAACTGATAATGCCCAGCCTATGTTAGTGAAGATGTCGCACAATTTTCACAATGGGACATTAAACACGTAACAGGTATACCGCATAACTCTGGAGGTCAAGCGATCATAGAACGAGCTCATCAGGATCTTAAACATTTACTGTCTGCTTTGAAAAGAAAGGGGGAGTCGAGTCTGTTAAAACATAGTAGTATAAGCATGTTATGTTTTAAATTGGTTAAATCCCCGAGAAAACAACAATGAATGCCCCATACTTTCTCACTTTTCAAAAAATCCAAACGACCTGAGCGCGGAACGAGTACGAGTTGAGGTATTTAATCCACAAGAAAACAAATGGGCCGGACCATATCAGCTTTTAACATGGGGCAGGGGATATGCTTGTGTCTCTACAGAAGATCGATCGTCTTGGGTACCTGCCCGATGGGTCCGACCATGGATAAAGGACAATTAAAGAGACTGCAAACCAACGAAATAACTGCTGTAATAATGATTGTATGTACGATAGCTATATATATTGAAAAATCCCAGCGACATTGTACTCCTACAGACTATATGGATAACTATGGCTAACTATGTATTGTATTTTTGAGATTGTTTGAAAAGAAAGGGGGAGATGCCGTGGTCCTTGCAGCTGTTTGGGGGTTGGGCTCGGAATTAATGTGCGCATGAGCAATTGATAGCATATGTGGGATGGAGCTGGACTGGACAGCTGCTTTGGATTGGATAGAATAGGAAGACATTACTCTCATCAATTCTATA
>VKON01000224.1:67554-78214 GCA_009741485.1 Malurus cyaneus samueli | reverse complement strand
GTTGGAGAAGTGGCTGACTCCTTGTTTTTTTGTGCGCATTTTGCTCGATTTGCTCACCTAAAACTTGTAAAGTATATAAATAATTTATGCCTTGTGAATTAATTGAGCTACAAGCAATGAGTACCTGAGGCTGCAAATTCAGTTTGATTTTAAAACTTATTCTGTCTTAAGGTCTTGCTTGTTTGCCTTTTCATTTTGAAGTAAAATTCCAGCTGTTGTGCACTTAGTGTAGAAGATTATTAAATGTAGATTGCCAGCAGTTGCAGTTTATCTTTGGGTAAAGAGTTGGTTGCTCTCCATCAGTTTGTATTTAGTCTTAGTGAGGAGTTGTTTGGAAGATGTTCACCTTTCATCAAGGAGTGAGCACACTGGGAGAACTGAGCCTTAAACATGCACCCAGTTTCTGAGGAAACTGGAGTAGAGGCAGGTCGAGGTTTTCAGGCAATACCTGGACCAGGGAGTTGCAGACCCCTGCAGTTATTATCTGCCTTACCCTCTTCAGAGATACTGAACAGTTGGATAGATATCCTGGAATTGTCTACACGCGTGAATTACTTTGAAATTACATCAATGCATAATGATACACTTTGGTTCTCTTTTCTGTTTGTGTTGCATGTTCATGAAGGGTTGATCTGCAGAATTCACAAAGTGAAGCTGAGAAAAGACGTGTGTGCACTAGTGAGATTCATGTGGGGGTTGCTCAGCACAGATTCCCCAGGGGTTTCACACCTGTGTGTTGGTGTATTTTCTTTTTCCCTGTGGGATCGCTGATGGAGTCTGTGGATAAACATAGAAAGCCTCAGGCAGCAGAGGCGAGCTTCTTGGGAGAGGCAGGACTTGATCCTACTGAAGCTTTGAGAAGAATTACAGTGATCTTGCAGAAAAGATTTGTGAGCTGCAGGAAGAATTCCCTGCTGAGTAACACCATGTGAAGGACAGCTACTGTCACAGGGCACAGGTTGTTTCAGGTAGAGGCCCAAGAGAAATTTCTAGTGGGCCTGAGCCAAGTTGTTCACAGGCAGAATTAGTTGTGCTCTGTGCCTGTGCTGTGTTCCCTCACCTGCTTGGCTCCAAAGCTGTCAAAGGCGGGAGCCTGGGCTGATCTCCCCTGCGGGCATAAATTTGTGAAGATCAGCAAGGTCCACTTAGGATTGGATGAATAATCACTACCCATGCTGGTGCCTAAGAGTGGGGAAAGGATTTTGCCATGTATTTTTGTAAGTGGTCTGATGAATGCAAAGGGCATTAAGTTCGATAGAAGAGGTTCTAGGGAAAAAAGCAGTGAGGAACAAATGAAAATGTCTTTTGGGTGAGGAGCTGTCATGCATCTGAGGAGCTCAGCAGCGTGGCAGGACTGTCAGGCACTGAGGCAGGCTGTGAGTTGGGAAGCACTGAGGTTGCTCTGGAGAGTGTCCACCTCCATAGTGGACATTCTCAATAGGATCCTGCTTGGCACAGGAAATGCGTCTGCAGCACAAAGGTTCATACCCCAGCATCTATTTTGGTACTTCAGCCTCAAAAATGATAACATTAACTTAGAAACAATAATCTCCTCTAGACCAGTACACTTACCTTTTTCTTCTACAGCTTCAGAAGTCTGAGAGTCCAATGGGAAGAAAAACCACAGCAATTAGCAATGCTACTGTTAGTACTGATGGGAGGGAAAACATCTTCACAATGTATTCAGACTTTGAGGTTTGTGCAGCATATGAAATTAAAATGGGCAAAGAGCCAGAGCTGAGAAATACCAAGGTTTGGTAAAACAGGAAAAGTAGTGGAGCTGAAAAAAAAGAATGAGAGGGTGGCTGATGCTCAGCTTCAATAGTGACACGTGGTCATGAAACGCCCTGAGCAGCTATCAGGACGCCCATGATACACATCTGCTAGTTAAAGATCATAAAACTCATTTTCCTTTTGGTACAGCACTGAAAGAGTTGCTGGAGCTCAGGAGCAAGTTTAATGGAAATGGGCCTGAGGTGCGCAAATCCAGTTTTGCATCTCTAGTTGTCAAAGCTAATGCTCAGCATAGTCCCTTCTGGAGTAACTGGAGTTTAAGTCTGAAGAACCGACAGAACTTTGTTCTGTCTCCTGATGGTACCTGACCACCGAGGATAAGCAGTCTTATAAATAAATAGTATAAATAGCCCACAACTCTCTGTGGAAGGGTTTGCTGTAATATCTGCATGATTTCTTTTGAAGGAGACTTATTCTGAAGGAGACATTTTTTTGCTTTATTCTTTAATGCTTGAACAGTCTTTGGGAGTGTTCAAGTGCTCCTCATAGTACATCTCATCCTGTAGCATGAAGGTATTTTGTGGTGGGCTTTGGGAGGGAGGTCTTTATTTTTGAGGCATTTAGAAGAGGGCTGATTTACTAAAACTCTGCAAGACTTTCTTTCTTTCTCCTGATTTTATTGTAAAAATGCTTAAATCCGAAGTTAGTGGAGTTTCACATGACAGCAGCCATGCTTGTAAAATGTGGAGAAAATACCATGCTCTTCTGAGCCCTGAGGATGAATATTAAAAAGGAATTTTTTCCAGAATACATATTTGCCAATAGCAGGAAGTCCTATTAGAAGAGGGGAGGCAAAAAAGAGCTTCAAAGGTTTCTGCATTAAAACAGGGTGGGGGAGGTATGAATGGAATTAGTGTGCAAGTAACAGTCTAAATGTTTTAATTGTGTTTGGATTGCGCTGAGTTGAAACTTGCCTGGCTGATGGACCAGAGCCTTGATGAAGTGGAATTTGAATAGACTTAAATTCAAGCATAGGACACTTGGTCGTAAATGTGCATTATATTTTTCATTTGCTATGTCAACAGACACCCTTGTTCTGTGTGGTTTCCTTTGGCTGACAAAAGCAGTGTGACGAAGGTGTTCTCTCGCCACTGAAGACACTTGGAAACAAGTGTTGTGTAAAAATCTAACCTGGTGCCCCCGGGAAGGCAGTTTTGATCTCAGCACCATCCCAAAGACAAACTCAGGGCCAGTGCTCCCATTTCCCATCTCCATATTCCCATGTACCCTCTTGGACCTTATTTCTGATCATCTTGTTAAAATCAAGGGGAATTATCAGAGGTTTGCTGCAGTAGTGCCATAATTACAGGATAATGACCATATCACATATTTGTGTGTTTACTCTGAGCTCCACCTGCTGTGATGAGTGGGCCCTTTGGATAAAACCCTTGAGCTTATCCAAAAGGTGGCTGTAAAGGTTTGGGATCTTTTTGTACTCAGTGCCTCCCCTCAGGCACGCGCTGAGGGCTGAGACATAGGAGCAGAAACAATGATTTGCCCTAATATTGGGACAGTGAGCAGAAATTTGGGAAGCTGTATCTCTAGCATGGGATAAACAGATTCCCCTTGCCTTCCCCCAGTCACCAGTTCTGGTGCTGTCATAAGATCTGGGTATGTTTAGAAGAACTAATATCCTATTTATTTAGAAGAACTAATATCCTGTTTATTAGCATTGCAATAGGTGACACTGATCATACCAATTGCTAACGAAGGACCTTTTGTGTCCATCTGTGTGTCTAACAAAAGATAAAGACAGATGAATTTCTGACTGTGGCCTGAAGAGCTCCAGTCTCCTTGCAAAGCCAGCTGCTATGACCCTGTGAAAAGCCAGCTCCATGGGTGAGCCAGATTTAGAAATGCATTTATATTTCTTTGATATTAGGCCCAGTCATTGAAAGTCATATCATTGAGGAAAACGTCATCTGGTTAAAGGAGTGATTAAAAACAATGGAGGAGCAAGGGAGGAATTTGTGGACTTCTTCCCATGACATGGGGCCTTTAAGTGGCAGATCCAGTTCAACCCAAAATTCATGTATAGGATGCTAATACTGGTGTGCCTGCATACCTGGATCTCTGTCTGTAAGATTTTTCCCCAGCTGTGACTGAGCCAGTCCTGAAACTACTGATTTCCAACATATGCCTTTTGAGGTGTACAGCAGGTATTCCCCCTCGTTTGATATTCTCTACTGTCCTGTGCTCTGGCTGGCAATGGTGAAGCTTTGCCTTTCACTGAGTTGTGTTGGATTTTATTTTTTTGTGTGTCCTTGTTATCTATGTGATCAAGAAAATGTCAGCTTTATGACAAGCCAGGTCCCCTATAGCCTGTTCCCTACAGAAAAGAGCTAATTCAGTGTGCAGATGAAAAAGGAATGAAATACTCACACTGAACGTGACCGAGGTAATACCATCATTTCAGAAGTTAAAAAAAGAGATCTCTTTTCTCAGCCTCACTCCCTTAAAAGGTGTTTGCATGGGTTGTTTCACCCAGAAGAGGCATCAGATTCTCTCCACGCGGGCGTCAAACCTCCACAGCCATGGGAGGGAGAGCGATCTGCTCAAAGTTTGTGTGGAGGAGTGCCAAGGGAGGCACGCTGAGATGAGCAGTGCCTGTGTACAGATGGCAAGCAGATAAGTTGCAGTCCGTGGGCAGTGTTTTATGCCCTTGTTTTGCTGGAGTCCTCGGGTACTTCTCGCCTGTGTCAGCCCGACGTGCTTTCAAACAAGGTCAGACTCCTGCGGAGTTTCTCGGTTGCCATCACCCGCGGATGCATCTGCAGCACCAGCGTTTTAACCCACGTCTTCCTGCCTTCCAGCCTCGGGCTGATTTCACGAAGCCACAATGTTTTCCTGACAGGGTACCACCGTTGGCAGCCCGTAGCTCTGAGTCATGGAAACTTTGAAGTGACTTGTGCGTGGCTGCGGCGTTGTTTTCCTTTGTGTCCCCCTTCCTTTGGCTCATGGAGCTGGTTTGGTTTGAGCCCAACAGAACCCATCAGGGTTTCTCTCTTGTCCCGGGTTAATGAGAGAGGGGTGAGGTGCTGCAATCAGAATGTAACTGAAGAGGGGGTGTTGGCCTTCTGACCAGCTGAAATGGGAAAGTATCTTCTTCAAAGAGGCAAAATAATGAGAAACAGGTGTTGATATTTATGAAACCAGTTGTGTAGCAGTTGACTAACTATTTTTTGTTCTGGGTAGTCTTGGAATTTGCAGATGTGACACCACTACAAGCTGCCCTGGGAGGGTAAAGCTGCTTTGCACAAGGCCTGGGGACCTTCGCTGACCTTGATTCCTTAAGTAAGAGAAGCTCCTTTGACCTTGAGCATTAACCCAGAACGTGTTTCCAAAGCGCTCTGATAAACAATCTGTGCCCTTCTCACCTCACAGAGAAGGTGGGTGAGGATGGCCAGTGACACAATGTGCAGTGTCCCTGCCAGCAGGGTTTTAAATACAATCTGGTGCTTGGAACAGAGGAGAAGTTTGAGACAACAAAAGCAAATTGTCACCTTGACATTCGCGTAGAATTGAGAATAACTCACTTCTTCGAAAATTACTACTCTTTCAGCAAAAAAATGAGGGTATTTTTGTTGATTGAGTGCTTTAAGAAATTTAAAATATAAGAAATACTATACAGTGTAGGTGTATTTCATCTAGAGAAGAGAAAGCAACCGAGTTTTTAATATTTTGATTAAAAATGGGGGGGGGGGGGGGAAGCCAGCATTTTGAGAGTTGGAATATTACACGGGGAAGTGTTGCTTATGTGGGACTGTTGAATGAATGAAAGCAAAGCAGACAATTTGGTCCCTTGGCCATCATTCCAGACAGGCAAACTCCCTGAGCTGATGTCACCCCATGTGTGTCCAACTATTTAAGAATTAAATTTTTCTGACAAGCCTTCTGCTGAGTATGTCTCACTTTGAATTTTCCATTGCCATGTAACATGGAAATGATCTGTCTTTCTGCATAGGGTGAGCATTCAGTTCTGAAATTCCTCCAGCTGTGGTTATATACACCACAGTAACTTCCCAGAACTGAAACTGCTGCATGAATCCAGGCTGCTTCTCAAGCCTCTGTCCCTACATCCTAACAACAGGACTTCTTGTCCTCCAAAAATTGTGTGCTATGTTATTATTTAACTCTCCAGCCTCATTTATCTTACCACTTGGGGAAGCAATCTCTTGATCTGTGTCACTGACAGCTGACATCTTCCCCTCTCAAGATGGTTGGTGCAAAACTTTAGACTTCACCAAGCACTCTAGACTTCACCAAGCCTAGGACAACTAGCATTTTGGGGGAAAAAAAAGCCACAAAACCACAATTTGAAGACATCCCACAGTGTTTGCAGGGTGGGATCTCAGGTAGGCGCCAAATTAGATTAGAATCTTGTCTTACTGTGAGAATGGAGCTTGTTAGAGCACCTTGTGACTCTCCAGCAAGGCAGCCTTGACTTCCTATGGGCACGGTTTTCCCTCTGCTAAACTTGATCCTGCAGCTGACAATCCCAGCCCCACGGTCAGATGCTGTCTGTCGCTCGTGGGCACACGGCCTTTGTTCTTGGCTTGGGGTTTCATCTGTGAGCTTTGCTCCAGGTGTTCCCACAGCTGGAGCTGTGCTGCCTTTGCTCTCCTGCCAGACTTTCCCACAGCAGCCTGGTCACCGTTCGTGCCGTGGCAGGACCCGTTTGGTGGTTGGGAGCGAAATTCTGCTTCTCCCTGGGTGAGTGTCAGCAAACACCGTCTCTTCTGCTCCGAGTAGCTCACACAGGCAGCTTCAGTCGCCTTGGCATGGTCCTGGTAGACACAGAAACTTCACATTTGTGCCCTAAAGCTCTGGGCTGTTTTAAAACGCATTCATGCAAAGCTTTCTGGTCTGTCAACCACAGTTTGCTATATCAAAAACTATTACCTTTTCCTCTGTCAGGCAATCCCGATTTCCCTGTGGGTTTGGGGTGAAGACAACAGGATTTGCTTGTCTCAGCAGCTCCCCTCCTGCTTGTCCTTGAGTGCTCTAGGAGATAACTGAGCAGAGTTTTGCTTTTCCTCCCCCCAGGTAGGGGATCTATTTTGAAATTATTTCAGAGGCATGTGATGTGGGGTTAGCCCAATGTAAATAAACCCAGCCTGCTTATTTCCCATGTGATTGGGAAATGTGGATGCCTCTGGTTTTGAATTAACTTCAAGCCCAGGGTCTTTCTGAGATGTTTTGGATTGCATGGCTGAACTTTCCAGGAATCTCTCAGGAAGCAAAGGGGCAGAGTGTGACACAGGTCCCTGTCCCTAACATCCTAACAACGAGATTCTTGTCCTCCAAAAATTGTGTGCTATGTTATTATTAACTCTCCAGCCTCATTTATCTTACCACTTGGGGAAGCAATCTCTTGATCTGTGTCACTGACAGCTGACATCTTCCCCTCTCAAGATGGTTGGTGCAAAACTTTAGACATTCACCAAGCACTCTATGACTTCACCAAGCCTATGGACAACTAGCATTTTGGGGGAAAAAAAAGCCACAAAACCACAATTTGAAGACTACCCACAGTGTTTGCAGGGTGGGATCTCAGGTAGGCGCCAAATTAGATTAGAATCTTGTCTTACTGTGAGAATGGAGCTTGTTAGAGCACCTTGTGACTCTCACAGCAAGGCAGCCTTGACTTCCTATGGGCAACGGTTTTCCCTCTGCTAAACTTGATCCTGCAGCTGACAATCCAGCCCCACACGGTCAGATGCTGTCTGTCGCTCGTGGGCACACAGGCCGTTTGTTCGTTGTGGCTTTGGCTTGCGGGGTTTCATCTGTGAGCTTTGCTCGCAGGTGTTCCACAGCTGGAGTGTGCTGCCTCTTGCTCTCCTGCCAGACTTTCCCACAGCAGCCTGGTCACCGTTCGTGCCGTGGCAGGACCCGTTTGGTGGTTGGGAGCGAATACTGCTTCTCCCCTGGTGGAGTGTCAGCAAAACTAGCCAGTCTCTTCTGCTCCGAGTAGGCTCACACAGGCAGCTTCAGTCGCCTTGGCATGGTCCTGGTAGACAGAAAACTTCACATTTGTGCCCTAAAGCTCTGGGCTGTTTTAAACGCCATTCATAGCAAAGCTTTCTGGTCTGTCAACCACAGTTTGCTATATCAAAAACTATTACCTTTTCCTCTGTCAGGCAATCCCGATTTCCCTGTGGGTTTGGGGTGAAGACAACAGATTTGCTTGTCTCAGCAGCTCCCCTCCTGCTTGTCCTTGATGGCTCTAGGAGATAACTGAGCAGAGTTTGTGTTTCCTCCCCCCAGGTAGGGGATCTATTTTGAAATTATTTCAGAGGCATGTGATGGTGGGTTAGCCCAATGTAAATAACAGCTGTGCTTATTTCCCATGTGATTGGGAAATGTGGATGCCTCTGGTTTTGAATTAACTTCAAGCCCAGGGTCTTTCTGAGATGTTTTGGATTGCATGGCTGAACTTTCCAGGAATTCTCCAGGAAGCAAAGGGGCAGAGTGTGACGGGACCCGAGGGAATGACAGGAGCTGTGCCAGGGGAGGGTTTGGTTGGATATCAGGGAAAGGTTCTCCTGTCCCCAGAGGGTGCTGGCACTGCCCAGACTCCCCAGGAAATGGTCCCAGAGCTCCAGGAGCGTTTGGACAGTGCTGCCAGGGATGCACGGGGTGGGATTGTGGGGTTTTTGCAGGGACAGGAGCTGAACTCTGCCATTCTTGTGGGTCCCTTCCAACTCGGGGTATTCTGTGACTCCTGAGCTTTGCTACGGCTTTATGCAGCTCTGAAGGGGACACAGTGATGGTCTGATGGTTCTGGCCAGTGAAGTTTTTGGAGACATTTTTCAGTGTCTGTCCCAGTCTGCAGGGAGGGCTCAGAGCAGGGACCAGACTCTGCTCTGTGGGACGCAGCGATGGACCAGAGGAACGGGCAGGAACGTCCAGGAATTCAGCTGACAAGGAGAGAACTTCTTCCCTGTGCAGTGACCAAGCAGTGGACAGGCTGCCCAGAGAAGCTGTGGAGTCTCCTCCCTGGGGATATTCCAGAACCATCTGGACACAATCCTGTGCCCTGTGCTCTGGGATGGCCCTGCTGGAGCAGGAAGGTGGCATCAGACATGACCCTCTGTGGTCCCTTCCAGCCTGACTCACTCTGGGATTCTGTGATAACAGTCTCTTCATGTCACAGTCTGGTAAAGATTGAGTGCCTGAAAATCTGTGTGGGACAATCTCTGACCTCCTGAGCCAGAGATTTGCCCACTTTCTTCTTCCTGAGCCTAAAATTCTGTACCTCACAGCTGGGATGTCCCGCAGTCTCCTTGTTTGCTAACCCCTCTTCTCCTGTTGTACCAGAAGTTGGAGATAAGGAAAGGAGATCTCCCAGGAGCAGCTTTCTCCTCTTCCTCTGACAGCTTCTGAGTATTTTTGGACAGCGGTAGAGCCACCAGTCTGTGCTTCTTCTCTGGCTCTTTTAAGATCTTTTGTCCTGGCTGTGGTTTGGACATTTGTGTGTCCTTCTTTTACTTTCCTGGGCTGTGCTGGGAGGGTGGAGGAGCTGACACAGCTGGCACAGCTCAGCTCCCAGGGAAGGAGCGTTTTTTTGGAGCCTTCCCTCCAAGCCTGGGTCCAGTTCACCCCAGAGATTGATCTCGTTGGTTTCCCCCCTTCTCCAGGCAGGGTCCCCTCGCTGAAGCGCTGATGGCTGGCAGGAAATAGTGAAAATACTTTTGAATTCTGCAGTACCAATGGCCACTGCATGCACCAGAAACTTATGGAAATGGTGCACACCAAAAAAAAAACCTCTAGAAAAGGGATCTGGGTCATGTTTGGTTTTTTTAATTCTGATTACAGCCAACTGTTCTTGCGATTTAAATCACGTTTTATGGGGAGAAAAATTTGTGGTAGCCCCAAGCCATGAAAATTCAGATTTAATTTTATTTTTTAAGAAAGGAAACACACAGCAAATTGAAATGAAGAAGTTAATGAAACCCATATCCCACAAGCACTTGCATTGAAATTTCTATTGAACATGAAAGAAAATATCCTTAAGTAAGCTAATGCTCTCTTGAATAAGGAGAACTTTCTGTGATCTGCTCTGTTAGGGTTTGAACCATGCTGTATTCAGGCAGTCGGGAAAATAATGAGATTTTTATGTCAAATAATATTTTTCATATATTTTACTTAAAGCAATTCATTCCAGACTGATTCCTGAGTCACAGTATCTGTTTTGTAATACGCATCATTTTTATATCAGCTGTAAGGATTCAGACTCCAAAATTTCTAGGGTTGGGTTGTTGCTTTTTTATTTTTTTTTTTGCACAGATAATGTTAATCTAACAGGCAGGGTTCCCATTTCAAGGTGAAGGGTAAATATGTGAAGGTTTCCCAGGAAATTTAATACACTGCGAGCCAAAAAGAAAAAAAAGAAGGATGAAACCTCTAAATGCAGGCGGGTTAGTTATCAGTGCGATGTTATGGATGGGGAGAAACCATCAAACATTGGCTAATGCTAGTTAGGAGAAATAATTTTTAAAATTCCTGTCAGCTGGGACCAAGTTATGTGCCTCAGCTCCCGTGGCCCTGAGAAGGCGCAGAGAGACGCACGCGTGGCAGAGCATCAAAACAGCCCGGCTCCGATGGGCGGAAAGTAAATTAAAGGAACAGGTTTGATCATAAACCTCCTGGAAAATATGAGGATATTAAAGCTGGCTGGATAATTAGCATAATTACATCATAGCGAATGCAAAGGAGATCATCTGAAGGAAATTGTATTGTGGGAGCTCAGCTTCGCTGGTAGTGCATGTTGAACGACAGACTAATAGACCGCTCCAGGGAACAGAGCAGTAAAATCTTGTTATGAATTTGTTTATCAAGAATGCAGAGAAAGGGAGGAACAGCA
>VKON01000224.1:35585-67529 GCA_009741485.1 Malurus cyaneus samueli | reverse complement strand
AATTTCGGAATCTCTCAGGAAGCAAAGGGCAGAGTGTGACGGGACCCGAGGGAATGACAGGAGCTGTGCCAGGGGAGGTTGGGTTGATATCAGGGAAAGGTTCCCTGTCCCAGGGTGCTGGCACTGCCCAGACTCCCCAGGAAAGGTCCCAGAGCTCCAGGAGCGTTTGGACATGTCCGAGGATGCAGGGGGTTGTGTTTTTTGCAGGGACAGGAGCTGAACTCTGCCATTGTGGGTCCCTTCCAACTCGGGGTATTCTGTGACTCCTGAGCTTTGCTACGGCTTTATGCAGCTCTGAAGGGGACACAGTGATGGTCTGATGGTCTGGCCAGTGAGTATTTTTTGAGAACATTTTCAGTGTCTGTCCAGTCTGCAGGGAGGCTCAGAGCAGGGACCAGACTCTGCTCTGTGGGACGCAGCGATGGCACCAGAGGAACGGGCAGGAACGGGTCCCAGGAAATATCCAGCTGAACAGGAGAGAAATCTCTTGCAGTGACCAAGCAGTGGACAGGCTGCACGAGAAGCTGGGGTCTCCTCCCTGGGATATTCCAGAATTGGACAATCTGTGCCTGTGCTCTGGATGCCCTGCTGAGGAAGGTGGCATCAGACATGACTCCTGTGGTCCTTCCAGCTGACTCACTCTGGGATTCTGTGATAACAGTCTCTTCATGCACAGTCTGGTAAAGATTGAGTGCCTGAAAATCTGTTGTGGACAATCTCTGACCTCCTGAGCCAGAGATTTGCCCACTTCTTCTTCCTGAGCTAAAATTTGTACCTCACAGCTGGGATGTCCCAGTCCTTGTTTGCTAACCCCTCTTCTCCTGTTGTACCAGAAGTTGGATAAGGAAAGGAGATCTCCAGGAGCAGCTTTCTCCTTTCCTCTGACAGCTTCTGAGTATTTTTGGACAGCGTGGAGAGCCACCAGTCTGTGCTTCTTCTCTGGCTCTTTTAAGTCTTTTGTCCTGCTGTGTGTTTTGGACATTTGTGTGTCCTTCTTTTACTTTCCTGGGCTGTGCTGGGAGGGTGGAGGGCGACACAGCTGGCACAGCTCAGCTCCCAGGGAAGGAGCGTTTTTTTGGAGCCTTCCTCCAAGGCTGGGTCCAGTTCACCCCAGAGATTGATCTTCGTTGGTTTCCCTTCTCAGGCAGGGTCCCCTCGCTGAAGCGCTGATGGCTGGCAGGAAATAGTGAAAATACTTTTGAATTCTGCAGTACCAATGGCCACTGCATCACCAGAAACTTATGGAAATGGTGCACACCAAAAAAAAACCTCTAGAAAAGGATCTGGTCATGTTTGGTTTTTTTAATTCTGATTACAGCAACTGTTCTTGCGATTATTAAATCACGTTTTATGGGGAGAAAAATTTGTGGTAGCCCCAAGCCATGAAAATTCAGATTTAATTTTATTTTTTAAGAAAGGAAAGCACACAGCAAAAGTTGAAATGAAGAAGTTAATGAAACCCATATCCCACCAAGCACTTGCATTGAAACTTTATGAACATGAAAGAAAATATCCTTAAGTAAGCTAATGCTCCTTGAATAAGGAGAACTTTCTGTGATCTGCTCTGTTAGGGTTTGAACCATGCTGTATTTCAGGCAGTCGGGAAAATAATGAGATTTTTATGTAAATAATAATTTTCATATATTTTATTTAAACAATTCATTCCAGACTGATTCCTGAGTCACAGTATCTGTTTTGTAATACGCTCATTTTTATATCAGCTGTAGGTTCAGACTCAATTTCTAGGGTTTTGGGTTTTGCTTTTTATTTTTTTTTTTGCACAGATAAATGTTAATCTAACAGGCAGGGTCTCCATTTCAAGTGGAAGGGTAAATATGTGAAGGTTTCCCAGGAAATTTAATACACTGCGAGCCAAAAAGAAAAAAAAAGAAAGGGAGGATAGGGAAACCACACTTATTACATGATGCTGTTATGATGGGAGAAACCAACATTGGCAAATGCTAGTTAGGATAATTTTTAAAATTCCTGTCAGCTGGGACAAGTTATGTGCCTCAGCCCCGTGGCCCTGAGAAGGCGCAGAGAGACGAGCGTGGCGAGATCAACAGCCCGGCTCGATGGCGGGAAAGTAAATTAAAGGAACAGGTTTGATCATAAACCTCCTTGAAAATATGAGTATTAAAGCTGGCTGGATAATTAGATATTTATCATAGCGAATGCAAAGGAGATCATCTGAAGGGATATTGTATTGTGGGAGCTCAGCTTCGGGTAGTGCATGTTGAACGACAGACTAATAGACCGCTCCAGGGAACAGAGCAGAAAATTCTTATGAATTTGTTTATCAAGAAGCAGAGAAAGGGAGGAACAGCGATGGCAGTTAGTTGGCTGAATTATTGCTTTTTTAACCTTGCTTTCTGCTGGTAGCCTTTTGTCAACACCTTTTGGGGGCGGGGGAAAACAGGAGCTGGCTGAGGGCTTTGGGGCCACGAGCACTTGGCTCCTGGAAAGCAGGAGATGGTTTTTTGTGGCTGATTTTCTCTCTCTCTGTTGCCTTTGCCGTGTTCTGCTCTGGTTCTGCTGGTGCTTCAAGAAATGGATCTTGCTCCTGCACCAGTGTTGATTTGTTTTCATGAAATCATAGAGAAGTTTAGGTTGGAAAGGGCCTAAAGTTTCACCCAGTCCCACCCCATGCCATGGACAGGGATACTCCATGTCCCAGGTCTCTCCCAGCCCCAATGTCCAGCCTGGCCTTTGGACACTGCAGGGTTCAGGGGCAGCCACAGCTTCTGGCACCCTGTGCCAGCTCTTTTTTCACCAGAATGAGAAGCAAGAGCTTGATGATTAAAAATGATCAAAATTGCAGGCAAAATTGAGATTCCTTCTTCAATATCCTGATCTGCTGCTTTGTGGATTTTTCTGAGTAACCTGGGAGTGTCTGCTGTGTGGTTTTTGAGTTGGTCAATTGAGCCTGTGCCGTTGTCAGTGTGGGTTCTCCCCTCCCATGACCTCTTAAACCCACTCACCGATTCAGATCATGTTTAACAGAGGATTGATTTTCTCTGATCTTCAAGGGCCACCTCAAGGAAGGTCCACACCTCTTACCCTGCCACAATGCGAGTTTGGTGTTTCCCTTCTGCTTGCTCTGCCACTGGTGAGCCCATGTCTCCAGGCAGCCAGGAACCAGGGGTCAGCCTGGGATCAGTGGGGAAATTCTCCCTGGTGGCTTCCCCAGCTGTGGGAGGGGCTGAAATGCAGTGGCAGATCTGGGAATAAATCACCAGAAGTGGATGCTTGGAGGCATAATAATGGATTAGCCTGGGTTTTGGGTGACACTTGTCACCCCACTGCGATTAACACTGAACATCTTGGCAGTGTCCCGAGGCTCAGCAGGACCAGCTTGGTTGCTCCCCCATCAAACACAAGGTTTCTGCACATCATCTTCTGTCCAGATTTCAGTTCTGGGGTTGTACTCTGGGATTTGATACTTGCTGTGGCATGAAAAGTGGTGATTAATCACTTTTAAAGTGGTGACTGCTTTCTACAGGAGCACTAAACAATTCCAAAACCTTTGCAGATGCTGCAGTTTCAAGCCAATGCTTGCAATTGTGTTTTGGCGCGACCCATGGAGTCTAATCCACTTGGAAGTATCTCAGACACTCCGGAGCTCGGAGAGATCAGAGGAGCATGGTTCTGCCGGGCTGGAGCCCCCTTTTCGCTGGCTGGGGGAGAGCTGGGGGGTTCACGTGACAGAGTAGGCCAGGAGAGTCAGAGCCGGGGCTAAAGGGGTCCAGGAGAAGCGCAAACAGGGTGAAGGCTGCAGGGAATTACAGAGGTTGCAGCATAGGTGGGGATATTATGGTTTAAGGAATTGCTGGTGGGGTGTGAGGCTTGCACGGTGCAGGATCTTGGTGTTCTGTGATTCCTGGTCATGTTTAGGATTATATTGCTGGAGCAGCCTGGGACAGTGGAAGCGAATTGGTAGTAACTAACGAGATCCTTTAGGTCTCTTCCACCTAAACTTCAGGTTTTATTTCATGATTTTAATCTTTGTGAAGAAGATGCACTGTGATACCAAGACAGGACCAGTTCTTGTTGGGGCAGAGTATGGCTGCTAGTGGATAAAAGCTGTTAATTTCTTTTTCTCTGCCAGCAGTTCATCCCAGTGAGTGTATTTAGCACCAGAAGATCTTCCAAAACATCTGGTTCCCTGCTGAACATGAGCCCTGCCCTGTTTTCTTTGGCATCTGTGCCTGGAGTCTGCCAGCTCCTGAAAAAAACACAAAAACGAGTGCAGCCAAAACTCCTGGGGCTGTTGATTGCCCTGGATGCTGGTGCTAATCTGATCCTGATATTCTTCTTGGCTGGGATGTGCTGGGTCAGGGGCAATAAACCATGCTGTGCCAGGGGGATCAGATCCCTGTAGCTCGAAGAGCAGAACGAGACTTACAACAACTGTGGGTCTGGGCAGCCTCCCTTGGGATCCAAAATCGCTCCTTCCTGGGATGGGAAAGCACGGTCTTCCTGTGCCTCCGGGCTCCCGTGGCGTTCTCTGTTGCCACATCGCCCGTGGGTAAACCGGGGAGAGAACACGCCGATTTCATCTGGTAAAATGAAATATCCACCTGATGGCAGCAGGAACCGGGAATGGGAGAGCCCGGGTGGGCGAGCGTGGCCGGCTGCCCAACGCGCGGCGGGCATTCCACAACCTGGAGCCTTTCCATGATGTGGCCTTTCCATGGCAATGCCAATGTCCCTTGTCCCTAGGAGAGCTCCCTCACATCATCTCTGTGCCCTCCTGGAGAGGGTTCAGGGTTCAGGGTTCGGGCCCATTCCAATTTTGGTGTCGCCGGCACCGTGAGCAGATGAAGTGCCTGGTGTGGTTATAGGTGGCCTGAGCAGTAGACCAAAATCCTCGTGCAGAGGGCTGCGATGGCACAGCCTGGGGGCTGGTGGCCTTGTGGCCTTGACAGTGGCCTCTCTTGGACATTGTCCCTTCGGCCAGGCATTGTGGCTCTTTGTGTTGGGGGTGGAGAACGGGGGGACAGACCAGATTGGGCACTTTCCACGAGATATTGGGGCATGAGAGCCCCCAGAGCAAACCAGGGGTTTGTTTAACGAGGGACACAAGATATGGGAAGCAGGAGAAGGTTCTGATCGGGTACCGTAAGAACATTGGGGTGAAGTGGGTGAGCGAGGCAGGATCTCATGGCTGGGTCTGAGCTACAACATTCTTTACAGGACTACAAATGGCTTGTCTGGCCATGCGATCAGCTCTTCCGCTAGGATTTTGTGATAGAACGCAGGATTGATGGTCTTTTCTCTTGTGCCATGGTTCTGGAGCCATCTAGTGGTATGAATGACTAATTGTTTTTTTTTTTTTTCAACTAATAACCTTGTAGGAATAATCCTGTATCCTGTGCCTTTTAGCATTCTGTCCAAACGTTTGGGTTTGTGGGAAGGGATTTAAGAAAACCTTTGATGGAAATGTTCTGAGGAAGACTCTTTGAATCTAAAAGTAGACTTCTTGTGATTTGTGTTTAGTTATTTTCCATTAGTTTTGATTTGTGGAAAAATAGTATACTTTTGAGTGCCCATTATGAAAAAAAGAGCAAAGTCCTCCTGAGCATCCTCACTTTCCATAGCCCCTTGGCTAGGATCCGTCATTGCACAGCTCAGGTCACCAGGCAGGAAAGTATGATTTGCTGCATAAAAAGTGGGGCTGCTTCGCTGAGGGCCCTCCCAAAAACAGCAGGGTCGTTGCCATGCAGAGAAATCCCACACCCATACCCTCATGACCTGGGCTTCCTTTGAATGAGCCTATTTTATAGGTATAAGTGGGTAATTATTATTAAAAAATTATTTAAATTATTTATAATTTAAATAAGAGAGAAAATGAGTAGGGTATTATCGTACTATTATGTAATTGAAGTTTCTTATTTGTAATTTTATTGGAAGATTTGTGTGTACATCCGAAGAGTAAGAAATATTCTCAGGAGGGGTTGTGTATTATTGGGTCGTCCTCCCGCTAGGATGGGTATTTATTAGCTTATGAGTGTGGTTTTATTGATATTGGCCCTTGGGACTGAATGGACATAGCCAGGTGAGCTGCTGGCAACAGTGCTGGCGGAACAAAATGGTTTGGATGTTGGTTGGTTGGTTTAAATTGTCTACCAACCGCGCCCCTTAATTTGTGATTCTGGCTGGAGACAAACAGATGTTGTATTGACTTGAAAAAAAAACAATAGCTTGGAGGTCATTTGCTGTGCGTTGTTGAGCTTGAAGAGTCTTTGTTTTCTGTTTTGTGATTACGGGTGTGTTTTTGGGTGTTCGATTTGATTCTGAGTGAAAATAGTTGTGGAGAAAATAATTTCATTATAGTTTTTTTCTTAGTCGTGGGGGTGCGTGTACCTTCAGCGACCGAGTTAATCACGAAACGGCAGAAGCACATTATGGAGTGTTGAGTTTAGGATTGTCATGTGTGAAGGAGGAGCGTGGGACACAAGTGAGGAGTAGGCGAGAAGGGTCATTGTCTTGGTCCAATTTGCTGTCAAGATTGGTATGTTATGGTGTTCCAATCATCTGCTTTTTTTCTTTGATTTCAATGTCTTCAGTTCTTGTCTTATTGCAAGCGGTAAAACTTGTAGATACTTGTAATATTATGAGTGCTTAAAACAGAAATGGCTATGGTCAGTTGCGATGAGGGAATATTTATAAAAAACAGTATTTAGTGAGGCTTTAGCTCATAGACTAAACGGGTACTCTTGACCTTTGTAGACTCTAGTACCAATGAGCGACTTGAATGGATCTTTGTGTCATTTTTGCTCTTTGATTTCTAGATAGCAGGATGTAGGAATGTATTGCGCAACATAACAGGAGGTGTGAGTTATGTGTCAGGTGCTTCTACCCCATTTGGGAATTTGTGTGTATGTTCTCCTTATTTTCGGGAGTTTAATTCACGATTGTACTTTTTAAGAAAAACTAATGTTTTACAATGTATTATTTATTTCTTGTCGCAAGTCTTTTTGTTGCAGGCTAATGTGACAAATAGGATAATGCCTAGATCCTTCAGACGAGAGCATATGGCCAAGGAGTAACCGGTAATTAAGTGTTTAGGTGAGGCATGAAAGGGGCACAGTTGAGAAAAAGGCTGGGGCAATCCTCTATCAGCCAGATTCCTAATCTACTTTCTAATTATGGTGAGAGATACAGGAAACGTGTCTGAGCTCTCGATCTCTTAGTGGCTTGGTGTGGGATGCCAAATGCTTTTGGTAATGCTTCAGGGGTCTGTGCGGAGATGCCGCTGTTCAATATGTCACCCAATTCCTTCGCTTTTGCTTTGCAAACCTCGCTTTGACATGGATGGTCTCTCCACCTGTACTTTGTTCCTGTTATAGTCATTATCCTCTGTTGCTATAACTGGCTGGTGGGTTAGGTAGATTAATTCACACTGCCCCATGAATTATTTTTTAAATTTTATTATTATGTAGGGCGGTATGATTGGGCTTGCTAGCCACCCCAGCCATAATTGCCATGTATGTAAGCGTAGCTGACCACTCACGCTGGTCGGCTTGCAGTTGCCCAGATTATCCACTCTTCCCTTGCCATTAGGTCATTCCTTATGTGCCTCTTCCTCAAATGCCCTCTTTATTGAAACCCGTGCTTCCTTCCTTGATTTGTGTGCACTCAGTATTCTGGCGAGGTGCTTGGGCTCCTTCCCCCATGGTTGCCAGGTAGAGGAGGCTGGCTGACCACAGGGTCGGGTCACACCTTCGCTGTTCTTGGCACAAGAGCTGTGGTCAGTTGTGGGCCATGTTCAGTGTGCAGTCTGGATTCAAAGTGCCTGATATGATTGGGAGGGAAGTTCTTGGTGGGATGGTGCTGTCCTGGCCTGCGGGATGTGCGTAGGGCGTGCACTCACCACCATAAGCAGAAGCATTAGGGTGCGAATTTGGTCTTATCGTGATGAGATTTAAACAATAGAACAACGGTATGTAACTAGTTTTCATTGAATTCGTTGCATTCAGACTTTCTGTCATTTGCTAGCCCTGAGAGAGTTATTGAATTAAGTATATGGGTTAACTGTTTGATTGAATACGAAGAGTTTTGGGTTGATTTATTACTTTGATCTTTGTTAACTATGAAAACTACATACCTAACAAAAAACAGAGATAGTAACTTCAAATTCAGAGAACAAATAGAGCAAAAAGTCCCATTTCATTCACATCAAAGAAATATAGAAAAAAAAAACAGACCAGAGCGATATAAACTACCATGATGAAGCATAAAAGACATAGCAGAGAATCACACTAAAAAGAGATACAGAATGAATTTAAAAATCTTTATAGCTGGTCGATCCTTCAATCTATACTCGTATTGTCTATTGACAGTCAACACTACTATGAAGAGGAGTTTATATGCGTTGACATCTATAGAATGAGAATCTCATTATCGAGTTTCTTGACCAGAGTTTCACGCAAGACACGTTATCTCCATTAATCGGTAGTTATTTTGCTTTACATTCATCACTTCTTTATTTTTATGTGTGTGCTTTATCATCCCTACACTAGCCTGTGAAAAATTCCTTCTCGTCTAGATGCGGTAATAAAAGACACATACGGTGAAGGTATTGGCAATTCCTCTTGAAAGAAGATATATTCTGTTAATATAATCTGAAAATCGTATTTGAAAGTACAAATTAGATCATAATAAATTGGTGGAAAGCCTAATTCCGTATAACATAAGAGACTGTTCCGTTTCACTAAAAGCAGCAGTGGCAGAGGATTCAAACTAATTACAGGAACTTGGAGTGTGACTGTTCTGCTTACAATGGGTGCAGATGTTTTATACATCTACAGAGTTGTCTGTAGTCTGAAAACAGCAGATCGAGAGGACAATTGGATGGGTTAACCGAGTGAGGAGTTTGATCTTAGAGAATGCCTGTGTATTGACGTATTTGAGAATGT
Source organism: Malurus cyaneus samueli (assembly GCA_009741485.1). Taxonomy (NCBI): domain Eukaryota; kingdom Metazoa; phylum Chordata; class Aves; order Passeriformes; family Maluridae; genus Malurus; species Malurus cyaneus. Next base: position 58,608 of record VKON01000224.1, on the reverse strand, counting down.
TCTTTTCTTGTACTAAGAGGACTATATCTTGCGTTCGGAGAGATGGCTTGAATCTTTTTACTCGGGCCGGAAGTTGTATTGTGTACAGGCAAGCCTTTCTGCAGAGGTCAGTGCAGAAGGGGGTGAAATGGTGGCTGAAACAATGGGGTCACTGGACAGTGCTGGAGTGCCAGGCAGTCTCAGCTGTACTGCCAGAACCACAGCAAAGGGGGGCAACAAGGTGCTGTAGGCGAATTTGACCAAAGAATCTAATCTACATTGAATTCTTAGGGCCCAGAAAGTCGTCCCAGCTTTTAAATCAGAGTTTTTAGAAAATGTTATATCACTCCGATCTGGCGTTTTATAGCAAGAACAATATGAACTCCCATACGCATTTAATGTTCGTTGTAGAGGATTCAAGCTTTTATATTTTTATTTGGAGAAAAGGTGCTTAGGAACATTTTCAGCCTTTTGATGTTTATGGCAAGGCTTTTCTGTTGGAACAAACATCTCCTAGAATTTCGAGAGAGATTTGAGCGTTAGAGCTGTCATGGAGAAATCATTACCTAAGAACTCCTATGGAATATTTGATGAATTGTATATATGAATATCTGGGAATATATCTGTCTTCAGAGTTTTTGATATTTTTCCCTACTAAAGAGGGAGAAATTGCTAGATCATCGTACAAATTTAATGTTTGAGTGCCGTAGTTGAGACCCATACATAACTGTGCCAACCAAATTATGGCTCATCCCATCCTCCAGTAATGATGGCATATTTATGCAGTAGATTACTGCCAATGCATTTGCTACGCTTGATTCCCGCCCCTTGATTCAGTGCAGTGTTTCTGGAATAGCAGTCCAGATTCGTTAATAGTTGCTTCAGATCAACACTGCTTTCTCCTAGGAACACTATCGGTTAGGCAGAACTCTCTTTAATATACCATAACAAACTAAAGAAAAAATAAGTTGTTGGGGTTTGCGCGGCCCAGGTAGTGAATTAGGTGTGTGGTTTACATTTCTAGGCTTTATGAAGGGACTTTCTTTTATACTTGCATAGCAACTACATGATAAATTTCTGTTGTAAACTGTAAAAATGCTATATTAAACTTTTTTATCAGCATATGTAGCTTGATGCTGAGGCTTTCTGTAGTAGGGAGAGATGTAATGATTTATTATCTTGTTTTCACTATGTGGCTAAATTTAGACAATTTTTCAACCAGAGAGCAGGAGCACAGTTAAAGGCGATGTCGATAAGCGAAAGAATGATATAAATAAAGCTCGCCTCTCCAATAATTTGCTGCTCCCGTTTTATAAATCTTCCATTGCCTTCAGAGTCCGATATAAAATTCTATTTGCTGTTAATAAGAGCAATCTATTGTGAATTGCATAATGCGGATAATCAAGGAATGTGACATGATCCATTTTTCTATTACAGGTAGAATCAAATTTATTTTTCTCTGAAAACAGATGGGTGGTGAGGAGATTTTTTTGGCTTATCTTCTCCTCTGTTTATTTATGGTCATCATTTTCGAGATTCTGTCTATCCAGGTCATGGTTATGGTGCAAACAGTTTTCCCGACTCTGACCGTATTATCGGAGCCGTTGGAAAGGATGATTGGCCCTAGGTGAGTGGATTAATGTTGGTTTAATATCTCCAGCCCAGACCGTTTTTTAAGTTTTTCCACGGAGAACTGAAATTAAATTATATTGTCCTATGCTGTAGCTAACCCTGTTTTTAATGCTCGAATCCCTTCTGCACATCCTGCATCTGTTTACTCTTTTTAGGCAGGCGTTTGAAAGCAACGCCAGAGGGACTCAGGTGCACGTAACAAACCAAGACGCGGAGGCCCCCGGACAAGTTGTCATATGAGAGGAATTGGCGGAGCGAGCACGGACCGTGCTCCCGGTTGTAGCGGCGTTGGGTTAGCATGGAACCCAAGGAGGAGGGGGAACCAACGGAAGGGTAAGAAAACAAAGGGGGGAGAGCCTGGTGCCGCCATGGCGATCGATCGCACAGGAACGCCAGGGTGTGTCCGCACATGGACATGATATCCATGGAGTATCTATTCCTCTCCTAATGATGTTCGATCCAAGAAGAAAAGACGAACGCAGAATTAAGATCTTAAGAGAAGGAGAAAAAGAAAAAAGAACTCTCAACTGGTTGACTCGTCGCGGGAAGTTAGTTGGGGGGTATAATGAGGAGAGAATTGCGCAGCCTTTTGAAGAGGTTATTGGAGTTGTTACTGGTTCTGTCTTGACATCACAGATTAAACTTTGCCAGTAGGTGAACTCAATGCCATTTTAGTTGACCTACAGAAGATTTGCTGCTTTTGACTTGTTCGGTGCGTGCTTGGCTGGCTACTGCAGGGCATCGTGCGATCTTGCATGCATTATTTACTTCTCTTTTTGTTTAGGCTTATTTTTTAATTTATCTTTTTTTTTGTCGAAGAAAGAAAGGATGATATCAACGTAGTCGGTGAGAAGATGTAGGAAAAAACCAGCATGGTTGGGTCTAGAAGGGCGCGTATTATGACTGCACAAATGTGTTTCTTACATCTTGGCTGAGCATTCTGACTGTTAGTGCGAGTGGGGAGGTATTTATGACATGCTCTGGACGAGGCCAGGTGTAATAGCGCCGCTTAAGTAGTCACACCTGACACATTTACCTGGTGCAGACACACAATTTCAAATGGAAGACGTTTTTGGTTAAGTTAATTTTTGTCAGTTATTACTATGTTGGCTACAGTTTAAATCACAATTTTCTCAATTACATGCAAAGAACAGCGATGGCAGTTAGTTGGCTGAATTATTGCTTTTTTAACCTTGCTTTCTGCTGGTAGCCTTTTGTCAACACCTTTTGGGGGCAGAGGGGAAAACAGGAGCTGGCTGAGGGCTTTGGGGCCACGAGCACTTTGTGCTCCTGGAAAGCAGGAGATGGTTTTTGTTTTGTGGCTGATTTTCTCTCTCTCCTGTTGCCTTTGCCGTGTTCTGCTCCTGGTTCTGCTGGTGCTTCAAGAAATGGATCTTGCTCCTGCACCAGTGTTGATTTGTTTTCATGAAATCATAGAGAAGTTTAGGTTGGAAAGGGCCTAAAGTTTCACCCAGTCCCACCCCATGCCATGGACAGGGATACCTCCCAGTGTCCCAGGCTGCTCCCAGCCCCAATGTCCAGCCTGGCCTTGGACACTGCCAGGGATCCAGGGGCAGCCACAGCTGCTCTGGGCACCCTGTGCCAGCTCCTCTTTTCACCAGGATGAGAAGCAAAGAGCTTGATGATTCAAAAATGATCAAAATTTGCAGGCAAAATTTGAGATTCCTTCTTCAATATCCTGATCTGCTGCTTTGTGGATTTTTCTGAGTAACCTGGGAGTGTCTGCTGTGTGGTTTTTGAGTTGGTCAATTGAGCCTGTGCCGTTGTCAGTGTGGGTTCTCCCCTCCCATGACCTCTTAAACCCACTCACCGATTCAGATCATGTTTAACAGAGGATTGATTTTCTCTGATCTTCAAGGGCCACCTCAAGGAAGGTCCACACCTCTTACCCTGCCACAATGCGAGTTTGGTGTTTCCCTTCTGCTTGCTCTGCCACTGGTGAGCCCATGTCTCCAGGCAGCCAGGAACCAGGGGTCAGCCTGGGATCAGTGGGGAAATTCTCCCTGGTGGCTTCCCCAGCTGTGGGAGGGGCTGAAATGCAGTGGCAGATCTGGGAATAAATCACCAGAAGTGGATGCTTGGAGGCATAATAATGGATTAGCCTGGGTTTTGGGTGACACTTGTCACCCCACTGCGATTAACACTGAACATCTTGGCAGTGTCCCGAGGCTCAGCAGGACCAGCTTGGTTGGCTCCCCCATCAAACACCCAAGGTTTTCTGCACAATCATCTTCTGTCCAGATTTCAGTTCTGGGGTTGTACTCTGGGCATTTGATACTGCTGCTGTGGCATGAAAAGTGGTGATTTACACCTTTTAAAGTGGTGACTGCTTTCTACAGGAGCACTAAACAATTCCAAAAACAAAGAAGAGAGATGAGGGTAAATGAACCATCATTTCAGAAAGTTTTAAAAAAAAGAAGATCTCTTTTCTCGCCCACTCCCATTAAAAGGTGTTTGCAATGGTTTTTTTCACCCAGAAAGAGGCATCAGATTTCTCTCCACGCGGGACGTCCATACCCTCCACAGCCATGGGAGGGAAGCGATCTGCCTCAAAGTTTTTGTGTGAGGAGTGGCCAAGGGAGGCACGCTGAGAATGAGCAGTGGGCCTGTGTACAGATGTCAGCAAGATGAAGTTGCAAGTCCGTGGGCAGTGTTTTATGCCCTTGTTTTTGCTGGAGTTCCTCGGTACTTCTAGCCTGTGTCCAGCCCGACGTGCTTTCAACAAGGTCAGACTCCTGCGGAGTTTTCTCGTTGCCATCACCGCGGATTTGCATCTTGCAGCACCAGCGTTTTAACCCACGTCCTTTCCGCCTTCCAGCCTCGGGCCTGATTTCACGAAGCCACAAATGTTTTCCCTGACAGGTACCACGTTGGCAGCTCGTAGCTCTGGAGTCATGGAAACTTTGAAGTGACCTTGTGCGTGGCTGCGGCGTTGTTTTCTTTGTGTCCCCTTCTTGGGGCTCCATGGGAGCTGTTTGGTTTGAGCCCAACAGAAGCCCATCAGGGTTTCTCTCTTGTCCGGTTAATAGAGAGGGGTGAGGTGCTGCAATCAGAATGTAACTGAAGAGGGGTGTTGGCCTTCTGACCAGCTGAAATGGGAAAGTAATCTTCTTCAAAGAGGCAAAATAATGAGAAACAGGTGTTGATTCATTTATGAAACCAGTTGTGTAGCAGTTGAACTAACTTTTTTTGTTCTCGGGTAGTCTTGGAATTTGCAGATGTGACACCAACTACAAAGCTGCCTGGGAGGTAAAAGCTGCTTTGCACAAGCCTGGGGAACCTTCGCTGACCTTGATTCCTTAAGTAAGAAGAAGCTCTTTGACCTTGAAGCATTACCCAAGAAACGTGTTTCAAAGCGCTCTGATAACAAATCTTGCCCTTCTCAACTCAACAGAGAGGTGGGTGAGGATGGCCAGTGAACATGTGCAGTGTCCCCCCTGCCAGCAGGGTTTTAATACAATCTGGTGCTTGGAACAGAGGAGAAGTTTGGAGACAACAAAGCAAATTGTCCACCTTTGAACCATTCGCTAGAATTGAGAATAACCTCACTTCCTTTCCGAAATTACTACTCTTTTTCAGCAAAAAAATGGAGGGATTTTGTTGATTGAAGTGCTTTAAGAAATTTAAAAATATCAAAGAAATCCTCCACTGAACAGTGCTAGGTGATATTTTCAATCTAGAGAAGAGAAGCAACCGAAGGTTTTAAATATTTTGATTAAAAATTGGGGGGGGGGGGGGGGGGAAGCCAGCATTTGACAGAGTTGGTAAATATACACGGGGAAGTGTTGCTATGTGGGACTGTTGAATGATGAAAGCAAAGCAGACAATTTGGTCCCTTGGCCATCATTCCAGACAGGCAAACTCCCTAGAAGCTGATGTCACCCCATGTGTGTCCAACTATTATAAGAATTAAATTTTTCTGAACAAGCCTTCTGCTGAGTATGTCTCACTTTGAAATTTTTCCATTGCCATGTAACATGGAATGAATCTTGTCTTTTCTGCATAGGTGAGCATTCAGTTCTGAAAATTCCTCCAGCTTGTGGGTTTATACACCACAGAACTCCCAAAAACTGAAACTGCTCGGCATGAATTTCCAGGCTGCTTCTCAAGCCCTCTGTCCCTACAATCCTAACAACCGGACTTCTGTCTCCAAAATTGTGTCTATGTTATTATTTAACTCTCGCAGCCCCTCAATTTATCTTACCACTTGGGGGAAGCAATCTCTTGATCTGTGTCAGACTGACAGCTGACATCTTCCCCTCTACAAGATGGGTTGGTGCAAAAACTTTTAGACCTCACCAAGCCTTCTAGACTTACCAAGCCATAAGGACAACTAGCATTGTTGGGGGAAAAAAGCCAGCAAGATACCACAATTTGAAAGACTACCCACATGTTGCAGCGGTGGGATCTCAGGTAGGTCGCAAATTGAGATTAGAATCTTGTCTTAACTGTGAGAATGGAGCCTTGTTTAGAGACCTTCGTGCTCTCACAAAGGCCAGCCTTGACTTCCTATGGGCCACGGTTTTACCCTCTGCTTAAACTTGATCCTGCAGCTGACAATCACAGCCCACGGTCAGATGCTGTCTGTTCGCTCGTGGGCACTACACGCGCCGATGTTCCTTAATGTGGTGGCTTGCTTGGGGTTTCATTGGTGGAGCTTTGCTCCCAGGTTTCCACAGCTGGAGTGGCTGCCTTTACTCTCCTGCCAGAACTTTCCCACAGCAAGCCTGGTCATCCCGTTCGTGCCGTGGCAGACCCGTTTGGTGGTTGGGAGCGAAATTCGCTTCTCCCTGGTGGATGTCAGCAAAGCGTATCCGTTCTCTTCTGCTCCGAGTAGAGCTCACACAGGCAGCTTCAGTCCGCCTTGGCATGGTCCTGGTAGACACGGAAACTTCACATTTGTGCCCTAAAGCTCTGGGCTGTTTAAAAAACGCCATTCAATGCAAAGCTTCTCTGGGTCTGTCAACCACAGTTTGCTATATCAAAAACTATTACTTTCCTCTGTCAGGCAATCCGCGATTATCCCTGTGGGTTTGGGGTGAAGACAACAGATTTGCTTGTCTCACAGCTCCCCTCCTGCTTGTCCCTTGATGGCTTCTAGGAGATAACTGAGCAGCAGTTTTGTTTTCCTCCCCAGGTAGGGGATTATTTTGAAATTATTTCCAGAGGCATGTGATGTGGGTAGCCAATGTAAATAACCAGCTGCTTAATTTCCCATGTGATTGGGAAATGTGGATCCTCTGGTTTTTGAATTAACTTCAGCCCAGGTCTTTCTGAGATGTTTGGATTTCATGGCTGAACTTTCCAGGAATCTCTCACGGAAGCAAAGGGGCAGAGTGTGACGGGACCCGAGGGAATGACAGGAGCTGTGCCAGGGGAGGGTTTGGTTGGATCAGGGAAAGGTTCTCCTGTCCCCAGAGGGTGCGCACTGCCCCCAACTCCCCAGGAAATGGCCCAGACTCCAGGAGCGTTTGGACAGTGTGCAGGGATGCACGGGGTGGGATTGTGGGGTTTGGGGACAGGAGCTGAACTCTGCCATTCTTGTGGGTCCTTCCAACTCGGGGTATTCTGTTGACTCTGAGCTTTGCTACGGCTTTATGCAGCTCTGAAGGGGACACAGTGATGGTCTGATGGTTCTGGCCAGTGAAGTATTTTGGAGACATTTTTCAGTGTCTGTCCAGTCTGCAGGGAGGTCTAGAGCAGGGCGAGACTCTGCTCTGTGGGAGCAGCGAATGGCACCAGAGGAACGGGCAAGGAACGGGTCCCAGGAAATCCAGCTGACAGGAGAGAAGCTTCTTCCCTGTCATGACCAAGCAGTGGACGGCTGCCAAGAAGCTGTGGAGTCTCCTCCCTGGGATATCAGAACCATCTGGACACAATCCTGTGCCCTGTGCTGGATGGCCCTGCTGAGCAAGGAAGTGGCATCAGACATGACCGCTGTGGTCTTACCAGCTGACTCACTCTGGATTCTGTGATAACATCTCTTCATGTCACAGTCTGGTAAAATTGAGTGCCTGAAATCTTGTGGACAGATCTCTGACCTCCTGAGCCAGAGATTGCCCACTTCTTCTTCTGAGCCTAAAATTCTGTACCTCACAGCTTGGGATGCCGCAGTCTCCTAGTTTGCTAACCCTCTTCTCCTGTTGTACCAGAAGTTGGAGAATAAGGAAGGAGATCTCCCCGGAGCACTTTCTTCCTCTTTCCTCTGACAGCTTCTGAGTATTTTTGGAATGACACGGTAAACACCAGTCTGTGCTTCTTCTCTGGCCTTTTTTAAGATCTTTTGTCCTGCGTGTGGTTTGGACATTTGTGTGTCCTTCTTTACTTTCCTTGGGCTGTGCTGGGAGGGTGGAGGAGCTGACACAGCGACACAGCTCGCTCCCAGGGAAGGAGCGTTTTTTGGAGCCTTCCTCCAGAGCTGGGTCCAGTTCACCCAGAGATTGATCTCGTTGGTTCCCCCTTCTCCAGGCAGGGTCCCTCGCTGAAGCGCTGATGGCGCAGGAAATAGTGAAAATACTTTTGAATTCTGCAGTACCAATGGCCACATGCATGCACCAGAAACTTATGGAAAGTTGCACACCAAAAAAACCTCTAGAAAAGGGATCTGGTCATGTTTGGTTTTTTTAATTTCGATTAACAGCAACTGTTCTTGGCGATTTTAAATCACATTTATGGGAGAAAAATTTGTGGTAGCCCCAAGCCATGAAATTCAGATTTATTTATTTTTTAGAGAAGGAAGACACAGCAAAGTTGAAATGAAGAAGTTAATGAAGCCCATATCCCCCAAGCACTTGCATTGAAACTTTATGAACATGAAAGAAAATATCCTTAAGTAAGCTAATCTCCTTGAATAAGGAGAACTTTCTGTGATCTGCTCTGTAGGGTTTTGAACCATGCTGTATTTTCAGGCAGTCGGCAAAATAATGAGATTTTTATGTCAAATAAATTTTTCATATATTTTTACTTAAAGCAATTCATCCAGACTGATTCCCTGAGTCACAGTATCTGTTTTGTAATACGCGATCATTTTTATATCAGCTGTAAGGATTCAGACTCAAATTTCTAGGGTTGGTTGTTGCTTTTTTTTTTTTTGTTTTTTTGCACAGATAAATTGTTAATCTAACAGGCAGGGTCTCCATTTCAAGTGGAAGGGTAAATATGTGAAGGTTTCCCAGGAAATTTTAATACACTGCGAGCCAAAAAGAAAAAAAAGAAAGGATGAAACCTCTGAAATGGCAAGGCGGGTTAGTTAATCAGTGCGATGTTATGGATGGGGAAGAAACCATCAAACATTGGCTAATGCTAGTTAGGAGAAAATAATTTTTAAAATTCCTGTCAGCTGGGACAAAGTTATGTGCCTCAGCTCCCGTGGCCCTGAGAAGGCGCAGAGAGACGCACGCTGGCAGAGCTCAAAAACAGCCCGGCTCCGATGGGGGAAAGTAAATTAAAGGAAACAGGTTTGATCATAAACTCTCTGAAAATATGAGTATTAAACTGGCTGGATAATTAGCATATTACATATAGGGATGCAAAGGAGATCATCTGAAGGATATTGTATTGTTGGGAGTCAGCTGTCTGGTAGTGCATGTTGAACGACAGACTAATAGACCGCTCCAGGAAGAGCAGTAAAATCTTGTTATGAATTTGTTTATAAGAATGCAGAGAAGGGAGGAACAGCGATGGCAGTTAGTTGGCTGAATTATTGCTTTTTTAACCTTTGCTTCTGCTGGAGCCTTTGTCAACACCTTTGGGGCAGGGAAAACAGGAGCTGGCTTGAGGCTTTGGGGCCACGAGCACTTCTGGCTCCTGGAAAGCAGGAGATGTTTTTTTTGTGGCTGATTTTCTCTCTCTCCTGTTGCCCTTTGCGTGTTCTGCTCCTGGTTCTGCTGGTGCTTCAAGAAATGGATCTTGCTCCTGCACCAGTGTTGATTTGTTTTCATGAATCATAGAGAAGTTTAGGTTGGAAAGGGCCTAAAGTTTCAACCCAGTCCCACCCATGCCATGGACAGGGATATCCTCCACCAGTGTCCCAGGCTGCTCCCAGCCCCAATGTCCAGCCTGGCTTGGGACACTGCAGGGATCCAGGGGCAGCACAGCTGCCTGGCACCCTGTGCCAGCTCTCTTTCACCAGGATGGAAGCAAAGTTGATGATTAAAAATGATCAAAATGTTGCAGGCAAAATTTGAGATTCCTTCTTCAATATCCTGATCTGCTGCTTTGTGGATTTTTCTGAGTAACCTGGGAGTGTCTGCTGTGTGGTTTTGAGTTGGTCAATTGAGCCTGTGCCGTTGTCATGTTGGGTTCTCCCCTCCCATGACCTCTTAAACCCACTCACCGATTCAGATCAGTTTAACAGAGGAATTGATTTCTCTGATCTTCAAGGGCCAAGTCACATCTCTTACCTGCCACAATGCGAGTTTGGTGTTTCCCTTCTGCTTGCTCTGCCACTGGTGACCCATGTCTCCAGGCAGCCAGGAACCAGGGGTCAGCCTGGGATCAGTGGGGAAATTCTCCCTGGTGGCTTCCCAGCTGTGGGAGGGGCTGAAATTGCAGTGGCAGATCTGGGAATAAATCACCAGAAGTGGATGCTTGGAGGCATAATAATGGATTAGCCTGGGTTTTGGGTGACACTTGTCACCCCACTGCAATTACACCTGAACATCTTGGCAGTGTCCCGAGGCTCAGCAGGACAGCTTGGTTGCTCCCCATCAAACACCCAAGGTTTCTGCACAATCATCTTCTGTCCAGATTTCAGTTCTGGGGTTTGTACTCTGGGCATTTGATACTCGCTGCTGTGTGCATGAAAAGTGGTGATTTACACTTTTAAAGTGGTGCTGCTTCTACAGGAGCACTAAACAATTCCAAAACCTTTGCAGATGCTGCAGTTTCAAGCAATGCTTGCAAATTCTGCTCGGCTCTGGTGGGACCCACCTGGAGTTCTGAACCATTCTGGGATCCTTCAGCACAGGGACTGGAGCGCGGAGAGTCCAGAGGAGGGCACGGAGATGCTGCCAGGACTGGAGCCCCCGCTCTGCTCTGGAGCGGCCAGGCTGGGAGTAGCTGGGGGTGCTCACCTGGACAAGAGAAGGCTCCAGGGAGAATCAGAGCCCCTTTTGGGCCAAAGGGCTCAGGAAGAGCTGCAACAGGATGGGGACAAGGGCTGCAGGGACAGGATCTAAGGGAATGGCTGGCAGTGCCAGAGGGCAGGATGTGGGATATTGGAAGGAATTGCTGGTCTGGAGGGTGGGAGGCCCTGGCACAGAGGTGCCCAGAGCAGCTGTGGCTGTCCCCTGGATCCTGGCAGTGTCCAATGGCAGGCTGGATCATTGGGGCTGGGAGCAGCCTGGGACAGTGAGCCAGGAAGGTGATTCAAACGAGATGGTCTTTAGGGTCTCTTCCAACCTAAACCATTTCAGGGTTTTATTTCATGATTTTAAGTCATTTTGTGAAGAAGATGCATCTGTGATACCAAGACAGGACCAGTTCTTGTGCTGGGGCAGCATTTGGCTGCTTAGTGGGAAATAAAGCTGTTAATTTCTCTTCTTTCTCTGCCAGCAGCTTCACTTCCAGTGAGTGTATTTAGCACCAGAAGATCTTCCAAACACTCTGGTTCCCTGCTGAACATGAGCCCTGCCCTGTGTTTTCTTTGGCATCTGTGCCTGGAGTCTGCCAGCTCCTGAAAAAAAACACAAAACGAGTGCAGCCAAAAATCCTGGGGCTGTTGTTATGCCCCATGGATGCTGGTGCTGAATCCTGATCCTGATTGATCTTCCTCTACTGGGCTGGGATGTGCTGGGTCAGGCCAATAAAAACACTGCTGTGCCAGGGGGGATCAGATCCCTGTAGCTCAAGAGAGCAGAACGAGACCTTACAACCAACTGTGGGGTCTGGGCAGCCTCCCTTGGGATCCAAAATCCGCTCCTTCCTGGGATGGGGGAAAGCACTCAGGCATCTTCCTGTGCCTCCGGGCTCCCGTGGCGTTCTCTGTTGCCCACATCGCCGTGGGTCTAAACCCGGAGAGAACACGCTCGATTTCATCTGGATAAAATGAAATATCCACCTGATGGCAGCAGAGAACCGGGAATGGGAGACCCGGCTGGGCGAGCGGTGGCCCCGCTGGCTGCCCCAACGCGCGGCGGGCATTCCACAACCTGGAGCCTTTCCATGATGTGGCCTTTCCATGGAAGCCAATGTCCTTGTCCCTAGGAGAGCTCCTCACATCATCTCTGTGCCCTCCTGGAGAGGGTTCAGGGTTCAGGGGTTCGGGGCCATTCCCAAGTTTTGGGATGCCACTGGGCCACCGTGAGCAGCATGAAGTGCCTGGTGTGGTTATAGGGTGGCCCCTGCCCAGCAGCAGTAACCCCAAAATCCTCGTGCAGAGGGCTGCGATGGCACAGCCTGGGTGGCCCTGGTGGCCTTGGTGGCCTTGACAGTGGCCCTGGCTCTGGACATTGTCCCCTTCGGCCACGGGCATTGTGGCTCTGTTGTAGGTTGGGGGGTGGGAGAAGGGAACATGGACAGACCCAGCAGGAAATTTGGCACTTTCCACGAGATATTGGGTCAATGAGAGCCCCAGAGCAAACCAGGGGGTTTTGTTAACGAGGGACCAAGATATGGGAAGCAGGAGAAGGGTTGGTACCTAGAGAAATTGGGGGATAAGGTGGTGAGAGTCAGTATCCATGGCTGGGTCGCTCAACATTCTTAACAGAGGCTCAAAATGGCTTCTCTGGCCATAGCTCAGCATCTTCCCAGGATTTGTTAGAACAGCAAGGATGTGGGTCTTCTCTTGTGCCATGGAGTCATGGCAGCCATCTGTGGTACTGAAGACAATTTTTTTTTTTTTTTCAACTAAAACCTTGTAAGGAAATAATCCTGATCCTGTGCCTTTTAGCATCTGTTCCACCAAACTGTTTGGGTCGTGGGAGGGGATTTAAGAAAACCTTTGAGGAATGTCTGAAAGGAACACTCTCTAAGTAAAATAACTTCTTGTATTTAAAGTATTTTCCATTTTGAGTTTGATTCTGTTGGAAAAAAGTATACTTTTGAAGTGCTCCATTTGAAAAAAAAAGATGCAAAGTCCCTCCTGCAGCACCATCCCTTGCCCGCACCCTCTAGGACATCCCCTCCATTGCACAGCTCAGGTCACCAGGCAGGAAGGAATGATTTGCTGCCATAAAAGAGTGGGGGCTGCTTCAGCCTGAGGGCCCTCCCAAAAATCAGCCAGGGCTCGTTGCCATCCCAGGAAAATCCCACACCCACACCGCTCATGCTGGGCTTCCTTTTGATGGCCTTTCAAAGTATCAAGTGGTAAAAAAAAAAAAAAAAAAAAAAAAAGAAAAACTGAGAAGGAATAACGTAACTGGTTTGAGAACTATTGCTTTTATTGAAGACTGTTAAGAACAATTTCTTCATGGAAGGGGTTTTGTTTGGAGTGGAGTGCCCATCCCTGAGGGGATTAAAAGCATGAGGATGTGGCCTGGGGACATGAGCTAGCGGTGGCCTTGGCAGTGCTGGGGACAATGGTCTTGGAGGGCTTTTCCAGCCTAAACAATTCTGTGATTCTGTGCTGCAGACTAACACAGATTGTATGAACTTGAAAAAAAAACAAACGTGGAAGGTCATTGCTGCTGTTGTGAGCTTTGAAGAGCTGTCTGGTCTGTGTGTGATTAACCGGCCCATATGAGAATAATTGGAAAAATAATCATTATATCATGTACCTCCAGCGACCGAGTAATCAGGAGCAGCAAGCACGTTCGTCATTGTTGGTGTCAGGTGGGGGCCAGTGGGAGCACACAGTGAGGAGAGGGAGGCAGTTGTTGGAGAAGGAGAACCTGAACACGGGATTTCAAAGATATCCTCATCCTGCATTCAAAGCACAACCTTTAGCTAATAATATAATGCTAACAAAAGAGGCTAGTGGTCAGTTGGGTATAAACTTATTAATTGAGCTTTGTCGAAACGATCTCTGACTTTGAGCCAACAATGAGCGTTTGGGAGGTCTTGTTCCCTGCTCTTGGATCGCAGTGTCATGTTGTACCGGTGATTATGTTTTTCCCCTTTGGAAAGGTTGCATGCCGTTATTTTGAGATTTCAGCCAACTTAGAACTAATTGTTTAATTAATTTTTCCACTTGCCAGAAGCCATAGGCAGGCTAGCACAGAAGGCCTGTTGGAAAGGAGTAAAGGGAACTGGCCACATGAAAAGCCCGCACCCTTTCGAGCATGATCACCCCCTATAATTCTGAGAAACAAAAACTGTCTGAGCTTGCTGGCCAGTGCCTTGGGTCCCAGAGCCCTGAAGGTCCAGTGCTGGGGGATCCCCTGATTCCCCAATCCTCCCCTTGCACACTTTGCATTGGGATGGTTCTCTTCCCACTACCTTTGGTTCCTTTCACTCTTCTCCCTTTGCTGAAACTGGGAGCATAAAAATAAGCTCAGCTCCCACTGAATTAATTTCTTTTAACAATTATTAATTGTGGCAAAATGAATGAGCCTTGCCAATGGCCTCCACTGTTTACAACCCACTGCTGGGTTGGCTGCAGTCTCCCCAATCCCGCCTTTCCCTGCCTCTGGATTTCCACTCTCTGTGCTCTTTCCTCAAAGCCCCCATTTAATTTAACACCCTCGTGTCTCCCCACCAGGTCTGGGAAGCCAGCTTCTGGTGAGGGCATGTGGGGCTCCTTCCCACCCCATGGTCATGCCAGGAATTGAGGATGGCTGCTGACCATGGTCAGGGTCCACTTCCTTCTTTGGCCAAGTGGTCCGTGTGCCATTGATCAGTGTGGCCAGCTGGACACAAAGGCCTTGATGGGAGGGGAGATTTCTTGTGGGTTGATTGCTTCCCTGCCTGCAGGCCTGTCCACTGCACCAAAACTCTGCAGGGATTTATAGGATTGGGCATCTTTGTGGAGTAAAACCCTGCCAAGGTAGGAACCCCTCTTGAGCCATCAGGTTATAATTAATTTGGGTTACTGAAGAAAGGTGTGGGTTGTTTTTCTTTAAATGAAAAAAACCAAACAAAAACCAACAAACCCCAACAAACAAAAACCCACAAACAAAAAAAAAAAAAAACCACCCAGCACAGAACCACACACCAAACAAACAAAGAAGCAAAACCCCCAAAAAAGCAAAAAAAAAAATATCTTTGTGAATGTCCTCCAGCTACTCTTTGAAATACAAACTTAACTGGGAAAGGTTGTTATATAAGCTAAGACATTCCCTGAACCGCCGAAGCCCCAACCCCTACTCAAACTCTGCACACCTCCCTATCTTGTGGTTAACAGGCTGAAATGTCATGTTCATAAGCAAAGTAGCACTTCCAAGACGTATTGTTTAAATGGAATCGTTAAACAATATAATATGCTGAGTCTGCAGAAGCAACGGATGGATCCTATTACACAGGGAACTTGGAGCGTGACTGTCCTTCTCCAAGGTGCAGTGCATGCATCGAGGCAGGATGGTTTAAACCGAGGCTCAAGGAGGAGTTTCTTCAAAAATGACCCTTTTGGGTTTTAGAGTTTCTTTTTGCTTAAAGAGGATAATTTGGGCACGGGCTCTGCCCTTTTTCCTTTTTTCTGGGTACTTTCCTTTTAATGATTTCATCAAGACCAGTTGAAATAATTAAAAGGAAAAAAAAATTCATTGCTTCTGCGTGTGGGGTATGTTGGGAAGTGGAATGAATGAGAAGCATGCCGTTTTGGAAGAAGATTTTGAAGTTGTTCTGGTCTGTCTGACTCCACAGATAAATCTCCAGGGGACTAAATGGCCTTCTTGTTGACTCCAGAAATTTGCTGCAGTTTTGATTGTTCGTAGTTGGTTGGTAGGTCACCTGCAGCTTCTTGGTCTGCAGCTATTTATCTTTTTTCTTTTTTTTTTTTTTTTTTTTTTTTTCAAGAGAGAGTATGTCAGCATGTGCGCCAGGAGGAACCAGCGTTGGTGGGGCTAAAGCCCTCACTCTGCACACCTGGTCATCTCTGGAATTCTGACTGTATGTGGGAGTATTTAATGCTCTGGGACCGTTATAGCCCCCTTGCGCCCTTCACTGCCTGGTGAGACACAACATGGGGATTTGTTTTCTGGTTCATTTTAACTTAGGGCTAACTAACACATTTTGCACAATAATCCAAATATTGCCTCAGAGAGCACCGTTGCCGTAATTTATGTTCTGTTTTGCCAGGTGGGGGGCACTTGGGGGCTCCTATTCCTGATAACTGGGCTTGTGATCTGAGCCAAGTGGGAAACACAGTCATCTCCAGGCCTCAATCACACGTGACTGGGTTTAACAGAGATCTCCACTTGCCAGGAGGAAAGTGGTTACAGTCCAGAATCGTCGTGGGGTGTGTTTGGTTGGAGCTTGAACAAGGTGCTCCTACTTCAGGTGGGTCATCTGGCACCATTACTACACTGGTCCATCACTAATGTATCCACTGGCTCAGGCTGGTCCAGCCATCTCCCTCCCCTCTGGGGCACCCCTGAGCTCCTGGGTTTTAATGGACCTCTTGCTCCAGACACCCACACACTGGAGACAAATTAATATTTCTTTTTTGCAACCGAAAGTCAGTTTTGGGCTCTCTCTGTGTTTTGGTACCCAGAGCTCTGGATTTGACCCCTCCTGTGCTCAGGGATGCCTGTGGGTCCCCGTTGTAGTGGGATGTTGGGGAGAGGGTGATCCCAACAGCGGAATGCTGCTCTTCAGCTCTTGCCTCAAACACCTGCCACCCATAACAGCATCAGTGAAACCTGACCTGCCCTAATGTGTCTAATGTGTCCAAATCACAAAATCTGTCAGTTTTTTGGAGATAAATACGCAGCTGGAATCCAGAGGAAAACGCAACCTCCCTTGTAGCTGCTCATCGCTCTAACCCTACACGTGGATGCTCAGTGCGTGTTCGCTGGAGCCAGCAACATCCAAGGGGTGCAGCCAGAGCAGACTGGACACCCAAGGGCTGCCCTGCCAGCGGGATTTCCCCGTCTTTCCCTGGATTGGAGAGGATGGGGCTTTCCTGCCACAGCCCCGGACCTGGAGAGCGCAGCAGAGAACAAGCGGAGCGCTCCTTGGCTGCGAGCGCCTGGATGGAGCAAGGAGCAGCTGCGTTGCAGTATCCAAAACAACTTCTCTGTGAGGAGGGTAATTAGGCAATTACACACATACGATTATTATGCTTTTTCTAATTAGTGCTTTTCCTACAGGATTAGTGAGTGTTTATTAAGGAGCCGCTTGTTTGTCCAAATAGCATTTAACTGCTTCAGTACCATTTTAATCAAACATTAGAGTGGCTTAATTTTATTTTTTTTTTTTTTCCCCCTCTGTTTGGTGTTAACTGGTTTGTTATCTGGTTTCCATAAAAGCCCCAATTAATTTCATATTTGCTTTGTACATATGGCATTAAATTGTTTTCATGAGCTCTAATTTCTCCTTGAATTTTTTTTGGGGGGGCAGGGAGGGACAGGGCGAAGTAACCCTCGTTCTTTTAAACAGCAGGATGCGCACATGTGTTCTGCTCTATGGATAGTGAGGGGAACTGGGGACAAAAGAAAAAAAAGATAAAAAATCAAGAAAAAGCCTTTTCTCAACGTACAGCAGAGATCCAGCCTTAAACCCACCAGCTTAAGGGAAAAAAATGGTGAGGCAGGTGAAGTTTCGGTGTCCTTTTCATGCAGCATCCCGGAGAAAAGGAAGGCTCCTTGAGGCAGGGAAGGCCGATTTTTTCACTCTCAGCCCTTCTCCCTTCTTTTCTAAAGTCTTTGAGGCAAGTTTTGGGGGTCTATAAGCCCATGCAATCCCTTCTCTGTTCAGGCAGGGTGTGAACTTGGTGTTCCTGGGAAGGGGCTATCCTTAAGCAATGTGGATGGTAAGGCTGGGATCGATGGTGGCTTGATCAGGGGATTACAAAATTAGCAACAATTAAATCCTTACCGTCCTCCTCTCAGAGGGGTAAGGATTTAAAGAGCAAAATCTGACCTTTTTTTTTTTTTTTTTTAGCCGTGAAATTTAAATTGTAACAAGCAAAGATAAACTGTATTGAAACAAATTCTTTTTGATATGTCCCAAAAAATCCAATTGAATACTTTTCGCAAAAAAAATAACACTTGTTCTTAAGACACCTTAGAGGTTTGTGTTTTGGCCTTCTTTCCCTTTTTTTTTTTTTTTTTTTTTATTTAAAAAAATTATGTGTTCACTGCAAGGGAAAAAGTGTGGTTTTGGTTAAATTTTTTTGACCATTCTCATTGGTACATTCTTAAGCAGTGTCACGACATTTTGTATGAAATTTAAGTACCCTCATTTTTAATCCTTAGAAAAACAGACAATGTTTTCCCATCTGTACTTTGAATTATAAAGAGAAACAAAAAAATGGAAAAATGAGGAAAGAGTATTATTTCTCAGTTTTTTCCCTTCCCTGCTTTCAGGAGGCAGACGGGGAGTGATGAGACATGGAGGGTCCAGGAAAGAGCTGTCACCTTTTCCTGCTATTTACCCTCAATAATCAGAGAAATAAATCCAGTGTTTTTTTTTGAAAGCTGAAAGTGTGACTGATTTTTGATGACTTTTAATTAGTAATATAGAGTGGATTTTATTCGCAGGATATAGAGAATTCCCACATCCTGCCAGAAGGTGCGGGATGAGCATTGTGGGCTCCAATTCAATAAAGGGACTGAAATTATTATTCACAATAAAAAAGTTCCTAACTGGTGACATTTTCCTGCCCCATTCTGGTTTTACAGCCATGCCGGCTGCCTGTCTGTTGAGCTCGAAGAGCTGTTTTGAGTGAGGAATACATTTTTTCTCTTTTGGGTAAAATAAGGTTCAGATACTCCGTTCAGTGTAAGGCAAACCAAATGTCCTCGGTGTTTCTGTGATTTGTGTGACTGAATTTATATATTTATATAATTTATTAAACGTAAACATAATTTTAAGTAAATCACAATCTATTTGGTGTGCGCATTATATTTATAATACATTTTGTTAAAGGAAGTGCTTCTCTCTCTTACTCGGAATATCAGGATATGGCTCACGGAATAACCTATCGGCGAAACTTGACCAGAATATCAAATCCTCCCCGATTAATGTCCTACTTATGGGTTTCCCCCAAAAGCGAGCTAGAATAATTCCAGGGGAATAAGTAAGGATGGGAATAACATACGGGCTAATAGCTGTGCACAACATCGCTAGCGGCCCGGCGCCGCTGCCACCAGCTCGAGCCGGGGAAGGTGGGAAGAGATAAATGAAATTCATAGTCAATACAGAATCATTTCTTTATCCCCCTCTTGGGGCAAGGGTTAGGTTTGTTGGTTTGGATTTCTTTTTTTTTTTTTTTTTTTTTTTTTTTTTTTTTTTTGCCTGTATTCATCTTGGCTTCTTTGCAGCTCTGCTGAAAACGTGGAGCACAGCAGGGAGACCTTGGGGTAACCTGGTGGACTATCCCCAACCTTTCCAGGACACATCACCTGACACTATGGAATGGGTCCCTCTGAGGGCACCAGATGAAGTCCTATTTGGATAATTTTGGATAAAGGTAATGAATTCTAATTTTTTATAAAAAACATTTTTTTTTCCTAAAGTCACTGGAATAATTTCTTTTCTTTTGCTTTAAATAAGCCAAAATTTTTAAACCAAGTTTAAACTCCAAAAAACCTAATGTAGAATAAGAGGGGTTAATGGAAATCTGGCAGAGAGAGCACAAAATCATCCTGATGTCAAAAGGTGAACAAATCCACTAAAATTAACGTTTATAAATAACACAAATTAAAACAGATACTATCAGAAACACAATGTTTTAAAAATCTGAGGCAAAAGCATCATTATAAAGTTAATTAAATGGCCTATTAAATTTCTCTTCTAAAAAATAGTATTAAATGATCAAAATACTTGAAAATGTCACACTAATCACGCGTCTTTGGAAGAAAATGAAAGGACAAGTAGGGTGTCAAATTTAACAACCTTTAAAAAAATAATTCTTTTCTTATCTTTCCAGAGAAAAATAAAACCCTTTGCTTATGGGTCCACAAGCGTTTTCTTATCCAATTTTTTTTTTTTCATGGCTAAAAATAAAGGGATGAAACCTTTCAAATTTCATCTCCAGGACAGTGGAGTAGGTTGGTGGGGAGGGTGTGGGGAGCTCTGGGCAGGTATGGAACATTTGAGTGTCCACCTCCACCAGAATCCAAGGCAAAGAGGCTTTCCCTGCCTGACTTGCCATCCGTCCAGCTTAAATATGGCTTTCAGCTTAAAATATGGCTTTCTTTCATGGGTCAGGCACAGGTAGGCACTGTTAGAAGGTCCATTACCAAGTTTTGGCATTCAAATTCTTCTCTTTTTATCCCAAACATTCAATTCAAGGACTTTTTGCATGACAGAAATGAAAAAATGGTTTGGTTTTGGGGGGAAAACTAAAATGCTCACCCATCCAACTCACCCCCTGCATGGGAAAGGGACACTCCCAACTGTCCCAGGCCTCTCCCAGCCCCAATGTCCCCTGGGCCTGGATCACTGCCAGGGATCCAGTGGCAGCCACAGCTGCTCTGGCAACCCTGTGCCAGGGGCTCTGCCCACCCTCCCAGCCAAGCAATTCCTATACCCAATATCATTATCCCATCCATCCCCTGGCCCCGCACGCTAAGCCATTCCCTGTGTCCCATTGCCATGTGCCCTCACACAAAATCCCTCTATCTTTCTTGTAGGATGAGATAAAGGACTCCGGGGGAACAAAATTTCCTCGTATTTGCAAAAACAGGGAAAAAGCTGAAGATGTTTTCGTGATGAAGCACCCAGAATTACTTTGGAAATTTGGGTTACCACCGTAATTGAATTTGTTGTAGAGAGGCTGTGGCTGCTCCTGGATCCACGGGAGTGTCCAGTGGGAGGCTGGATGGTGCTTGGAGAAACCTGGGATAGTGGAAGACATCCCTGCCCGTGGGAGGGCAGAGGAGTGACCCAATCCTGAAAGGTGTCCTTCCAGCCCAGCGTTCAGGAGCTGTGGACTTCTCACAGGTCTAAAGATGGAAAGAGGAGAGGACAAAAGACTGCATCAACCGCCTGAAAAAGCCAAAAATCCCACTACTCTGCCATTTTCATTCTTAAAACTTGAGAAAATATAATTAATAATATCATACTATCAGAGGGAAAAAAATAAGTATTTGGCACCCAAAAAGGGAGTTTTGTGTAGCTACCAAAATTTTCTCAAAAGTTACAAATTCAAAGGGAAGCGTTTTGTTTGGACCGAAAGCCTGAAACAAAAACCCCCTTGAGAGTCTGTGCACTGTAATTTCCCAGTGGTTTGTGCACTGTATTCCTGGGGATTTTTGTCTTTCCTAAGCACGAAGGTGAGCAGGAGCAGAGGGAGCGGGATCAATAGGTGGGTCTCAGAACCAGAATCTTAGAATTCTGGAGCATAAATGGGATTTAAAAAATACACAGGCTATACACAGAGGGTGAGAAAGCCTTTTTTCCAGGAGTTTTAAATAGAGCAGGGAAGCTGAAGGGGTGAATTTTGGTCGTTGTGATTTGGCTTGTTGCACGTTCAATTTTGTCTCCCACCTCCAAATTGGTGCCGGACGCTCCGTGGCTCGGTGCTGTGGGAAGGAGCAGCTCTGACAGAGTTTTTGGTGGCCAGACAGGCTCTGAGCAGGGTTTTGCTGCCTGGGGGGATGGATGAGCCCTGCGAGGTGGGGCTGGGAACAGCGCTGGTTGCCAGAAGGGTCAGAACTGAGGAGGGGGCATCATTGAATTGGGAAATGATTTGGCTTGGGAGGGACCCTACAGACCATCTCATTCCTTGGACAGGGACACCTTCACTAGCCCAGCCTGCCCCAAGCCCCGTCCAACCTGGGCTTAGACACTGGCCAGGGAATGAACAAATGAATGTGGTGGGAAATCTGTGGCTTTTTGGGATCGAAAGTGACCAAATTTGGTGACAGCCATGCGCTGATTTTCCAGCCATGGGCGCGGTGTACAACAACAATTAACTTGCCCATAACTTGTGCTTTGGTGGCTGCAAGCATTCCACTCCACCCCTTTCAGGCCCAAATTTGACTGAGCAGCAGCCAAATCCAGGTCAGCCTCTGTTTTCACACCTTGAGGCTGGACCGAGAGAGTTTCTTGCCCAGAGGATCGTTTTTTTTTCTGATTTCTCTGAACTTGGAAGATTTTTTTCTGATTTTTTGTTCCCCACTGGGAAGTGCGCCTCTCGCTTGGAAAGAGCCATGAACAAGCTTTCTTTTCCCTCAGGGTGGGCCCAGCCACCCCTCAGGAGCAGGTTGGGTTCCTCTGCAAAAGAACCCACTTCTGAGCTGGTTGTGAGCATAAATCTAAGGTGAGAAACATGTACGGTGGTCGAGGCGAGCCCTAAACCAGTCACTGGCCACCTAGAGCGTTGTAGGGCCCCACATGGCCAGGCAGGGGCAACAACAGAACCTTTCCTCCAAACCACCAAGATCAGTCCATATCCCCCGCAGGGTTTGGGCTGGCAGGTTTGACAAATCGAGCATGAGCTCCCTGGCCCGTGGCTCAAATGGCATGGAAACAGAAATGCCCCAGCAGGTAAGATGGCTCTTCCACCGAAAGGATGGAAAAAGAAGGGGGGGAAAAAAGCAACGGAGAGAAAGAGCTGCTGCCATTGAATAATTGATGAGTTTCAGACCAAATCATGCGACAGCAGAGCAGGGCTAATTAAAGGGTTTCTGAGGGAATCCCTGTAGTAATTTAAACTTGAATGTGAAGTCATATTCTCTCTCCCCTTTTCCCCTCCCTGTTCCCAGGAATTCCAGTTTTAGGCTTCGGCGGTCTCTAACCACCGCTCACTTTTCCCCTCCAGGGGGATGTTTGCTATGGAAATATTGCAATTAATATTGCCAGTGATCGTAATTGCGAATTATTAAAACAATGCTATACAGCCTTTTTCATGCCTAACTTCTTGCTCAAAATGATTTAAATAACAGGGAACAGAAAAAAAAAAAAAAAAAAAAAAAAAAGAATAAAAAAAAGGAAGCAGAGACAAGGTGGCTGGCGGCTCCAGCTGAGACAGGATTCAAGCCGCTGAGCAAAGCTGGGTTCGGCTGTAATTTGGTGAAGTTCAACACAACAGCCTGAAACTAAGGGCAAGGTGATGCTGCCCATGAATGGCCTTTGCCATAAATGATCCATGCCAAAAAAACCGCTGTGAATGCCAGAAAACCAATACCATTTGGTGGTGAGGATATCTTGGATGGTGTTCTGCCCGCGTTCTCTGGCAGCTGCAGCGGTGCCGTTTCTGGTGGCTCCATGGAAAATATAATAGTTCCAGTGATGAGTGAATTAATGTCAGAGTGTCGGCTGTCAAAGGTGAGTTCAGGCAGGGGGAAAGAGGTGCTTCAGAGCCAGGGACCTGGCCTGATGAGAGTGTTGCATTGCTTTCCAA